>BLBF01000003.1:106282094-106376392 GCA_015471245.1 Laticauda colubrina | reverse complement strand
GTGTTGGTTAGGCAGTGTTCTGTTAGTTCCATGAGGTCTTTAGCTGGTTGGTATTTATTTTTGATGATTTCAAGAGTTTCTTTTATTGGGACTTGAGTGAATAGTGAAACCACATCGAAACTTAAAAGCAGATCTTCTTGTTCCACGTGTAGATCTTTGATCATTTCTAAGAAGTGGTATGACTTTTGTACATATGAAGCAGCGGTTTTAGCATGGGGCTGCAGTTGTTTTGCTAAGTATTTAGCTAGGTTTTGTAATGGTGCTCCTAGGGAGCTGACTATGGGTCTGAGAGGTATGCCTTCTTTGTGTATTTTTGGGAGGCCGTATAATCTGGGGCATCTAGAAGATTTTTCTCTTGGGATGATCGTCTGTTGGATTTCTTTGCTTATGTGGCTGGTTATAATTTTCTTCTTGGTTAATTTTTCTAGATATGTGGTTGGGTCTGTGTTTATAGGTTTATATGTGGAGTCTTGGAGTAGGTCTGTCAATTTTGTTTCATAGTCTTTTCTGTCCATTACTACTGTGGCATTTCCTTTGTCTGCTGGGAGTATTATTATGCTGTTATCATTTTTCAGGGTTTGTAGTGCTATGAATTCATCTTTTTGCAAATTATTTTTTGGTGGTTTCGTTGTACATAAGTTCATATGTACAAAACTCATACCACTTCTCAGAAATGATCAAAGATCTACACGTAGAACAAGAAGATCTGCTTGTAAGTTTCGACGAGGTTTCACTATTCACTCAAGTCCCAATAAAAGAAACTCTTGAAATCATCAAAAATAAATACCAACCAGCTAAAGACCTCATGGAACTAACAGAACACTGCCTAACCAACACATATTTCATATACAAAGGACAAAGATGCAAGCAAATTGAAGGAGCCCCTATGGGATCATCACTGTCATCCGTCATTGCAAACCTGTTCATGGAAGAATTCGAATCCAGAGCCCTGGCTAATGCCACCCACAAACCCAAACTATGGCTAAGATACATCGATGACACATTTGTGATTTGGCCCCATGGAAAAGAAAACCTAAACAATTTCCTAACACACCTAAACAACACACGCCCCAAAATCAAGTTCACCATGGAAACGGAAATAAACAAACAACTACAATTCCTAGATGTACTAATCTACAAAAGAACAGATGGCACATTGGGACACACCATATACCAAAAGAAAACACACACCAACCGCTACCTCAATGCCCAATCCCACCACAGCCCAGCACAGATAAATTCTGTGGCGAAAACACTAATTACCAGAACCAAACGCCCGGCAGACAAGACACATATAAAGACTGAACTATGCACCCTGACTGAAGTATTGACAGCCAATGGCTTCCAAAAAAACAAAATCACCAATTTGATCCACAAAAACACACCAAAGACATAACAGAGACCTAGAAGACCAACAGACCTATGAAACAGCTGTCTTGCCCTACATAAGAGGTACTACAGATAAAATCAGTAAGATACTACACAGGCATCACATCAAGACTGCCTTCAAAACAGACAGAAAAATAGCAACCATCCTGAGAAACCCCAAAGATAAAATTGACCTGGAAAACCAAGGCATATACGAAATTCCCTGTGCATCATGCCCGGCCACATACATTGGACAGACCAATAGAAGAATAAGTACCCGCCTAGATGAACACAAAAATGCAGTAAAAAAGCTGGAACACACCTCCTCACTAGTCCAACACATGAAAACCACAAGTCACAACATCAACTTCAATGGCACTAAAACTCTAGCCACTATAGAAAACCCCAGCCACTGAATCATCAGAGAAGCCATAGAGATTGAAAAAAGACCTGAAAGCATGAATAGAAGAGATGATTTCAGCAGACTGTCAATCATTTGGAAGCCTGCACTCTCAAATAGAAAGACCTCCATGCCACAAAACAGACAAACACTTGAGCACAGACAGACTCCCTCTGATGCCTCCAACTCAAACACCCCCCCACCAGGCACCCAGGTGAAACCCAGCTTGCTGATGAATAGCAGCCGTCCTTTCACACGAAGCCAAACTGCACTGAAAGCCTCCAACACAAGAACAGAGTGTTGCCAGCCAATCAAAGCCACAAAACCGACAGAAGAAACCAGAAACACCAATCAATCAAACTCCAAGTCAAGTGAACACAGACCTAGGCTCCTAGCCAATCAGAATGGACCAGCCTCGAATTTGAAACCAAAAGCTGTGAGACACACATCCATACAGAAGCCTGATGATGGCAGATGAGATTCTGCTGAAACGTTGCTCCAACTTTAACAACACTACAATGACGTGGGATAATACCCGAGGGAAGCTAAACAGCACATATATATATATATATATATTTATATATATAAATTTATATATATAAATTTATATATATAAACTTATATACAAAAGGTCTTTTATACATTTTGTCTCTAAATGTACTAAATATTAAATTCCATTATTCTTCCTTATTGTTATTAAAAATATGTGATGCATTTAATTCTATCTCCTATATTTCATCATCCTAATAATTTAATTCTTATCAGCAAAAATCATTAAGTGTTACCAGCAATAAATACCTACTTTAAACTTGATCAAATAAACCAGCTATATATTCCTTCCCCATGCTTCTTAGTTTTTGGTTCCCCTCAAATAATGTCCTACAATTTGATTTATTTTTTTCATTTTTTGTAATCCTACCTCAGAAAGTCCTTCAAGTATTTAAAATATCTCTTTTGTACATATAGTAAAAAAATATTATCCAAATCACTCTTGTTCACTTTATTATCTTGTTCCATATTGTTCTTGTAATTTCTCATATTTAAATCATCAAATCAAATGAGTTTCAGTCTTATCCGGTATAGTTTGTTCTTCTTCTGTGACACAGATATAATCTTTCTATGGTATCAAACATTTTTAAAATTAAGATACAATTTCTGTGTCTATTGTTCAAAATGTCCTTCAAAATATTCAGTTAAATTATTTTGTTCATTTTTTCTTAACAGGTCACATTTAAATATACTTCTCCTTTTGCTGTAATACTTATTTTCTTTTAGTTCCCTCTAGTGTCCAATCTTTAAAGTCTCATTATATCATTTCCCCCCAATGAACCCAAGCAAAAAGGATTTTTATAATTTGTCTTGAATTTTTATTCCAAATATCCCTGTTTTTTTAACATTCTAAAATCAACACTCTTTTGTTCCTTATTCAGAAAACCCAGTATTTTTCCCAAGTCCTTAAAATCACATTCAAATTTTTTTTCCTCAAGGAGAATAAGATTTACTCAGTGAATACCATAAAAACCTGCCGTTAATATTTCCAAGCAGTAAAAATAACCCAAAGATGATTAAGAAATAAACTCGAGTGTTTTGTACACAACAGGCTATTACAACTGTTGAGCTTAGATATCACTAAACTCTTAGCCAATTGACTCATAAGCCAATCATAAAACCTCAATTCTTGTAGTCTACTTATGTGGACTGACAGTTCAGAGCATGAATGGCAATCACATGATCTTTTCACTGTAAACACTATTTCCCTTCAGCAAGGATGTCTAATTTTACCATGATGCTTAAGCCCATGTCACACTGCACCAACAGATGCAAAGAGGATGTAAAACGGACAAAAAAGTTTGCCATCTGTTGGAAAACGCGATGCATCCGTTGTGTACTCACTGCGTACGTCTTTCATACGCTCTATCCGTCAAGCATCCATTTACTGCTATTTCATCCGCTCAAAAAGTTTTGAACTGCACAAAACTGTTTGAGCGGATGAACTTTCCACCGCATACGATCTACATCCACGACACATACGGGCAACAAACGTTCTACATCTGTTGTCATCCATTACACGTCCGCTGTATCCTCTCGGCATCTGCTGGATATCCGCGCAACTCACATCTGCTGCAGCTGAAAGCGGAAAGAGGGAGGAAGCGAAAGGTACACGGAACGTCCACACAGCGTTAGTAGCACGGAAATAGAAAGGATGTAAGCGGATGCATCTCGGATATAAAGCATTAAAACGGACAAAACATTCAAATATGGGACGTATCTCGAATATTTAGGATGTCTGGAGGATGTCAAGAGTATGTGGAAGGACACTTAGCGGAAAACTGACATTTCCTATAAAAAGGGGGAGGAAATCACCTGGATCTCACTATCAGTCCAGCAGCCCTGATGTACAGACCGCTTCAGCCTTGCTCTTGCTCTTCCACATCATCCAATGATCTCCACCATGGATCATCGCACACTCCTTTTGGTAGCCGCCATCATTCAACACCAGAACCAAGCCCTCTTCAGACTGTTTCACCTTTTCTACACAAGGAGAAGGAGACGTCCAAGAGCTGTCTGGGTCCGAAGATGGATCGGGAGAAGAGTGGAATTTGGACTCTGACAAGCTGATGGTGGAGCTGAGGAATGAAGACCCTTGTGCATTCCAGCACTTCATGAGGATGCCACCAGCCATGTTGGACAAAATTGTGGAGCATCTGAGACCCAGGTTGACCAAGCCAAGCACCAACTTCCATCCCAGCCTGGACCCTGGACTGAAGGTGGCACTGACTCTGTGCCACCTGGCCTCTGGGACCACATACAGAAACATGCAGTATGCCTGGAGGGTGCCGTACAACACCATCAGCATTGTGGTCAGAGAAGTGATGCAGGCCGTCATCGAAGAATATATGGAGGAGCTCCTCCAGTGTCCCACCACTGAAGAAGGCTGGAGGAAAGTTGCAGAGCAGTGGTATCAGAGGTGGAACTTTCCCCACACCATTGGAGCCATAGAAGGGAAGCACGGGACCTGCAAAGCTCCACCCAACTCAGGGTCCAATTATTTCAACTACAAGGGCTTCTTCAGTATCATCCTCTTTGCCATGGTTGATGCTGACTACAAGTTCATGTACATCGATGCTTCAGGCAATGGGTCAGCTTCAGATGCCCAGATATACAATGCTAGTGACCTCAAGGATGGGCTGGAATGCAACCTCATCCTGGGTTTCCCAGATCCAGACCCCCTACCCAACGACACACAAGATGTGCCCTACTTCATCGTGGGTGATGACGCCTTCTCCCTCAGAACCTACCTCATGAAGCCCTATACTTCCAGATACCTCACCCATGAAGAGAGGATCTTCAACTACAGGCTGTCCAGGGCAAGACGGGTGGTGGAGAACGCCTTTGGCATCCTGGCCAACAGGTTCCAGGTACTTCTCACCACCATGCAGCATCGCCCAGGGACTGTGAGGAGCATTGTGGAAGCTTGCTGCATCCTGCACAATCTCATGCGCACCCACTACCCAGTGTTGCAGAACAGGCTTGTGGACCACCAACAAGGCAATGGGGACATGGAGCCTGGTGAATGGAGGCAAGGACAAAACCTGATAGACACTGTGGATGGGCAAGGCCTCAACAGAGCTTCACATGAAGGGAAGAAGCAGCGCAACACTGCTGCAACTCCCCAGCTGGAGCGGTGGAGTGGCAAGACAGGATGGTAGATGCTTAATGGATGCTTCCTTCAGCCTGTCTCATCACACTGATGAGATTGTGCCATGTATGTTGAGTGGCCTTACAATGAATAGGGCATTAATAAAGAGTTTTGTTTATGTTGAAATGTGTTGATCAATGATTACATTGTTATTAAGGACCATATGTGTGGCAGCTGGGAAGGTGGACCATACAGTCCCACTATGCTTGCACTGGAGGTTTATCTATTCCACAACTATCCTTACCCATCCCACAACTATCCTTATCCCACAGCTATCCTTACCAATCCCACAGCTATCATTACCCATCCCACAGCTATCCATCCCAAAGCTATCCTTACCAATCCCACAAGCATGCAAAGGCTTAACCCTTTTTTCAAAGTTTTCCCCAACACTTTATTAAGTAAAAAAAATGAACCAAGTGTGTGAAGCAAAGATAACCTTTATTAATAACAAACTGTATGACTTTATTAAAAAGCAAAGTGTTAGCAAAGATAAAGTGAACAGGTAACAACTCAGTCTCTGGCACTCTTCTCAGTCACTCTGAGGCATGTCCATGGTCTCAGCTGTCGAGCAGCTAGGGACTGTGGAGGTGGCTGTTGCTGGAGTGCTGCTCTAAGGCGCCATTGGGGTGCTTGGCCCCGAGAGTACAACAGGAGATGGTGTGTGCAGGAAGCTCTCAGAGAGCTGACTCAGTCCCGTGAGGTTGAGAGGCACTTCCTCAAGGACCTGGGATGTGAGGCCCAAGACTGATGACAGACGTTCTGAGGAAGGGCTTGGCTATGGGGTGGAGGAAGGAGGAGTGTAGTGGGGCTGTCTGGTCTGCAGCTGGGTCAGGTGAGGTGTCTGTGGCGTCTGTGGCATCCGAGGAACCTGGGTGTGGACTGGGAAGGGCTGCTTCTGCTGTGGGAAGTCCTGGTAGTGGTAGGCGAGGGGCTACTGAAATCCATGGAAGGGCTGTGACATCGCCTGGGGTGCAGGAGACCTGGAGTGGGTAGGAGCAGGTTCAGCTGGGCCTGGAGGGTGGTGCAAAAGAACTGTGATCCTCTCCTTCATCGCCTGGTACTGGGCCTCAGGCATGTCCATGAGGGTCTGGCTCACGTACGTGATGAAGGGCTTGCGGTTAGAGGATGGTATGTCGAAGTGGACCAGCTGGGAGAGGAGATCTGTGTTGGCTTTGATTGTGTCCCTGATCTCCAAGAGGACAGTGTGGCTGTGTCCCTCCGGTCTGCCTCTCTGCCTGCTTTCTGTGGAGGTAGAGCTGGGTGTGGGTGTGGCTTGGTCTCTGGTGGCTGCTTTTTCTTGCTCCATCTGAGACAGGGGATCCTCCAAGTCCGCCGGCATGGGGAGTGCAGCTGTCGGGAGGGTCTCTGTCGTGGGGCCCTCTAAAGACAGCTGCCTGGACACGGTAGCTGTCTCCTGGCTGGAAGAGGAGTGGCTCTCTGTGGGCTGTCTGAGGGAGAGGGTTGACAGAGGGGCTGCTCCTTGGTGGCGGATCTCACCCTCCAGGAAGCTGCACCTGGCCATGACATAGGTCTCCCGGTCAGTGAGCCTGACAGCGGCCTGCCTGGATTTCTTCAGGTGCAGCTTGCCGTACCAGGTGTGCATGTGCTTCCACCATCCCAGGAGTACATCTGAAGTGTAGCCCAGGCTCTCCGCCTTCTGTCTCCATGCTGCCTGCTTCTGCTTGGTGTTGCGATAGAGCCTGTGGCCCTTCCTCCAAAGGTACTCGTTCTCCCTCAGCCATTCCAGCACCTCCTCCTCATGGTCCTCAGAAATGGAGTACTGTTTCCTCTCCCCCATCTCCTTGCCTTGCCTCTTCCTCCCTCTGGCAGGGGCTTCAGGGCCTTCAGCAGCAGGGCTTTGAGGGCCTTGGGGCTGGTCACAGCAGCAGCAGCAGCAGGAGAAGCACCAGCAGCACCAGCAGGAGAAGCACCAGCAGCACCAGCAGCAGCACCAGCAGCACCAGGAGCACCACCAGCAGCTTCAGAGTCAGCGCCAGGGGGTGGGATGGTGGTTCTGTCCTTCTTGCCAGGGCTGGCAGGAGTAGGCACAGGCTTCCTTTTCTTCCCCCATGGTGTTCTCTCAAGATGTCTCTAGCAGCAGGTCTTTCCTCTGAATGCTGACTGCTTGCGAGCTGCATCCTTTTATATCCGCGGAGCTTATGCAATTCATCCTCCCCGCATGCACAGTGAACACTTTGCATCCGCTACGCATCCGCTATGCATCCTATAGGCGTCTGTGATGCATACGCGTCATCCGCTACGCATCCACTCCTTCCGCTACGTGTCCGCTTCGCTATTCTCCCACAGAAGCCCTGCGGATGTGTCATCCGCTTCCATCCGCAAGGCTTCCTACGAACATCTGCTTTACATCCCTGCTACATCCTCCCCATGTCCGTTTCTTTCTGTTGTTGTCCGCTCTGTTTATGCAAATTTAGGGCACTTTTGAGAGCGGATAACTATGGATGGAAAATTTGCTTGTCCGCTGTGTCCTTTTTACATACATTTTGCATCCGTCGGCCAGTGAGACCTTGCCTTTACCGGAAATCCATTCCATCTCCTACTTTATCTCATCTTCTACTTCCTTGTATTATTAGCTTTGCATTGTCTATTATTTTACTAATATAATCTCATTCCTTTACACGACCTTATTCTTATCTAACTTCCTGTATTCTTACTGTATTCATGTACTCTAATACATATCTGATTTCTATCAGATCTGTTCAACTTACAAGCTAAGAGAAAATATAAACATATGTATGGAATAGTTAAAGATTCGATTTTTTGGGCTGATTTTTTTTTTCTATATAACTGTTGACTAGTTTTATCATGAAAAAGAGATTGAAACTGAATAGCTCACCTGAAGCCTTTGAAGCACACTATTGGTCCTCCTGTCAAAACATACCAGCGTTCGATCCTCACTGCCAGAGATAATGAAGTGTTCGTCGGCTGCAAGGGATAGGACTGCATTGGAGTGAAGCCTGCGGCTCATCACTGGGGCATAAGCAGCTGTGAGAGAGGGCCAAGAGATGCATCACAAGAGCCCAGTCACCTGCACAAGATAAATCTTATAAAATTGGTGGCTTGCTTAACTATAATCACATACAAATTCTTTCTCTACATTGAGGCATGCCATTTAATTATCAAGATAACTGCAAGCAGGAGAGAAAGCAGAGCTTCCTTTAGGAATACTCTTGCCAGCTCCTCCCTGTCTCACCACTCTTAATGAATTTGGGGGGGGGGGGGGTTCCTATTACATATAGAAAACTAGTATGTATTACCCATCATAACAATTTATACCCAAACAACCAGAGTGGGGAATTATAATTTCCTTGCACCAAACTTTCTGCTTGAGATGGCAGTCTTCAGAAATTAATTGTAGCTGTAGGGAGATAATGTACTTTGAGCTTCCAATATGCCTTTTGATGCCAGTTAATTTCCTACTGCCCCGACCTGATTTATTTTTTTAAAATAAAAATTATATTGATTTAAACATAAATAAATGGGAAAGTGCTGCAAAACCAATTATTTTCAAAAACATTGTACTTCTAGGCTTTGCATTGGCCATAGGAAAAATAAAAATGTTAGATGACTGCAACCACGTCCAGAAATGGACCTTCTTTTCTAAAAAAATATAAGTGTAAGCTAAAGAAGTAGAAAGCATCTTTGGTGGCTAGTGAGAACAATGGGAATAAATTCAGTAGTTTGCTTACTGATAATTGAGTGTTTTGTGATTGGTTCACAGACATTTTGTGAATGGGCAAGACTTCTACATGGCAGTAATTATTTGGGAGCATCCACAATTTGCCTATATCTGGCATAGAAGACATCTAAATGTTTAGATAGATGGAATAATCCTTTCTTTTCTGACTGTTCTTGGTCCACTGAGATAAGAAGATCCTGACATATAGTAATCTATGACTTACACCAATAATCAAGTTCAGAAGTTTGATTATGTTATTGAGGTTGTATGTCGAGTCACTATATGATCAGACTCAATTTTATGATTGTTTTTGCATTGTTTTGTTAAGCAAGTCACTGCAATTATCAAGCAAACCACATAGTCATTAAGTGAAACACATGGTTATAAGTTTCATTCCAGCTTATCCTATGGGCATTTTTTGCTGAAAAATGGCAAAACCCCCCCCTCGCCAAACTTAATCACATGACTGGAGGACGCTGCAACCAATCATAAATGCCAGCCAGTTACCAAGCACCTGAAATGCAATCATGCAACCTCTATGCCTTAACTGTGGTGACAATGATAGTTTGCAAGCAGGCATTTTAAGTCTTCAGAATGTAAAGAAACAACTAGTACTAACCTCGTGGATCATAGACTGACACTTTCTTGTCATATGTTCCTGTGACCAGAATGTCAGGCAAATAAGAAAGGCACAATACAGCTGCTTTCTCACTAGAATCCAAAAGGAAATGATCAGGTGATGTGTCAAGAAGCATATTTTATAGTCAGTAAATCCTTGTTCAGCCTTGGGTTTCCCATTATTTCTAGACTGACACAATTTACAACATAAATTACAGTAGCTAGTTCCCATTTTGCTGCTTGCAGTGGCTGCCTATTTAGTGTCATTTACGACTGATCTTTGACTGCAAATTTAGAAGAGCCAATAGAGGGCTTATTTACATGCTGAATTATAAAGAATTTTAATTTCAATGAATTAACTGAACAAAGTAATTCATACAGTGATATAAATATATATATAGGAATATCATTAAATATGAACTTTTAACAGATAAGAATATCTTGGTTATTTTTGGCATTTGCATAATGACTCCACTCAAATAGCATACATTAATGCAGATGATGAAGCCTTCACAGAAATTAGTTTATTATGTGAAACATCCAATATGCTAAGGTCTGATAAATCTGGAAGTGTATTCCAATGGTCCACAAAGTTCGTTTTCATTAAATTTGCAACCTCTAGCTCTCTGGATCCAAAACCAGCAAGACAGTGTGGAAATTCTAGAAATATAAGCTTAGGAAAGGTTACATTGTTCTTATAGCCATAATACATTTATGTAGAGTAACCTCCTTCCCTGTGACAGGGTGTGCTATTATGTGAGTTGGAATTTTCTTTGTCGGCTTATACCTATCCAAGTTAAATATTTTTTTTCCTAAAATATCTCATGGCCAAATACAAGGGGATGGACAGAAAGACAGGGAGAAAAAAAATTCTAAATTTCCTAGAAGCACCTGCAAACTGCTATTATGCATATCACAGAAATAAGGTATAGAAGATCAAGATGAAAGATGTACAATTTTTACATTATAGTAAACATAAACTCAAATAAATAACATTTAGTTGATATTTTGGCTCTATGTAGGTCTGTATCAGTTTCTGTCCTTATTCACCCTACAATGCTCCTTCGCAACCCTTTGTCTAATCTTTTTTTGTTTTTCCTTTTTATGGTGATACAATATTGATTATACATTAATCTAGTCTTTTTAAGTAAATCCTTGGAAAATACAACAAGAAAAAAAATAGATGAAATTATTGTGACATTTAATATAACTCAGGACTGGATTCTTGTACCATTTTAGGCCTTTTATCATTATTTGATTTTAGGAAGTAGGATGTAAATCTCTCTGGGGCCCCGATTAAGGACTGAAGCCAATATCTTAATTCTCTGGTCATTATTAATACTGTTTCTTTGAATCTAGTTTTCCTTTTGCCATTTACTCTTCCAAGTAAATATAGCATAAGGGGATAAACAGCAACAGTACCTGATTTCTCCAAATTGTTTTCCGTCAGCAGCTATATCCCATAACTTCACTGTGCTGTCCCAGGAGCCTGAACATACACGGTTATCATGTGAAGCCAGAGACCAAACCCACCCCTAGATAGTGGAAGGTGGAAAAAAAAAAAGGGGGGGGGGGGGCAGGGACAAAATATATATGACAGCTCCAGCTAATCTTTTCAATGATTATACATTGTAATAACAATAACAAAACTACAACAAATGCTTTTGTTCTCTGAAGACAACCAATCTTCTGTTATATATGAAATAAGTTACAACAGCTTAATAAATATGCATCATTGTATATTTCTAATAAAATCTATATCATTTTAGAATAGAAACTTAGTTTCAATTTGGTATCACAGTTTTTTGATCTACAGTGGATATAGAAAGTCTGCAGTCTTGTTAAAATGCTAGGTTTTTCAAGTGTAAAAAAATGAAACCAAGATAAATTACTTCAGTATTCTTAAGCTGTACAATTCAATTGAAAAACTGAAAACTTTTTTAGGGGAGGGGGGGGAAATTACAAAAAAAGACTAGAGAAAAGTGACTTCACAAATGTTCAACACCCTCTTATAAGTAGGAATGCAGTTGTGTTCAAACTTAACCAATCACATTCAAACTTATATTAAATAGTATTCAATACACACCTGCCATTAATTAAAGTGATCCTGATCAGGCCTATATAAAGTTCAGCTGTTCTAGCAGGATTTTTCTGATATTTATTCTATTGCCTCTTACAGCAAAAATCACGGTTCACAAAGAGTTTACAAAGCATCAAAGATACCTGTTGTAGTTATTAGTCAGGAGATGGACACTAAAAAATTTCCAGTGCATATACTGTGGAGCACAGTGAAGACAATAATTAACAAGTGGAGAAAATATGGCACAATGTGACATTACCAAGAACTGGTTGTGCTTCCCAAAATTAATGAAAAAACAAGAAGAACA
Source organism: Laticauda colubrina (assembly GCA_015471245.1). Classification (NCBI taxonomy): domain Eukaryota; kingdom Metazoa; phylum Chordata; class Lepidosauria; order Squamata; family Elapidae; genus Laticauda; species Laticauda colubrina. Next base: position 106,364,216 of record BLBF01000003.1, on the reverse strand, counting down.
CTGATCCAAGAAACTGCCAAGAGGCCTACAGCAACATTAAAGGGGCTGCAGAAATATTTGACAAGTTCTGGTTTTATACTACATGTGACAACAATCTCCCATATTCTTATGTCTAGGGTACGGGGTAGGGTGGCAAGATGGAAGTCTTTTCTTAGGAAGAAAAACATCAAAGCCTTTTGCAAAAACCTACATCAAGACTGACAAAAGCATGTGGGAAAATGTATTATGGTCTGATGCGACCAATGATGAATATTTTAGCCATGATTTCTAGAAGTATGTTTTGCGCAGAAACAACACTGTGCACCATCAAAAGTTACACCATGTCCACAGTGAAGCATTATGTTTTGGGGCTGCTTTTCTATAAATGGAACTTGGGCTTTATTCAAAGTGGAGAAAATTATGAAATGTTCCAAATATGAGTCAATTTTGGCACAAAATCTCTGCTAAAATCCTGAAGATAAAGAGGAATTTCTCCTTTTAACATGACAATGACCCAAAGCATAGCTCCTGCCCAAATCAACAAAATAATGGCTTCACCAGAAAGTCAAATAAAAGATTGAATGTTGTCAGAAGGTACTTCAACAAAGTATTCGTTTAAGGGTGTGCATCTTTATGCAATTATTGTAAGTTTTTTTATTATTTCCCCCCTCCCCTAAAAGATTTCAATTTGTTTTTCAATTGAATTGTACAGCTTATAAGTTAAAGATGGAAAGGATTCTGAAGTGATTTATCTTGGTCTGATTTTTTTACATCTCAAAAGTCTAGCATTTTAACAGGAGTGCATGGACTTTCTATATCCACTGCAGAAGATATTGCACTGAGGCATCACCAGAGTAAAGTGATGAACATGGCATTCCATTCCTTTTCACTGGGAATGGTCACTCTCTGCTCAAGATTAGAGAAGACTGAAAGGTCTTCTAAATGCCATCTGTTTTCTGGAAGCAAGAGGCCATATGTCTGCCAGATAGCAAATATATCATATATATACCTACTTTTCTTTTGTAACTAGCCATAAAAAAGCATTGGCCATTTTATTTTATTTTATTTTTTACAGTAAACAACAAAGAAGCTACCAGGGAAGATTGTAAAAGGGAAAGGTTTAATATTCAAAAGAGAGAAACAGTGATGTACTGCTATTAATTAGAACATCCCCAAATCACGAGAAATGTCATACACTTATAGGTGGTCCTTGATTTATGACCAGCCAATTAACAATTGTTTGAATTTATGATAGGTCCCCCAGAACATAGTTACGACCTGGTTCTGAAATTCTGATGTCTGCTCCCCCAATGTGACCATATTTTGAGCGCTCAACAACCGGCCCACATTTACAGTCATCTGCAACACCCATTAGGCACATAGTCATGAATTACAATTTTGCAGGAAACCAGTGTTTACTTCTGGTTTCTGACAAAACTGCTCCATAGCAAACAATGGGTTTGCATAATGACCACAGTGTTCCTTTATGATGACTGCATTTGCTTAATGACTGCTGCAAAACAGGTCATAAAACTGGTTCTGGTCATGTGGTGACCTGCTATATGACTATCATTACTTATGACTACAATTGAAGGCTCAATTCCAAAATTAACTCAAGGACTACATCTCATGCACATAGAAACTCATTGCACTTTATTTTCCAGTTTAAACAATGGAAAGGGGCGATCAATGGAATGGAGCTATCAGATGGGAGTTAATAATGCAGACTTTCTGTAATAATGCTTAATATTTATGTTTAATATATTGATCTGCTTCAGAATCTCCAGTTACCTTATGTGTTCCATTGCGCTCTGTCCCCAGTGCTTTCACTAGAACCTTTTCTGGAGCTTTGCCCAGCTGCTTTAGATCCCACAAGTTGACATTTCGGTCTCGAGAGCCAGAAATACACAACTCCCCACCCTGGATAACAAAAATAAATGCTAATCAAATTATATAAGTCAGTGTTCCTCATATTTCAGAGTAGTATCACAAAGACAGTGAGCAGACATCCATTTTTTTTTCAGTACAACAGCCCCCCACCCCCACCCCTTATGTATAGTCTCTATCACTCATACCCTGGTCACTTCCCTGGTGGATTCCTGTAACATGCTCTACATAGGCCTGCCCTTAAAAGAGCATTCAGAAGCTATAGCTAATGCAAATATGGCAATATTTGATACGTATGCTGTCCAGAATCCCTCTGTGAAGGAAATGGGTGATTTCTAAATTTGAAAAATAAATAAAATATGGGCATCCAAGATTGATGTGCATTATACCTCTGTTCTCTGAGCTGTGTTGGTTGTTAATTTGTTTCTAGGTTCAAGGTGATCAACAAATCCCTATAAAGCATGAGGCTTGGTTGTTGTGAAGGACTGCCTTCCTCTGATTGCCTTTACCCATTCCATCAGATCCAGCAGAAATGATGTATTGTGGGTCCCATGCATGAAGGACTTCTATCTAACAGGATCCAAGAAGAGGAGAGCCTTTTCTGCTGCATCATCCACTGTCTGGAAAATTATGTCCCCTTAGGTCAGGTTGTGTCCAATCTTGGCCTTTAGAAAATCCTTAAAGTCCCTGGTGGATGTGGGGAGCCTGCAAGATGGTTGCATTGCTTATGGGCGTTGGTTGATATTCTCCTGCATTTTTATTTTTGTAATCTATTGTTTTAATTTTTACAAGTTAATTTTTCTGTTGTTTTTACATGTAAGCCACAAGTAGTCCTACAAGGCTATATAAATGGAAATAAATAAACAAACATAAAACTGAAAGCCCATTATAAGGACAATATGAGAATGGTTTGACAGATACAGTATTTTAGCAGTAATTAATCAAGAATAAGGATAATGGAAAGCAATAATAGACAAATGGAGGTTGATATTTTTAAAAGGAAGTGGCCACAGTTAATCCTCTACTCAGCATTTAGGTCTAAAGAATCATTTCATATAAAATGCCAACAAATACACAACTAGCTTCTACTATGAGATTGTTATGCTTATAATGGAGCATAACATCGAGAAAACTATTTGGCCAGATGAATTTTGTTAGTTATTTCTCAAAAATGAAAATGCAGGATATTTTTCAACATTCTCCTTTTAACTAAACTTTGGATGTTGAAGAATGTACTTTATCTGCATCATTAAAAGCAGCAAAGAGAGACAGATTTTTACCTGAAGGAGCAATACAGAATCAACAGAAGCAAAGTGCCCTTCAGTAAGGGAAAAATACTCTGTGTTTTTGCCACTATCTGCCCATTGTTGGAGGTGTTCTTCTAGTTCAATGCAAGCTGTTGGCCAATTAAAATGATTACCTGCCAAAAAATAAAAAAAATATAGCTTTCTTTTGTTTGATGTAAAAAAAATTAAGCAATATAGAAAAGTTTGTGTCTTATTTATGTTTACATAGTGGTTTTGCATATAAGTGTTGACATGTTTACAGAATTTAAACACAAAAAAAGGATACTAAAACACAGAAGTTTTACATAATGTAGCCTGAATTGCAACACTGTAAAAATAACTTATGACAAATTCTAATATTGTAATGGGAACTAACACGTTAAAGATGTTATCTTTAAATCAAAAAGGACTTGGTACTATCAGTTGAGAGACAATAATACTGAGCTTACCTGCAACATTCCAAAAATGAAAGAGAAGCAGGCTAGAAAATATTTATTGTTCTACTCATAATTCTTGCAGCAATATTTACAAATTGCAGCATTTGAAAAGTAGCTCAAGAGTGAAATTTCTACTCATTCTTAGTGATAACTCTCACTTTTTAGACAAAAAGGAAAACTCCTTTTAGCATCTTTCTTCCTCCTAACATCCTCGACATTTAAAACACCAGTTCCACCTTCCCTGAAAATCAAAAGTGAATGACGCGAGAATCTGCTTGTGAAAAGCTAAAATACAGGTCACCAACAGCTAGAAAGAAAACCCACCTACCTTCTACAACTGGATAACAATTGCCAATTCTTTTTAAAAGTCGAATTCTCCAAGTGACTTCATCTTGAACAATGTCCCTCAGTGTCTTGCAGACTAAAGGAAGGACATGCAAAACAAACCTGGCTTGCAGGTAGGAACAGATTTCTAAAATCAACTCTAGAGGAAGAGATAACAGCTCAGAAGCAGTTTCTTCAACAACAGATTTTTTCAGTTCTAGAGGTGATTTGAGGTCTGATGTTCGGACTCTACCACCACCGACTGAGAGAGACTCTGGAGGCAGACACTGGGTTGCTTGCCTGGACTGATTTGAAGTTCCAAGAACACGCTCCACATACTCCAGGGCCTGGGTATCTGGATCTATTTTGCTCTCTGTGTCAGAGTCAATGTCAGAGCCTTGCTGTTCAACAGAAGAACCCGGAACAGTTTCCATTGCTGCAGGAAGGCAAGAAGCAAACAATTCAGATAAGGAATGATAAAAACCAAAGTTATACCTTATTTTATTAGAAATAGACATTTCAATTAATAATGCAAGTTTTATGAGGCAAAAAGGAATTTTTGAGAGCATAAATTATAGGTCCACTTGAGCCTGAGAATTTTAAATTGATGCTCAAGGTACAAGATGTAAAAAAAAAATTATCTATTGGACATTCAAAAAAATTCCTAGATAATTAACAAGAAGACGACTTCTGAATGATAGATGAAGAAATAATCTAATTTGGTTTTATCTCTTTTCAAACAATAATGTTGCTAGGAAGAGAAAACTAAAAGATTACAAAAGTTGCTGGCATTCTGACTTCCAAACTTTCCTCTGACAACGAGAATGGACTCCACACAAATAAAACCGCTGCATGATCCAATCATTCCCAGCTACATCAGGAATGTTCGGTTCCTGCACATCCTACGGGCAAAGCGTAGTTCAGGAGGAGAAAAATATCTGTTCTGAAATAAATGGCTGTCATTTTTCCAAACGAAATGAAAACCCTGGAACAGATTCCGCAAAGGCAGCCGGTCTCCTTTGCCACCATCGAGCGCCAGAGTCCAGATCGCGCAAAAGCAACTACTTCTCTCACGCTGATGATCGCAATTTTAGCAAGAACAGCTTTTGGAGAACCGAACCTCCTTATCTTGCTCTTCCCCGCGCGCGCAGCCCAGAGCCGATTCGAAAAGGGGCTGCCCTCCTGCCGCCCCCCTCCTTTCGCTTTCTTCCGCTTATCATGGACCTCCCCGGGAAGTGGAGCAAGTGAACAATCCAGCTCTTGTTGCCGAAGACAACTCCTCCGTTCAGGCAGAGAGCAGGGCAAACGAAGAGCGGTCACGCCCGCCTTCGCGTCGTTGGAAGAGCTCCGTTCTGCGGGTGCGGAGCTCCGCACAGATTAATCCCAACGCCGAGTCCTGTTTCCCGGGCCCGGCAGTGAGCCAGGATCCTAATCCTCGCGGCAACCCGCCTCAGCCACTTTCGTGCGGAAGGGAAGAACCGGCACCGCCGATTTAACACAGCTTCGTCTTGACAGGTCGCGCCCGCCTTCGCGCGTCTCGTCTCCAAGGAGCAGCCGCTTCCGGCGCCATTTGATGACGCAAGGCAACCTTTTAGGAGTTGCTTCCACAAGTCCCCCATTTTCTGGGTTCTAAGTACGGAGCATGCGCACAAGAACGTCTACCTAAGTAGTAGCTTTTAAACAACGGCTCCACGAGTAGCAGCTGAATTTTGGCAGCCTCAACCATACTCTTTCCCCAAATCTGGCTGTTTATTATCTGGCTTATGGCAGTGTTTTGAAAACATTATTTTACATTTGCTATTAGCAAAACGGGCTGCTGTTTAACATCTCGACGAGGACTAAGACAATTGAGGAATTTAGGAGGAGAGGATTGCATTGTAAGGTTTTCAGAATATATGTACGAATATATGGATGGTTATGTGCATGTTCAAGTATGTAGTATAAAATTATATTGTGCAAATGCATGCATAAAATATACAATAATTTTACTTTTGTTTAAATATAACTCAAATATGTTTTTGATAACTAAACATTATACAAGCATGACTACCATCTAGTTTAAAGGTGCTCCAGGACAACCTTGTCTAGAAAGATAAAATAGTAAATTCCTGTAGTTGACTTTGTGTAGCAACAAATCTATAATATAGATGAAATGCATCTTACCAGAAAATTGGCTAAAGTTCTGATGTATATTGCATTCGCCAATGACCTCAGTGCTAGAGCCCACTGTAACTCCATAACCAAAAAAGCATTAAGAGTTGTTAACCTAATCCTACGTAGCTTTTTCTCTGGTACTATCATTAACTACTAACTACAGCATACAAAACCTTTGCTAGACCAATACTTGAATACAGCTCTTCAGTCTGGAACCCGCATTACGTATCTGATATTAACACAGTTGAGAAAGTCCAGAAAGATTTCACAAGATTTCTCCACTCCTCTACTCGTTGTAGAATACCTTATGCCATCAGACTTGAAATTCTAGACCTAGAAAATCTAGAGCTACGCCACCCTCAGTCCAATCTAAGAATAGTACATAAATTATATATTGCAACGTACTACCTGTCAGTGAATACTTGTTTCAACCATAACAAGAGCACACAATAGATACAAACTCAAGGTTAATCACACCAAACTTGATTGCAGGAAATACGACTTCAGCAACAGAGTGCTCAATGTCTGGAATATTCTACCTGACTCTGTGGTTTCTTCCCCAAATCCCAAAAAATTTAACCTTAGACTGTCTACTATTGACCCCACCCCTTTCCTAAGAGGTCTGTAGGGGGCGTGTATAAGCGCACCAATGTGCCTACAGTCCCTGTCCTTTTGTTTCTTTTTATTTTTCTTATATGTATCCATTTCATGTATTCATAATTATCTTTATACTTATACCTATTATCTTGTAAGCGATTGACAAATCAAATAAATAAGTACATTTAATACCTTAAGTCCAACTAACAGGAAAGTTGTTAAAGCTGTCTCTAAGGATACAGCACAAGACAGTTATTGTGACCTCTAACTTTCCTTTTTTTTGAAAGCCTGAGAATTTGCACAAATCTAGTTATCTTCTGAGTTCATTGCAAAATAATGGTTATCAAAAGGCTCCAGCAGCTTCACTAGCACATACATCTATATTAGAAAGGAAATAATCTTGGGTTTGTGTATAGTTTAGAATTCTAATTCCACATTACTCAAGTGCATCTTTTCAAAAAATGTTTCATTCTACCAACTGTATTATGATAACTTGAAAAGGCAAATCTTTTTACCAACAAACTGAAGTTACTTGAAAAAAGTTTCCCACCCTCCACAGAAGTACTATCTTCAATAAGGCAGTTCAAGGGAAAAAATAATAAAAGTTGAGCATAAGGAAATACAGAATTCAGGATTCTTCAGCCCAATTGAATTTTGGGGTGACACTGAATCACTACATTGGAAAATACAATGAAAAACATTTAAGTAAAGACAAAGAAAGTGGTCAGAAACAAGGAAAATGGAGTCACAGGAATTTTTTTTAGTTGACAAAAAAATTATACATAAAAATGAGAAAAATCTCATTTGAGCAAGGTGCAAGCAGCTGCTTCAACACTAGGTACACTGCAGTTCCATCATTGGAAACATTACGGCACATTTACAAATATACAAATTCAGGATTAACAAACAGGAGGCAATACTAGAAGCACTTGTACAAAAGACAAATTCCATTTCAAGAGGCAGTCAGGCCAAGTAGCTTAAACTTCACTGGATGGTAGAGTGCACAGCCTTCTTTTCATATTCCTGGAAACTTGGTTTCAAAGCACAAGCCAGGATTCCACCTCCAAATATGCATATTTCTTTCCCATGCATTTAAAAACCAATAGAATCTCTGCTCCCCCTCCCCCCAGGACAAGGAGAATACAGCACAAGGAGGAACACTTGTAATAAAACAATTAAAATGCAAAGAACTAGCCGACTGCTTTCAGAGACCTGCTCAAGTTTGATGCTATTAAAAAGATAATTCAGGAAGTTTGCTATCTGCAATTTTACTATTGTTTCTTTGACCTTTTTGAGGAGATGCAAGGGTGTGCCCCACCTTCTAATAATCAGATCCAAAAATGAGAATAGCAGCTTTCACCTAGGTATGTGTCATCTCCAAAATGAAATGATTTTCTGGCACAAAGGCCTTAACGATAATGCCCCAGCAAGTTCTATGGCAAATTCCAAGAACTGCAAGCATTATTAACATATGCAACAGAGGCCAGAGATATGAAGAAAAATGGAGATAGGTGTATCAGTGAAGCTTAAGTTACTGGGCAATCTCACAAATACACTTTTAAAAATTCATACACAGTACCAAGAATATCACCATCAGTTACTATCAGAAAGTATAACTTTTAACCCCCGAAAGAGATGTCCTTTTTGTCACATAAATCTTCTTTAACATCTAAGTAGTCTCACCACTTTTGTTTACCACCCTCAGAAGCAATGCAGGACACAAGGCACAGTTCAACCTAGTTGTCTGGCTATTAATCCTGATGATGCCGAAGTTCCATTGGGATCTGCTAAGAAAGCTGGAGATGTGGCTCAGCTCACCTGTTCCTTGTCACCAAGCTGTCTGTAGACAAACACTGCTTTGCACAAATCTTGTGCCTTTTGAGTATTATCTCTCCTCAAGCATTCCTCATTTTTCCAAAAAGTGTTTCATTAAGTGAAGCAGTATTCCCTTTCCCCCACATCCTAGCTGCCTTTGGGGAAATGTGTTTCTACTTCAACATGTTCATTTCTTATTAAAAAAATCTATGGCTTTAACTATGTTAAAAGCATTCAGTAATCCCCCATTGTCAGAGAATAATGTAACTGAATCTGATGAGAATTTCTTAAGATAGTAACTCCATTTAAATATGCAGCAAAAGCTACAAGCTTTCGCTGATCATTCATGGTGGGTTCCCTGTTTAATCATTCTTCTGTACTTTGTTATGTTTCCTATTTCTTATGTAAGCCAGGATGGTGAATATGGTAAAGAAGTCCTTAAGACAGAAAATGTAAATAACCATCATGTAAAATACCACTCTGATCAGAAGAGTGCAGAATGTTGTATGCCATGAGCCATTTAAAAAATGCATTGCTTTCTGCCCATGTTTGTCCTGTATAGTCATTCTCAGGTGAAATTCAGTTTCCCTCCTTGCTCCTTCCTGCCTCTTGCAACTGAAGCAATGTAATAGCAGTGTCACAAAGTAACAGCTGAATAACAGGGTAAAAGACTCATTGCACTGTGGCATCTTAAAAAAAATGAAGACATGCTTCTCCAACGGTATTTCTTTTGAAAAAGACTGCTCTCTAGATGGCTAGCAGGTCCCTGCAAGATCATAGGCTGCCTTTGCACTGAGCATCACTTCTAGCACACAGTGCCATGGCAATTATTATGGCAAAAAGATTCTGTGGGTTTCTTTAAGGTTCCTAGATGAAAATGCTTACACTTAGTCATTATGGGCTACTCACAGATTTGCTAATCTACTTCTTGGTCACCATGCAGTCTTGAAAAGGTGAAGAATAGCTGATCTCTTGAATCCCAGTGACTGGAAATATACAGTAGTATAACCCCCTTGGATAACATTTTAACCCATCCCTCTTCATAAGCTGGCTTTAAACCACTGTAGCTTTTAAATCCTTTTTAACATCTTAAACCTATCCTTTATTATTATTAGCTAGTTCTTTATGATGGCCCCTAGTTAGATCCCCTTCTCAAGAGTGTTGCAGTTTAAGTTTGCTCCCTTTTCTCAGCGCAGGGCCGAGTCCCACCCCACCCCATTCCATCTATGATGGCCTCTGAATAAAGAAGCCTTTCCTTCTGCCACTGAGATACCCTGGTTTTTGTTTCAATTGGTTATGGAGGCCCCCCCCCCCCCCCCACCTTTTTAATTTCAGGAGATGGGGGGCAGGCATTTTTTTTCCCCCAATGCTCTTCCCGTCCTCCCTAACCCCCCATTAACAGGGATCTGCAACACTGGGTTATGGACGAGTTCCCAGGATCCCTCCCAGCGCATACAGGAACCTGAGGAAAGAAAAAGATCAGGATTAAAAAAAATAGCCCACAACACACTCAATTCACAAGACAACCATTTTCCACAACTCATTTTACCAAAGTTATCTAACTTTCATCATGTAATTAGTTAAATTAATACAGCTACAATTAGAAGTGGAAACTGGCCACAATTCAAGAGCAATAAAAATCAATACCACTGGTTATGGTGGATATTAAAGTCATATTGGTATATTTTTTGTCCTAATACATAAAGTAAAATGAAAAGGCTGGATCTTTAAAATCAGTATGGATTAGTGGTTAGAACTGGAATGTCTATCCCTTTCTTCTCAATTTTTCATCCTTGAGACAAGATTTCTTTAAAAAAATGTTCCACCCCCTTTTAGTTATCCATTCTCCTTTCAATTGTGGGGATAAAATTTCACTCAACATTCTTGGAACTCACCAAGTATGGTTTTGCTGCTTCGCCTAAACACCGTAGAATGCAGCAAGCCTCTCTTTCAGAAGTGGAGGAAACTGCTCTGAGAACTGCTGCCAGTTATCTTCCCCAACTTGATCTTTGAAACCATGGAGAATCTGAAAAAAATACATTATCACACATTGGGGGAGAAGAAAAAGGCACACCATTACAACCACACCCTTATCAGTACAACCCCCTCTCACATAAAATTACTAGAATTACTAAACTACTTGAAGTATTAAAATCTACAGCCTCCCCAAAAAAACTCGGAAAGACAGTTCAGAGATATAAGCTAGGAAATAACATGAGTATATATATATATAAACAAACAGCATCAACTTACTAAAGTAAAGCAAATTTTAAAATAAAGAGTACTACTCTTAATATACTGCCAAACAAACCTCTTCCTATGATGATGACCTACCTTATAAAACATATCTCTCAGGTCATCCTTTGGACTCACCCATGAAGCAACAGCATCACAGAAGAAAATAAAATCCTACAAAAATATGAGAATTCTTAAGAAGATATTCACTACAGATTATAGTTCAATCCAACAAAAACACATTTATCATCATACAAAAGTAAAGGGCATGAAATCAAAAAATCTAACCAGTATGATGAAACTAAGAAATCTGGCAAGAAAGATCTTGTGGAACTACTGTATGTAATATACTGGATGTTTTTGACTAGTTTTCTATATATTAATGAGCATCTGAAAAATACTATTGAAAATGGAACAGCCAGCTCTAATGTCAATTAATGAGAAATGAAGAACCATAACAAATGGAAACTTACATAAGACTTACATAAGTAAATGTCTGACTATTATGAATTAGGCTGGCAGAGTTCAAGGTAGTAGGACCAATCTTTTTAGAAATACTAGATAAACATCTGTATTTGGAGTCTAGCAAAGGAGACACATGTTAAATTTAAAAATTGTCTCATATAAAAATCTATTTCATAATTGACTACTATTATAGCTAAGCATTTCCAAGTCAAACATTGTTAATTATTTTAATAGTAGATTTATCAGTACAGCAAGATCTACCTTCTTGTTCAGCCAGGGATAGCATATATAACAATGCACAATAATCTTTAAAGCTTATTTACTTGTACAACTCCACCAGGGTTTACTCCAATCATCATACAGATGCCACGGAAAGCAGAATCCTTCTCTTCATTATCACGAATGTTCCTCAAAGATGTACACCTATGAACAATATATATGTTAAGAAAGCAAGAAAGACCAAAAACAATGCATTTCCCAAGCCATGCACTAAGATTGAGCCCATATGGAAGATGTCTCCAGTCTGATTTAATTCCTGAAAAGCAAGCCCCAAAGTTTGTTTCTTTGCCTCTTTATAAACACTAACCAGGGTCTGATAAACTGCTGCAACATCGGTGCCACTTCCTGAGGACAGACATAGCCTAAGCGGCCAATTGTGATGGCTAGAAAAGACAAAAAAACAGATATGTCACAAAAGCAAAGCAGTGTCTTATCCATTTGTAGTAATAAGATATGGGTGGACAGAATCAATGGAGGTATATGGCAGTATATCACCTTCGCCTTATTATACTGCAGCACATAATATCAAGATGGTTCCACACTAGTACATGGTATCAAATTAGTTACCTGTTGTTCATAGGGGAAAAAAAAACCTACTTGATAAATGTGTAGTTTTTTAATCCCATTAAACCTTTAGCAAGTCACAAATCATTTTAAATTAATGAAATTTTAGTGAAGAAACAGCTATAGAAGTTCAAGGTTTAAATACATTTCCATCTATGATTATGTGCTCCCCTTTATAAGTCAATCCTATTTTCAAAATGTGTATGAAAATATAAAGACTTTATTTGATTATGATTATGTGTCACCAACTCATTTTGAAGTTCTTCTTACAGATTTCCTTTATGATGATTTATCTCTAACCAATATTTCAATCTCCCAATGGTGCACTCATTACCATCATAACTGATTTCATCCCCCTTGCTGCTAGTCATCCTTTTCTTCTCCTTCCTTCCACCTTCCTCAGCATTAGACAGCTAGGTATTCGCATAATATGTCTGAATTAGGATAATTTGAGCATGGTTGAGTCAGAACTTTTGAATTGATTTGTTCAATGATCCATCAGTTTGTTTTACTGACTGTGAGCAGTATTTTCAGGATTTTCTCTCCCACCAATGTTCAAAGGCATCAATACTTTTCCTGTCCTGATTTTTTTAAAGTCCAATTTTTCCTTCTATAGAAAAAAAATCTTAGGAAATGGTTGCATGACTTTGGTTTTTGTAGGAATGGACATAAAGTGTCAGTCTGTGGCATATTTCTTGATTACTTCTTATTATCAAGGATTGATCCTAAAAGGCAGCTCTCCACCACTTCAATATTTTCACTGCAGATTCTAGCACTGATTGTTCTGTTGTCATTTAGTTTGGTCTTCTTTATATTTAATTTTAGTCCCATTTTTTTCACTGTGCTTTTGATTTTTAATAGTAGGGCTTGTAGATCTTCTGTGTTTTTGGCTATCAGAACTGATATCAGCATAGTGCAGTTTACTGGTGCTCCTTCTTCTAATTCTAAAATCACCTTTCTGTTCTTCCAATCCAGCTTCTATTAATATATTACACACATCAGTTGAATAAATAAGGAAAGAGTATGCAGCTTTGTTGCACTCCGTTGAGTGTATTGAACTTGCCTGTTTGTTATGTTCTGTCCATACTGTGGACCTATATACGTTTTCCATGAAGATAACATTCTTGGATTCCCATTTTGGGGGCATTTTTGACAACTTGACATGACTGATACAATCAAAGGTCTTTCTATAATTGATGAAGCACACATTGACATATTTTGAGCATTCTCTGCCTTTCCCAATTATCCAGCATGCACCAGCAATAATATCTCGTTTTTCCCACCTTTTCTAAAGTCAGCTTGAATCTATGGCATCTCATTTTCCATGTAAGGCTCTAATCTGTGTTGGATGATCCTGAGCATTATTTTGCTGGCATATGACATTAAGGATATTGTACAAAAGTGTTTGCACACTCCCTTCAGTCTACTAGTTTTGGTGTTGGAGTGCAGACTGATCTTTTCTTATTTTAGGTCACATTTTGTCGTGTTCCAGATTTGCTGGCATAGTTCTGTTGGAACCTTGGTTCTTCTTCAGTTGGTTGTCATACTGTTGTACTCCAACAGTTCCTGTAGCCTTTTGACTTAGCAATGACCGGACTGTTGATTTAATTTTATCTTCTGGTACTATATGTTCTTGTAAGTTGTTATCTTCTAAGGTATCTTGACATCTACATCTGCATAAAAGGTGATAGAATGCTATACAATCAGGCCAGAAACATATTTACAAGGGAGATCAGAGCAGCAAAAAGAAGCTACTCTGAAAAGCTAAGGAATCAGTTCTCAACAAATGAACCAGCAAACATGTGGAAAACTCTTAAAAATATCACCAGTCACAGCAAACTTCCTTCCCATGCTAAAGGAAATCAACAACTGGTAGATGACCTGAATGTGTTTTACTGTACACTTGAGAGGACACTACTGCCACCTATCCACACAATCTCCATCTCAGACACACCAACAATGTCCAAGCCTCCTACAACTGGCCCCAACCCATTGGGTTCACAACCTCTGGTGATCACAGAAAAAGAAGTGCAAGATCTATTTCACAGACAAAAGCCTGGAAAAGCACCAGGGCCAGACAAGATAACTCCTTCTTGCTTAAAAGTCTGTGCTGACCAACGGGCCCCCATCTTCACCCACATCTTTAATAAATCACTAGAGATGTGCTATGTTCCTTCTTGCTTCAAGCACTCTACTGTCATCCCAGTGCCAAAGAAACCCTCCATCAGGGAACTGAATGACTTCAGACCAGTTGCTCTAACATTTGTAGTTATGAAAACCTTTGAAAGGCTAGTGCTGGCTTACTTGAAAACTATCACTACATCCTACAATATCTTGAAAATCCAAAGACATATGCAAGGGTCCTCTTAGTAGACTTCAGTTCAGCATTCAATACCATCATTCCAGATATTCTTCTAACTAAACTAAATCAGATAGCTGTACCTAACCATACTTGTAAGTGGATCATAAGCTAACAAACAGGAAGCAGCAGGTGAAGCTAGGCAACATCACATCAGATACCTTTACAATTAGCATGGGAGCGCCCCCCCCCAGGGCTGTGTGCTCTCTTTACTTCTCTCTATATACCAATGACTGCATTGCAAAAGATCCTCTGTTAAAGTGCTGAAGTTACCACAGTGGTTGATCTCATTCGAGACAACTAGCCTTGTGGTGTGACCGGAACCATCTAGAACTGAATACACTCAAAACTGTAGAAATGGTGGTAGATTTTAGGAGAAACCCTCCTATACGACCACCTCTTACAATACTAGACAACACAATATCAACATTAGAGACCTTCAAGTTTCTAGGTTCTATCATATCTCAAGTCTTAAAATGGACACCTAACACCAAAAACATCATCAAAAAAGCACAACAAAGAATGTTCTTTCTGCGCCAACTCAGAAAGCTCAGTCTGCCCAAGGAGCTGCTGACTCAGTTGTACAGAGGAATTATTGAGTCTCTCATCTGCACCTTTATAACTGGTTTGGCACTGCAACCAAGACAGACACAAACTTCAACGGATAATTAGAACAGAAGAAAAAACAATTACTACCAGCCTGCCTTCCACTGAGGACCTGTATACTGCATGAGTCAAAAAGAAGGCTGTGAAAATGTCTAGAGACCCCTCACATTCTGGACATACATTGTTTCAACTTCTACCCTCTAAATGACATTATAGAACATTGCACATCAGAACTAGACACAAGGACAGTTTTTCCCTCCATGCCATCAGTATGCTAAACAATTAATTCCCACAACACTGTCAACTATTTACTAAGACTGTATTACTATTCTTCTTCTCATCCTTCTTCTCATCTATCTCCTCCTACTTATGATTATAACCTTGTTGCTTGTATCTTTACAATTTATATTGCTTTTATTTGTTTCCTAGTATGACTTGATTGCTTATCTAGTATTCTATGACTATCACGAAGTGTTGTATCTTATGATTCTTGATGAACGTATATTTAGGTATAGAGAGCTTATGCAGCAAAGACAAATTCCTTGCGTGTCCAATTACACTTGGTCAATAAAGAATTCTAATGTGTTCTGTTATATTCTATTTCGATTGCACAGTATTTCAGCATATCGCTTCCATCTTTTATCTTTGAATCAATGTCAATTTGTTCTTTGGCATTCTTCAAGATATTAAGACTGGAATACCTTTTGAGTTCAGATAATTTTTGGAAGACCTTCCTTTTCCCTTGTTTATTTCCTTATTCAATGTCTTTACAGATGCTCTTGTGCTACTGCTTGTTGTATTTTGTAACAGCTCTCTGATCTGTTCAACAGTTAGCACCTGGCCATGTCTTTGATGCTAAATGAGACCTTCCACCTCCTTTTATCAATAATGTAATTTCATTTGTACATCCTCCATCTGATAATATCCATTTATAGAGGCATTATTTTCGTTGTTTGAAGACAGCCATGGAATAATTAGAACAGCAGATATTGATAAGCTGATCCCCTGCTGCATTTCAGTTTCCTAAGCCATACAATTTAATATTTTCTTTCTTTGTGTTTCCAACATTGGCATTCCAGTCTCCAATCACAAACAACACATCTTGCTTTAAAGTTTTGTTTTTTCCAATTGAATTTGATCATAAAGATTATCAGCTTCATTTTCTTCTCAATTGGTAGTTGAAGCATAATCTTGAATGATTGCTTTATTAAAGGATTGCCCATGAAGTCTAATCAATATTAATAAATCTGTATTTATGAGTTAATAAGCAATCGTAGCTATCACTAGGACAGAAAATGCATTTAATACAAGACTTAGAATGCCCACTCACCTGTGTTTTCCAGAAGAGTTTTAGGAGTATTTGGTCTGTTGATGATCTCCACAAGATTATTCAGCACCATCTGAACATATGGTTGCATTTCAGCCCCTGTTAAAAAAAAATTAATGAACTGAGTCATGCCTAACTGTAAAAATCTAAATTCCGTATTTGAATGTCTTCCAATTTAACATCTTGCTGCTGCTTCACGCATGAAACAAAATGATTTTGATTCATTGATCAAAAAAGCTTGCATCAGTCTTAAAAACACCATTTAAGGCTAGAAATCAAACATATGAAAAGAGTCCTGTTATAATTAGGCATGAAGCACAACTATAAAGTAGAAATTGATGCTATTATTTAGGTATTTATTTGATTTTGGCACCGTCCAACTCTAGGCTGACTCACAATGTTAAATTCAAACGAATTAACAATATGGGGAATTTGTATATACACCATCAGAAAACATGCAAGCGCATCTAGCAAGGGGTTCAATCCAAGTTAACCCAAGCATGGGAGAACACCCTGATATATAAGGGCTTCCAGAATGCCTTTAGGGTGGGAGCCACTCAGACTTCAGAGGGGACGCCATTTCAGATGGCAGGCACCAAGACACAGAAATGCTCCTTGACAAATGGCACTGTTTATTACAGGGACCCAGAGAATGCTCATTTTGTCAGTTTTTACTAGATGGGAAGAAACCATGGGAGAGATGGTTTCACAATTAATCAAGCCCTGTTAGGGCTTTCTAGGCTATCATCACCACCTTGAATTGTACCTGGAGGTACACTGGCAATCTTCACAGGTCACGAAGAAGAAACATTTCCAAGTGGTTTTCACAGGCAGGCCTTCCCAAATCAGGAAAGGATACTCTGGACAGAGTTCTTCAAATGCCTTTTTTGTTTCTTAAGTCCAAGAAGAGCTTTATCACTCTTGAATGGAAAAATTCCATCCATGAATAAAGATGTAAGGTCCCCATATCTAGATGATTCCAATATCTACAGCCATTTGGTCTTTGCGGCATTGAATTTGTGTTAATTTCTTCCCACTGAGGCTCACACAGCCTCCATGCACTGGGAAAACACCTCAAAAAAATTATATCATCAAATTATCAAAATATATCATAGCCATCATTACAACAGTTGCATCAATGGCTCAAGACTGCAAGAGTGAAAATGTCACTGGGGGACTAACAGAAATAAAATCAAAAAGCACAACTTGAATAGTTTCCATGAAGAAATACATCACCTAAGCAACAAGAAGCCGATCACCCTAAAATGCCAAAAAGATATTGTTCTGATATAAAAACCAGAAAATACAACTGCAAAGTGTTTTAGTAGTCTCTCCAACCATATTTGTGTGGGCACTTTTTTACACTCACCCATTTGCATGCATATTTCTCCAATTGCCCAAGTAGCATTGTTGCACACAGAAATGAATTCTGGATTCAGGTTGGTCCCTAAGATCGGCATGAATTCAGCTAAAGAGAAAATATGTTTACTCAGCATTGATTATCAACATAATAAAGGACACTCAAGTTGCAAATAACCTTATTAAAGATTCTGTACAGAAAGAATTAATCTTAGTTTAGTAAGGTAGTTCTGGATCTGGACTGGCAAAATTCAAATGTGTGATTAATTTGTCTTTTATTTTAAGACAATCTAGCCTTAGTTCTAAAAGATCAGTACAGAACACTTAAATTTGAACTCCTACTGTATTCAACTACAACATTAGAAATACCATTTATATTTGGATCAATGATATTCTAGCACTCATCTGGAAGCAGTACATTTTTAAAATCATTTTTGTCAAACTCCAATAAATGGGTTGGTATAAAGGGCTCCATTTTAATGTAAATAACTGTCTTTAACATTTCCGTGTAAAGACTCAAAGTGTAATAATGTCAGCATAATCTATCAAAGTTTGAACCACTGATTTGGCAGGTCTTCCTCCTTCCTTCAGTTTCACAGTATTTATTAAAAGCTAACATGACTGATCAAATTATCCCTTTCTTTAATCTGTTAATCTACTTCTGTGTGTTAGCAGCACAAAACCCAGAATAGAAGATCAGTTGTGTATTTGCCATCTTTGAGTCCTCATCCCACACAAAACTGGCTGGCTGGGACAGTAATCACTTTCTTTTTAATCTTTTTTCTCACTAAAGCCGGAAACTCTCTGTTAATATACTGCATTCAATGGAACTTTCTTTTATCTAATGGGAGCTTCTTTTAAGTGGAATAGAAAGGAAAACATCTGGAATCTGTACTTTTCAAAATGTCTCAACAACTATGAATTAGGACGGGCAAAGAAAATGCCAAAGATCATCTTTTGTCAGGAGGATATAAACATAAACTAGATACAAGTCAAAGTTAGCAATTAACATAATGCCCTTCTAACCTCCCAACAATGTACATTTCTTGCTTTTCTTACCAGGGATTTTAAAAAGCATCAATACTGATACTGATACTGTCCTAATAAATACCTGCAGGCCTTGGGGGGAAAAGGTACCTACCTATACATGGCTTGACGTGCATAAAGCAGGCTTTGGTAAGATCTCCCAAGAGTGCAAAGGAGCTTTGCCGAACCTCTGGCATAGTATCCTATAAGCAGGATAAGTAATATGAGAAAATAAAGCCCTATTTATTATTTTAATCACAATATTGTGTAAAAAGTGAACAAAACTAGAAAAGTACGAGATCTAACATGATGTATAAAGCAAATGTGTGAATTTATCAGCTACATGGTTAAATTTTATTTCAGACACAGAAATTGGACCATCTGTGCCAGCTTTGTTTCAGCCTTTGCTCCAGGCACTTTGCCTTATTGATATTACCATACAACCGATTATTTTTTCTGATTAAAAATTTGCCATGTTTATATTAAAATATGAACTAAGCTGAACTAAGTTTAGGACAAGTAACCTGTAGCTAGCCATTTGAATTATTTTTTATTATTCAATTTTGTTAAGCTTTTTTTGGATTCATTTAATTATAAAAACTTATGTATATTTCTAAATTAGTTATTTAATCTACTCCAGTCCCCTTTCTCATAACTTTAATATGCTGTCAAAATTATCTTGAAGTGATAACTATTCCAAAGTGTTTACAGCTTTCATTTTTAGAATGTTTTTATAAAGCAAATAATTAAAAACATGCAATGCAAAATACTTTCTCTAAACTACCTACGTCACTCTTGCAATCATGATAAAATATGTTTTATAACAGCTCACTATTTTTATCACAATATTTTCAAGCCTTGTGGTTTTTGTTTGAGCCCTGAGGAACTATTTCTGAGCTAAAGAGCCAAACATGTAAAGCGTTCACTCACTTGCATGCACTGGAACAGTAGAGTCATTATATTGCTACGGGCCACAAGCTGTTCAACATGACATCCAAGACCTTCAGCTAAACCACTTAGCAGATCAAGAGCAACTATCATGAAGTCTTTATCAGGTGCTTCATACTGATCAGGGTGTTGACTGTACATCTGCGTTGGGAAAAAAATAATTTATTGCAAAAAAAAAAAAAAGGTAATATGACTAGATTTCAAGTTTTCTTGAGCAGATTGAAAAGAGTAGTTTTGCTACAATAAGAGCTTGCAATCATATGCAGCTCCCAGGAGCCCTCCAGAATGTTCCACTGAATTGTAATTTTTGACATTGCAGATTAAAAATTAAAAATACAATAATTATTCAGTGTATTTTGATTAAATCTAAATGAACTCACATTTGAATTTTCACATTGTTACACATTGTTCTACAGAATGCAGCCCATACTGTCAAGCTCTAAACCAAATATAGCCAGCCCTTGGATTGAAAACTGTACACCCACACATTAAAACAATAGACTTGGCAAATTAAGATTCGGGCAACAAAAGATTATTCAATTCAAAAAAACTTATGATGAAGTAATCTGCTCTGTTTACTGCTTATCCACAAGCAAGCCATGATGACAAAACAGAAACATGTTTTGGGAACTTAGAATAAATATCTCAGATACTACTGAGAAAATACTGCCATACCATTGCTTGAGCCAAGGTTTTCTGCACAAGCGTTACACAGCGCTGATAGACCGGTTCACAGTATGGTAGGAAGCCACTTTGCAGGGCAGTTGCTACAGATGACAAACACTGTAGAAGTGAATGAACAGTGCATGAAAGATTATGTTGCATGTACATTTCTGTACTTAAATACTGAGATCAGGAATTTGAGATTAAACATGAAAATAAATATCAGTTTTCTCTCAAGTTTCTAAAATGACACAGCAAGACGAATCCCTACAGAGAACAGGACCTACAGACAAGAAGACATTTATCTTTAAACAGAGCATCAGACAAGTCAACTTTTCATGCACAAGGACATTAATCATATCATTTGAGACACTAATATCCATCCAAATAATTAGTAGCTGATTGGCTACTTACTTCTAGGAGGGGAAAAAGATCCTTATCCTCATCCTTCAGCTCATTCCATTTCTGGATCAGTGGAGGCATCAACTTTTGAATATATTCCTGGGAAAAATAAGGCAACTTAAACATTTCAGTTGGAACCATTGCCAGCATCAGTCCTGAAACCTTAGAACTAAAAATCATTCAGTACATTACAGATTCAGTCACAATTTTAATTTGTCATATATGTTTCTGGCATTGGGATTTCTGCTAGAACTCTAATTATGTATTATTTACCAGATTTGCAAATGCTAACAATTGCATTGATAGGGGCATCTATTCATAAAAACAGAAGTAGAAGACAGAAAAAACAAATCTGAGAAATTTCAGTAACATCTGACTTTTGAGATTTTGACTATAATAAGTAAATTAAGAGAAGTGATTAAGCAGCTGACTAGGAAGGAGCCAAGCAACTGAATGTTGCCATTAACCTTTCACTATGTATACCTGAAGTAGGAACCTGTAGTACCTTGGTTGTTTCTAAAAACAGTAAACCACACATACACCCATCATTACTGAAGACTGTTTTGAACTGCAGGTCAGTAATATCTAGAAGGCCAGTTTCAATTTTATTTCAGTTTTCAAAAAACAAAGAAAAAAAACATCTTTTTTTAGTGAACAACTTGGTTCCAAGTTTTCAAATCTCCATATTGATATAATCTCAGTTACACATTCATCTTTTATCTTTCACATTCAATTTCATGTCTTATCACTATTTTAAATATTCTTTATTAATTTTTCCCCTCAAATACTTCCCTCAGGCTTATTTTTTAACTCTCATTCAAATCTAAATCTATTATATATCCTTTTCAAAGTTTTCATATTTTCAAAATAATTATACTTTTATCTGTGTCCTGTGTACAGTTTCAATCCATATCCACATTTCAAACATTACAAAACAAGGTTTCCCCTATAGTTGCCAATTAAAGTGTGTCACCTTCATATCTTATAATTGATTCCCTTTCACATCCCATTAAAAATTCTACTTCTAAATTATCCCATTAAATGTCACCCAATATGCCGTCACCTAATATCTATAACATAAATCCCTTTTTAGTCAGATTCCGCATAGTACTTCCCCTTTCAATTACCTTTTAAGTTTAAAAGAAATAAAAAATAAAAAGGAAAAAGATAATTAATCAGTTCAAATTCATCCTAAAAAGAAAAGACTGGTATTATTTCCCTTACAATCCTTCTCATAATTCATTTCAATCATATTCTATAAATCCTTAATATACATTAATATAATTCAATTGTATTTTACATATTTTTGTTTTTTATTTGATCTGTTGTTGAGTATTCCATAAAGTAACAGTCCCCGTTTCATCTTCCATTTTAATTATATATATTTTCCAATTTTCTACATAATTTCTTATTTCTAAAATATTTATACAATCCCTTATCAACATGCAGAATCCTCTATTTTAGTTGTATTTTCAGCCATTATCTCTGTCTGTCAATCAAATTATTCCCTTTAATTCTTGATCGTTTCCCATATTTCTTTATTTTCTGATTCTGTTTTTTATAACTTATTTTCCCCTTTATTTTCTTCCTGTTTCTCACTCCAGTTTTTGTCCCCCTCCCTCTTTAATGCTTCCTTCTGTAATCCTCCCTTCTGCTCTTTCCTTATATTTTGTTTCTCACAGTTCCTTTGTCTGATTACTTCCTCTTATCTCCAATTTTTAAATCCTTTCCTCCCTTTTGAGTTTCAAACCTCGTTGTCCCAATTTTTTATTAAAGATGGCCTCTCCTTTATTCAAGTCGCCTTTTTCCTCTGAAGTTTTTTGCTGATCCTCATAGTCCAAACCCGCCATTTCCAGAGATCGCAGAACAAAGCCAAACAATTCTCCTTTTACTTGCGGTTGTTCCTTCATATTTTTTAATGACATTTTCAGTTCCAAATAATGTTCTGCCATCTTTCAACACTTCCCAGTACTTTTAGACAACCAAATTCTATAAGACTGCTTCCCAGAATAAATTTCAATTGTATCCAGCAAGAATCCAATGTTCAAAGTTTCCAAAATCATCAGAGATCCAGAATAGTTTTTTCTTGCTTTTTTCTTTGTTACAAAGTTCCAAGCTTCACTTTCACTTTCCAGGGGCTCTATTTGATTGTAGCAAAATTTCATTTACTTCATTATTCTTTAAAAGTCTTTTAAAGGTTCACATTAATTTCTTTTAGCATCAGGTGACACTCTTTACCATGTCCAAGTTCCACCCCTTTTTTTCCTTCCTCTACTTTTTCTCCTTTTCTGGCTTTTAAGTTTAAAAAGCTCCTTGTTTGCCTTTTGACACTTTCAATTTCAGATTTAAGTTTGCCTATTTGGTGTCAGGATCATTTTCACTATTTTCCTTTTCTAACTTTTTTCTCAAAATTCAAAGCCACTTCCAGTTGTCAGATCTTTTTATCTTCCTCTTCTTTGCAGCAGCTTTAAGTCTTTTCCAAAGAGTTCTTAAGTTTTTTAGCTCTAAGGGATCTTGTATTCAGATGTTAATCCTGCTTAGCCGGGTCACCCAAGCTGTCCTTCTCTGCTCCTGCAGGATTCTTGTCAGTTTGATCTTCCTCTTTGTGATGGCCATTTTGGTGCATCCGCCTTCCCACCAGTCTGCATCCACCTTCATCTGCCTTTGGAGAGGAGTTTTATGCCTCTCCAAGGAGGGGAAATGCAGCTCCCCTTAACTCTGCTGGAATTCACCCCTTTCTCCGCCACCTCTACGGGGCGGCTTCAGCCCCAAATCAGGTAGATCGGGGCCCTCCAGCAGCGAGCACAAACCAAAACTGCAGACAATTGCAGATTTTGGTCCATCGCTGAGGGAGCCTAACCAGAAGAGCTGGAAGGCCAGTTTCCTGATACACTTGATGCAGAGGCAGATCACCAGCTGTTAAATATAATCTACAGATACTTCTTAACCTACAATTCATTCAGCTAGTTTTTGAAGTTGCAATGGCATGAAATGCATGATGGCTGACTGGTCTTTGGAGTTCTGGTTATTCCCAGCACCGCAACGGTCACATGATTGTAACCTGAGCACTTGCAACCAGTTCACACTTACAACCAGTTGCAGCACATTGCAATCGTATGATCATCATCTGCAATCTTCCCTGCCTGCTCCCCCAATGGGGAAGGCAGGAGGGAAGATCATAAATGTCTGGGGTAAGTCTCCCTGACTTGCACACCCTTTCTCAGCCCTCTGTGCTTGTGCTGTGCTAGTACATCCTCACCAAACAGCACCTTGACTTTTGTACATACTTTGTGTAACCTCCCTGACATGCACCACACACGCACTGTCTTGTGCACTCACCATAATTATAAAGAAGCTAATCTTAATTATTAGGGGGAGGTTGTTTTCTGCTTTTGTTTTGATGTGGAAGAACTCTGAAATTCATTCTATCCTGGTGCCTGAGTGTGGGGTTTTCTGCACATAGGGTAAGATCTCTTCCATTGAGCTAACCCTTTCTATCAAGTTCTTCCAGTCATTAGGAAATCTCTTAGTGTCAAGAGCATCAACAGACATGAACTGAATATTTATCAGCTTTTCTTTTCTAGAAATCCCATCTGTGCATTAAGAAAATAAGTTTGATGGAAATCCAAAAACTGTAAAAGAGGCGCCCCACTATGACAACTCTTTTAAGTTGGAGTCAGATCCCTACCTATACTACCATCAAATTTTATTATGAAAGAACATTTAATTTCAAGATTTATGTTTTAAAGAAAACAGATATAAGTAGCAGATCCCCTTCTTCCTAATATTATCTTATTGAATATAAAACAAAAAAAAAAATCACTACCTGAATTTGCCTGCATTTAAAAATCCTGGCACTAATAGTATTTTATTCAAGTGGGAAGAAATAGGGAGACTAATCAGTCATTTAATGCTAGCAGTTTCTGCTGACACTGCTGCCAATAGGAAAAAAATGTACTAACCGGCTGGTTGAGGTGGTGTCCAACAGAATCAGCCAGAGTGCCAATTGCATCATATAGTATCAGCAAATTCTTGTGCTGGTATTTTCCAAAAGCAAAAACCAAAGTATCCAGAATGAAACTGAGATATGGGACCAATTCTGTGCAAGCTTCTTCCTCAAGTGTGGCAAAAGCACTAAAAAATGACAATAAGAAGTGAATACAAACCCAAAGGATAACAACACAATGAAGTGGATAGATAGAAATGAAAAGTCAATCCAACACTTGTTTCAGTTTGGATAAAAGAATAGTTTTATTGTGCTAGCCTAATTACTATTTTTGATCTCAAATATAAAGGCATTTCTCTGGATCAGACAGTACGAATACATGACTCATCATGTGATAGAGCTCAATCCATCAAATTCTTCATCATATCCAAAAAAAGCCTCAAGATAACAGTAGAAAGCCTTACAAGGAGAGTTTTGTAGACATGCTTCAGGGTATGGGTGGCCCGCCCATACAAATCATATATTCTGGATGCAGGTTGGCAATGTAATAATTATTGTTTTCCCAGTGTTTCTTTCTCAGGATTATAATAGGCAAGCAAAATGAGGCTACGCTCTTCTAAGAAACCAATGTCAAACTGCTTACTTGCACAATGGCAAATAGAAGTCATTTTTCCAAGCCAAACTGCCAAGAATAGAGGGCATTAAAATATGTAATACTCAATGCAGCATTTATGTTTCCCAAAATTCCATTCATGCTACAGATCCTAGTTTTATTCAAGGCTACAGATGAAAGCTCAAGGTTTCCAGATACCTTTCTTAAGCATTTTTAAGCTCCCTATCAAGCCGAGGAGATAACAATAACCAGCTGGGACTCTACAAAGACATTTCTATACTTAAGGAGGAAGGACTATGGGTGGTAAAGGATCATAAATGTTCTAATTGTATTTTAATTATTAGCCACTTTGACTACAAATTAAAAGAAACACAAGAAATAATAAATAAATAAATAAATAAATAAATAAATAAATAAATAAATAAATAAATAAATAAATAAATGAACATATTTGTGCAGATAAAAAAACAACAACTTAAGTCTCCAATGCTGTCCTTCACAGATAACTGACACATTCCAGGAGCAGATTACCTGCAAGCAGCCTCCTGCACTCTTTTATTACTGTCAAGAATCCTTTTGAGCAACTCTGTCATCAGAGGCTTGAGATACATGTCTGGGGGTTGGCTTACAACCCAGTGTGCATAGCGGCTCAGGGTCCAGCAGGCAATGGAACGCACCAGAGCCTTCTTGTCAGACAGACATTGGATCAAGTGGGGAATCAGCTCAGGAAGATAAGGAACCATGCCCTGCATGCAGCCTAGAAATGCAAAAAATGTTTTTAGTACATGATGTAGCTGTACTCAGGTAAACTTATTAAAACTGTCAATTCCATGCTTTTTTTAAAAGTGATCACTAATGTTCTTTTCCCTCAGTAGAAATAAATTCTGGTTTTAGTTAATAACTTCAAGATCCACCTTCAGCAATTGCCCCTAGGACAAGGATTCCAGACTCCTTGATGACCCACTCAGGATGGAAAAGCAGCCCCTTGAGCAGTGGCAGCAGATGCGGGAGGAGCTCATCTCGAAAGACATTGGCCAACACATCAAGGGCAGCAGCCGAACACTTCCCTGCAAAAGAAATGGGCCATGTGACAGAAATGACATGAAGTCTGGAAGAAAAACTTTTCACATCAATCAGTAAGAACAGCTTCTGTGCTAAAACCTATCATGTCAGAAATATATTTATTACTTCAACGGTGTATATTGAAAAGTTAATTATATGTTCTTCTCTCAAGCCCCTGCCAATATGATATAAAATTAGAGTTAAAAAGCGGCAGCCACAAAGAAGAGTTAACAACTGGTTCCCAGTAAAACTTGTTTTCTACAATCTAATTATAATCCAGTTCCATATAACAGCAAAGTAGAAAATCCATTAACCATTTCACCTACACCAGTGCTACAGTTTCAAGTTCAAAAATAGTCATAGTATAGCACTCTCTCCATTTGACCCATGAGCACTATTTCCCAGAACCCACATCCCTGGCATTTATTCCTCTCGATCCCTAGAGCATCATTTAATATCAATTCCCCTACGCACTCAGATTCCAGTCAGACAGTGTGTCATCGTCATCATCCTCATCCTCTCCATCTTCCTCATCCTGCAACCGCTCTTCTTCGTGCTGCAGAGTAACTGTGCGTGATTTATGAAAGCGAGGTTTGATATCTTGTTCGCTATCTGGGATAGCTTCATCCTCCTCCACATCACCCTGCAAGTGAGAGAAAAGAGCTTATGGAATCCCATTTGATACTGAATCTCTCTTGTTAGAAAAGCAAAACACTGTATAGTATTCCACTGATTCTTCAATGAAATACCTGAATTACTCTCTAAAACTCACATGGTTACTATCTCCATAGAACAGATTCAGATAAGAAACCAACAAAGACCATGGATATCATGTTCACTTGCAGCCATCTGAATTTGACTAGTGAGAAATCAACTTATGAAAATACTTCAAAATGCTTACTTAAACACTGGATAGCATGAAGTGAACTACAAGTTTCTCAAGAGGCTTCAGACAATACTTCTATGGATCAGACAGTACAAATATAATGCCCATCACTGCTGTCAGATTAAAGGTAATGCATCATTTCCATAAATGCATTTGCTCAGCCTTTTCCTTGTATTTACAAATATGTTATAACATTCTTTAAGAGGCAAAAATCCATACCATTTGACTTATTGCCAATAACTTCATTTTGTTACCTGATATATAAAGTATGACTGCCAGTTTTGTGTAATAGTTAAGGCACAAGGCTAGAAACCAGGAAACCAGAGTTCTGATCCCGCCTTAGATAAAAAGCCAGCTAGGCGACCCTGGGCGTCACTCTTTCTCAGCCCTTGGAAGGAGGCAATGGCAAATCATTTCTGGAAAAATCTTGCCAAGAAAACTACAAGGATTAGTCCAGAAGTCAAAACTGACATGAGGGGACCAGTATATTGTGGGTATACTGTATATATGTGTATTATATTTTTTGCAATTGATAATGTACTTTTCAATTTCATAGAAATGTCTATCCTTTTTTCCAGTACATAAGGAGGGATGTTCAACAGTAATAATGGCATAAAAAGCAATGAAGCAGTATTGAAGCTATTATGCAACATGGAATATTATCATTTTAATTAACTTGGCTTAGTAAAGAACTATGAGTGGTGACAAAAAGTCAAAAAAGAAAAAGTATCAAGAAACTAAGCAATATAGTATACCTAAATTGTTCAAAGTAATACCTTCAACAATATGATGTCAATTTCTGAATATTTCATGCCCTTCACCAAAATAGGAATCAATCTGTTCAAAGAAAATGAGATAGATGAGTTGAAAATTTGACCCAGAACAATCCGGATAACAGCAGCTTTTACAAATAGGAATGAAAATGTATGATCTGCATTTCAATAGCATCTGAGAGTTCAAAAACATTTGAATTATTTTTAAAGGCAAGGAAGTATTCACATAAGATATCATGGCCTCTATTGTTAGGCATGCAACTACAATATGTAATACTGTGTTTCTCCAAAAAACAACCCACCTTGAAAAGAAGCCCTGTCACGTTTTTGAGCGCATGTGATCAAATTAAGCCCCCACCCACAAAATTAGACCTAAGACCCTGCCCATTCTGGGGTGCAGGGGAGGGGCGAGGCACACAGGTAAAAAATAAGCTAGGATGGGGTGGTGGTGGAGCTGCCAGACTTTGCACACCCTGACACCTGCCACGCCTTCTGCAGCTGGATCTGGAGCTCTGTTATCAGCTGCAGATGCCTTCCAGAAGGCATCTGAACATGAAACAGAGGCCGGGGCGATGCATATGAATGATGGCAAGCAACTGCAGAAGAAATGGCCCAGCAGTGGGTTCCTGCTAGGCAGGGCTATCGGTGCCACCACCACAAGGTGAATCAATAATTAGAACTCCCCAAAAAGAAGGCCTAGCCATTTTGGGGGGGCTCAAAAGAAAATAAGACCTGGCTTTCTTTTTGGAGAAACACAGTAGTAAATTATAAAGTCCATTCAGACTTGGGGTGTGGTTAAAAAAAAGTAGTAAGACATTCTAGGGCACTGGTTCTCAACCATTCTTCACCACAGACCCCTTTTAAATATCTTTTATGACCACAGACCATGGCCATGGACCCCCAAGACTTAACTCAAGATTTAAATAAATTTCTTTAAACTTTACAGACCCCAAGTGATGACATCATGGATCCCCAAGGATCTGCAGACCACAGGTTGAGAACCACTAGGGCAAGACCAGATTTAGTGGGTTAAAGCTACAAAGAAGGTGGTTCAAGCCAGAAATCAGGAATACTTTATAACTGTAAGAACTGTTTATCGGTTAAATAGGCCATCATATTATGTGGTGATTTTTCTTTCATAAAGAGAGCCAATCAGAAATGCTGTAGTGTATTCTGCACTGAACAGGGGGTTGGTTTTCTAATTCTATAATAAATCTACAATCTACAATAATTTTATATTAATATGTGAGAAGATTATAGGAATATAAGAAGTATACATAACAATTGACAGTGGCAATTAGTAATAGCTGGGCAATAGCAATTGATGGACAATTTTAAAATATTTTTCTTCTTTCCAGTTCTGGAAAGAGTAATCAAGTCTTATGCTCAGTCCTATAAGAAGCAATCTAAATGACATGCCAAGATATGCAAGTTCAATTTCACTTATTGAAATATGAAGATAGATTTGCTTAAAAAAAGGTGGCCAACCGACTTGTCCCATCTTTCTAATTAATAACTAGTACAGTGACAGTTGGCTTGGTGAAGTCTAAAGTTTAAGTTATGAGAGATACTATCCAACTGGAATAAAATAGTTGTGGACTATTTCTCATGAAAATACTCCTTTGGATATATATTAACTTTTTTCATTTCTATATTCTGTTATTTTATTGTATTAGGTTCTCTAAGGAAAGTTCACAAACATATACACTGAGCTATATATGTTTAATATATAGTTTAACATAAACTATTCAGCCAGTTGAAACTCAGATAAGCAAAATTGGCTTAGTATTCCATCTCCTTTTTTGCACAAAGCTTCTGTTAAGAAAGGATACAATAGTGGAACCATCTGCAAACTTTCACAATGTAAAGATCAAACACTTACTACATGAAAACAAGTTCATGGATCAAAAAGTAGACCATGCACTGCTGCCACTATTAAATTACTCACTGTACTAGAGGTGAAGACAGCACCTCTTTGCAGATGGGTTGCTCAGCCAATGTTAGCCAGAATTCACATGCTTCCAATGCCACATTTTCATCGCTGTCCTGAGTCCTCTCAAGCATGTACTGTAACAGACAAAACCACGTGACATAAAAGCTTTGATTCAAGAAATCATTTTTTTGGTTTGTGTTTGCTGCAAAAAGCAGTACACATACTCCTTGACTTACAACACCTTATTTAGTGACCATTCTTAAATATTTTATTTAAAAACCCTCCAACATTCATTGTGATTATTTTACTAGTATTATTTAATGACTTGTAAAATTAATTTCTCCTGTTGTAGAATTAAGAATTGTATTTGAAAAAATATTGGTCTGTGGACTTTAATTTTGAAGGATTTGGAGAAGAAAGAAAACAAAGGTTGGAAGTAAATAATTTTCATTTTTCAATAGAGAATAAAGATAGACCTCAACTTGCAACATTTCATTTGCTGATTGTTTGAAATAACAACCGCACTGAAATAAGTGCCTTATGACTGTTTTTCACACTTATGACTTTTGCAGCATTCCCCTGCTCAGGTGACCAAAATTTAGATGCTTGGCATCTGTTTCATATTTATGAGTGTCCTGGAGCCATGTAACAACCGTGGCAAAAAAGGTCAAAAAATGGGGCAAAAGTCCCTTAACAAATGGCTCGCCTAGTAGTAAAACTTTTGGGCTCAATTATGATAAGTTGAGGACTACCTCTATTTGGTAGTGACCTAACATGTATTTGCTTGTGACTTGTCACATAAGTAGCGTAAGTCAATGAGAATGAACCTTTCTATGGACCAGAGGAGCAACACAAGTGGCTAGCACACATTATCCCTTTCTCGTTTCTGTTCCCCCAAAAACTGATGAACAAATATTAACTTCCAGAATGTTGTACAATGTAGACAAAATATTAGACTGAATGGTGCAGGGTCACATGTTTCTTATATTTTTGTTCATTTAACTTATTTTATAATCATCATAAACTTTATATTTGATAAACATCAACAGGATGAATAGTTGTTGGGTATCAATGTATGCTGCGTGACACTCAAATTGTTGTAGCATGTCACCTCTGACATGCATGTGGTAGGTTTGCTATCACTGGTTTAGAGAGACCAACATTTCAAAGTAAGAGTACTTACTTGGATGATGCTATGCATGTGAGGGATCAGTCGGTCAATTCGCACTTCTAGCAGCATTACTAATGCTCTACAAACATTCTTTCGAACCTCAGGATCTTCATCTACTGCCAAGGCAAATAAGTGCTGCCAAGAATGGAATGGGGAAAAATTATTTTAAGTCATGAATCAACAGCTGGACAAATGGATCTTCTAGAACTGTAGCAGCCTAGACAGAAGAAAACCTTCTCTCTCTCCTATGCAGAAAAGCATTACAATCTGTGTTCTTTGTCAATACAGAAATGCATTTATTTTACATGCAACTCAAATCAAGTGCAAGTAGTATTTCTAACAAATGGACACATAGTGACAATGAAGTTAGTAAAGCCAAAACAAGTTGTACACTCTATGAATAATCAAGTTTTTCATAGACACTGTCTGCATATTTTCCAGTACAGAGGTAGCACAAGATAGCAAAACGATGACCTCAGTATGCATACTTGAGGCCATATTATATTTGTTTTTTTAAGTTTTCGCGGGTACTTACATGTATGCTGTTCAGCTTCCTTCGGGTATTATCCCACGTCATTGTAGTTGTGCTTTTAAAGTTGTAGCTACAACTTCAAAAGCACAACTACAATGATGTGGGATAATACCCGAAGGAAGCTGAACAGCATACATATTATATTTATCTATATTTATGTAAAGGAATATATTGGTGTTAAGAACCAAATGTACTGGACCCTGTACTGGACCCTGTGTTTCAAAGGTTGTCTCTGACTATGGATATGTAACTAAAGTAAAAAGAAATTACTAAAACATAGAAAGCTAAGGATGCATCCTTATCTTCCTTTAAGAAATCATTAAGCACTAGACAAAAAAACCCTGATACTCCCTATAGCTACAGTAGTAGACAAATATAACAATAACAGAAGTCTGATCATATGTTGTGAGATTAAATTCAATGGCATCAAACTTTGCTATGAAGAATCTTGGCATTTCTTAAAATTTTGAGGCCTCCTTATCTACACATTAACCAGTAAATAAATTTCCCAAGAACAATTCCACAGCTTCTCTCCACTATTGTTCAGATATAGAAACTTTTGATATGTTTCCAGTTTCAGAATACTTGAACCAATAACTGTAATAATCAGAAAGAAAACCTCTAGAAGATGTTCACAGACTTCGTTTTATTAAAGATGAAGTGATTTCTCCTTAAAGAAGAGAATTTACCTGAATGTGGGAAAGCTCACAAAGTCAGGAGCTTTCCCCTCCTATCCATAAAGTGCTATGTTATAATGACATTATAAGGAGACTTTTACTGTAATTTTAAGGGTGCATTCTTATTTTTAAAGGTCTATAAAATCTATTAGAAACTTATCAGTTTGCTGTAGTTGCTCACCAAAGTTACATAGGAAGTGCTGTACATTGAATGGGATCTGGAAGTTCGAGAAAAGGAATTTGGGAATTATCCAACTGTACTCTAAAATTATAATAGTAATGAGTCCATAGAACACCTAATACATAAACGTGTATGTATTCCGGTTGAGCTTCTTTGGCAACAGACCAAAACCATGTCTCTGCGTGGTTTCGATCCGTGCTCGCCGCTGGAGCGCCTCAAGCCAGTTGGTTTAGGGGCTAAGCCAACCTGTAGAGGTGGTGAAGAAGGGGGAGATTGCCTGCAGGGTTGAGGAGAGCCACATCTGTCCTCCCCAGATGGCCATTACTCCCTTTCCCGAAGGCGGTTGTAGCAGTGGTCAGAAATGGCCATCACAAAGAAGAACTCGACCGGAAAAGAATGTGCAGGAGAAAGAAAAGAAGAGAAAGTTTTGGTTGACCTGGTGAAACAGCAAAAGCAACAAATAAGGTACTCTGGAATTGAAAATATTAAAAAAAAACAATAACATTGTTCCCAAAGAAGATTTCCAAGCTGCGAAGGAGAGAGAAAAGGGAAAGGATTTGGGTTTTTTTCTCCTCTTCCTAAACTGACAGCTAAGAGACTTAAGCAGGAAATTGGAAAAAAAAAATCCACTTTGACATTAACAGGCATTTAATGCTGAAAATAAAAAGTCAAAGGGATAATAAAGATTTCTGGAAAATTAAAAGTTTTTGAAAACAGGAGAGAAAAAGAATAAAAGGGCAGGATCTGGAAGGCAGGAGACTGCCTAGCAGTAAAAAGAACTTATAGCAAAATCTCAACAAGACTTCCAAAAGATACATCTTAAGTGAAACATCACAACAAAATAGTAAAACCCCAGGAAGAGAAAGTGAAAAAAGAAATAAAAAACAGTTTGGGATTATTCGGATTACTTGGTAATCTCTGGATTCTTGGTTATTGCATTTGAATGACTAAAATCAATCAGGTGGTTGTTTAAAACTGTTTAAAATGGCTCCACTTTTAGAAGAACTGAAAATGGAACTTGAAAAGTACAAAGAAGATGCACAAGAAGGGAGAGGTTCTTTTGGCTTCGTATTTCAGTTCTTACAAATGGAGATTTGGAATTATGAGAAACAACAAGAAATGCCTGAAGAACAAGAAGATTGTGACAAAGAAGAAGCCATCTTTAATGAACAAGTAATCTCAGGTGGGGAAAAAAAGGAAAGGGGGGAAAGAGAATGGAAAGTTTAAGATTGGGAAAAACAGCTCCAAAAAAAAATAGAGTGAAAAATAAGTATAAAATCAGAAAGCAATAGAAGAGGGAAATGCAGAAGAGAGAATTAGAAGTAGAGAGACAAGGGGGTAAAAAGGGGAGGGAGAAGTTGAGAGGGAAGAAAGAAAGGAAAAGAAGTTATAAAGGACAGAAGCAAAATATAGAGAAACAGGGCCTATTTAGAGATAATGGATGAAAACTTAATGGAAAAAGGGATTCTTCGAAGGTACATAAGATAATATTGTTATATTAGAAATAGAAATAATTTCAGAAAATATGAAACAATGTATGATTAACATGTTTGATAAAATAGCTATCGTAATTTAGTGGAATGCTTGTCAATAAATAAATGTAACAAAATGAATATTTAATGATTTACAAAACATATGTGAAAAAAATAAGGGAAAAATTAATTATAGAGATTATATGTGTTTTTAAGGAAGTATGATATTTAATTGAAAAGAAATGTTAAAGATGTTAAGACTTTAATGATTATTAATGATAGAACTGAATTGGAATGGAATGAGGGTTTATAATTACATATATTTATAATACTTTTTTAAAAAAGAATATAGTGTGCATTATAAGAATGTGCCAAGCAGAATTCAATTGGAAGTTATGTATTATATTGAAGGTCATAACCTTAAGGTATATATTGAAGTTTAAGTAAGAGTTGAATGGATATAATTAAAAGATATAAAGGTGTCATACTCCAATTAGTAACTACAGGAGAAAATTTGTTCAATGAGAAAAGATAATATGAAATTGGAACACAACAGACAAAAGTATAAATATAATGATCTGAATTGCGATGAGATAATCAAAATAAAATTGAGAAAATTAAAAGAGGGGAAAAACTATGTAGGAAATGTAAAATAATATAAGATATGGAATAGAACACAAAAATGAGCATGAAATTGATTTTGTGTCTGTAGAAAGAAGTTCAACCCGGGACCATGCTCTTTTCAAAAAAGATGTTTTACTTTTATTTTGTGTGTGTGAAAACCCAAATAAAACTTTATTAAAAAAAAAAAAGAACACCTAATACATAAATGGACCATAAAACCTCAAACTTCAAAACAATCATTGGTCTAGGCCCATGATGGTGAACCTATGGCATACGTGTCGGAAGTGGCTTGCAGAACCATTTTTGTGCCAGCACACAAGAGGTTGCACGGAAGAGTCCCACTACGCATGTGCGCGTGCCCCTGCCAGCCAATTGTCGGGTATCTGCTGCGCATGTGCAGGGGGAGATGTGTGCATATGCGCAAAGGATGGGGTGGGTCACATGCACATTGCATCATAGTGCAGGCACACGAGTGCGCACACTTTCGGCACACGACATGGAAAAGGTTAGCCATCATTGGTCTAGGCTAATTCCTCTCACCTCGATAAATGTATCTATGTTATCCATCAAGGCCTGGGCCCTCTCCATGATGAACTGGTTGACACAAGCAATAGCATGCGACCTAAGGAATAGAAAACAACAGCTTTAAAAATATTTGGTTTAGCCTTTGCTATTTGACTTCAGTAATTTACTAACATGATATAATCTCAAGTTCTGGACAATCAATATTTTGTTTTAAAAATAGATCAGACTTAACAATTTCTTTACTTATTTATACAGGAAGTCCTCGACTTATGGCTAAAATTGAGCCCAACTTTTTGATTGCTAAGCAATACATTTATTAAGTAGCTTTTGCCCCATTTTACAACCTTTCTTATAACAATTATTAAGTGAATCACTGCAGTTGTTAGGTAACATGGCTGTTAAATCTGTTAAGATTTGGCTTCCTCATTGACTTTGCTTTGTCAGAAGGTTGCAAAAGGTGATTATGTGACCCTGGGACATTGAAATCATCATTCATATGAGTCAGTTGCCAAGCATCTGAATTTTGATCACATGATCTTGGGATGCTGCAAAGTCTTAGGTGTGAAAAACAGTCATAAGGCACTTCTTTTTAGTGCTGTTGTAAGTTTGACCAGTCACGAAATGAAATGTTGCAAGTTGACGATGACCTGTATTTTCCATTCAAAAATGAAATTACTTACTTCCAACCTTTGTTTTCTTTCCTCCCAAAAGCCTTCAAAATTAAAACCCACAAATTAATATTCCTTTAAGTACAATTCTAATTCTACAACAGGAGAAATTACTCTAATTAATTTTACAAGTCATTAAGTATTGCTAGTATCATCATAATGAATGTTGGAGGTTATTAAAAGAAAATATTCTACTTTAAATAAAATGGTTTCCAAATTTTGCAGCTCTCATGCAATGTGAAATAAAAAACAGATCTAACTTTAAGAAACTTAGCCAAATTCTATTATCTGAACATTAGCTAAGTATTAAATTTCTATTTCCAAGTGAAGCCGGACACAACTGAATTTGCTTATTGCACAAAGTCATAATGCAATTTATTTAAATTGTTGCTTTGCATATAACATTGATTTTGATTTATTCAGTAAAATATGTTTAAACAATTTTGAAGCATGATGTGCAAAAATATGAACATATAATTTTACAACAATGGATGCTTGTTTCTCAGCAGTCACCTTCAGAGGAAGGAACCATGCTTGTCAATGCCCACTGCATTCCACAAAAAAAACAAAGGTGGGTGTAAGGAAACTATAGTATATAAGATGCAGTGCTCTTTGTTATGCAATCCTAAAATAAGAATTAAGGATCGATTTGTAATTGTATTTTAATTTTATTGCTATTTTATTAATACATTATTTTAATAATAGTAAATGCAATATACTATTAAAACAATTAGTAGTAAAACTGATGATCAAATCAATAATCTGATTCTATTAAAGCCTAACAAGATAGAAAATATATTTTTACATTACTAAAATGGTAACTATGTTATAAGGATAGTTCTAAAGATTAAAATATGTCACAATATAACAATAAGTGTTCTTCACACTTGGCACTCTGTAGAGAACATTCAGAGAAGAATTTTGCTTATGGAAGCCTGGATATGACAAGCAGCCCTTTCTACCAACTTTGCTTTTCCATTTATGTAATCAAGAAGCCTAATTCTGAAAACTGCCATTACGAACATACATATTTCAGCCAGGACTTTTGGCTTAGTTTCATATGTTTATGAAGCTT
Source organism: Laticauda colubrina (assembly GCA_015471245.1). Taxonomy (NCBI): domain Eukaryota; kingdom Metazoa; phylum Chordata; class Lepidosauria; order Squamata; family Elapidae; genus Laticauda; species Laticauda colubrina. The sequence goes on along the minus strand of BLBF01000003.1, from coordinate 106,327,366 downwards.
CTATCAAGATTCTCCTATTACACTAAATTACCAGATGTTTTGTCTTTTTTTTTAATATGATTTGTCACTGTACTTTGCAAAATCACTGTTAATGGGTTAACATCATCAAGAAGCAGTAAATATATTACAAAGTTTTAATTACTATCTTTAATTTTAATCCAAAATGGCACATTCACTAAATGTTTCATGTTAGAACAGATACATGCCTAATTTTGGGGCTGCAATGCTTGAAGAACTGAAGGAACTTTGGGATCATGACATTAAGAGGCCGGTTGAGAGCATCGCTGTCCAAGAGCTCAGCAGAATCTTCACAGATCTTCTGTAAGGCACCAAATGCCCCCTATAAAGCATTGTAACATTTAGTAACAAATATATGGAGATGAAAAACAGGCAAAAAGCATCTAAAATTCATTTGAATGCCTGCAGCTTGGCTCTGCTCCTCAAATTGCTTTTCTAACATGAGCGGTATTCACTCTGTGCCAGAGAAAAGAGACAAGCTGCCAATTTGAAGGAACGTGTTGTCCTCTTACCCAGAGCCAGACTTCCTACGCAACAACCTGCTTATGTGCCATTCTAGTGGCTAAATAGCTAAAGAGATTGCAGGAGTACCAACTGGATTGTTATTTTAAAAAAAAGCTTTTTTTTAGCAGTAAAAACTGGAAAGACTTGGATATATTCTTAGAAAACCCATATTTCCAAGATGCAAATGTTAAACCTGAACTTTTTTTAGAGTACCAGTTGGACATGATACTGCCCAACTCTTTCTTTTTACACACACCCCATTTTCACTATGAAGTTTTACAATGATGAAAAATTGCAGTAAAACAAGAGTACAGGTAATCCTCAAATTACAGCCACGATGGAGCTCCAAATTTCAGTCATACATCATTCAGACAGTAAGCTAAGGCAGATGTGACTGTTACAACTCTTTTTAGGATGGTCATAAAGCAAATTGTGTTGTCATTAAGCAAATCTATTCTTTTGGATGGATAAGGATTTGCTAGAAAGAGCAAAAAAAAAAGCAATCATGTGATTGCAGGGTGCTGCAATCAGTTGTAAATGCAAGTCAGTTGCCAAGCTCACAAAATGCAATCATGTGATGTGGGGTAGGGGGTGAGGCAGCTGTTGTAACTTTGAGAATGGGTTGGTTGAATGATTATTGACCAACTGGTTGTAAGCAAAGGACTACCTATACTACCTGCATCATAATGTGTACAGCAAGAACACATTTCTGAAATATGACATATCTTCAAAAAATATTGTGAACACGATCTAATATTAGGTAGTCTTTTTAAAACATTCAATTCATAAATCTGGAAAACTTCAATATTTCATCTTATATATGTTATCTATCTTAGAAGGGCACAAGCGCCAAGCAGTTAAGTCACTGGGCTTGTGGACAGCAAGGTTGGCATTCGATATGCAAGTACCATGTAACAGATTGACTGGCCCCAGCTCCTGTTAACCCAACAGTTTGAAAGCATGCAAATGGAAGTAGATAAATAGTTACCATTTTGGTGGGAAAGTAACAATGATGTGTGCACCTTGAGCATATAGTTATGCTGGCCACATGACTATGGAAATGCCTTCAGACAACAATGTTTCTTCAGCTGTGAATCAGAGATGAGCACCGCCCCCTAGAGTCAGATATGACTGGGAGGGGAAACCTTTTCTGACTATCTGTCTAATTTTAAAACTATCACCTCCCTCACAGAGGGATTCTGTCTGATTTTTACTGATCAGAAAGAATAAACTCATACAATAGCTGATTACTGAGCAGACATAGGATTCCAATAAACATGAAGTGACTAATAAGTTAGAAGTTCAATATATTAATGTACTATACCTAGAAATAACTGAAAAATCCTTAACACACTAAATAAAATATGGCCTCTGGCATCACTTACGCTAGCTTTCTTAGGAAAATTTCAATGCCAAATCTATACACTCTACAGCCGTAGTTAAGATCATCTTGCTGGCTCAAGCCATCAATTAATTCTATGCAGTTGCCAGACTCACTTCACATGTGTTGTAATCTTCAGAATTAAGTAAATTGCAGAGTTGGGGCAGAAGCTCTGGCCACATCTGCAGTTCTCCTTTGGAAGCAATTGTTGTTATAAGAATACCTGTCAAAACAAAAAAAAACCAATAAGATCACCTCACAAGCCAATTTCTCTTGTAAGAACTTTGATTTTTTTTTAATAAAGTTTTATTTGGGTTTTCACACACACAAAATACAAGTAAAACATCTTTTTTGAAAATACATGGTCCTCGGTTGAACTTCTTTACACAGACAAAAAACTCAATTTCATGCTCCTTTTTGTATTCTATTCCATATCTTATACTATTTTACATTTTCTATATAGCTTTTCCCCTCTTTTAATTTTCTCAATTTTATTTTGATTATCTCATCGCAATTCAGATCATTATATTTATACTTTTGTCTGTTCTGTTCCAATTTCATATTATCTTTTCTCATTGAACAAATTTTCTCCTGTAGTTACTAATTGGAGTATGACACCTTTATATCTTTAAATTACATCCATTCAACTCTTATTTAAACTTCAATATATACCTTAAGGTTATGACCTTTAATATAATACATAATACATAACTTCCAATCGAATTCTGCTTGGTACATTCTTATAATGAACACTATATTATTCTTTTAAAAAAGAAAGATTGTAAATACATGTAATTATAAACCCTCATTCCATTCCAGTTCAGTTCTATCATTAATCATTAAATAATCATTAAAATCTTAACATCATGAACACTTCTTTTCAATTAAATATCATACTTTCTTCAAAACACATATCTCTATAATTAATTTTTCCCTTATTTCTCTTCACGTTTTGTAAATCATTAAATATTCATTTTGTTACATTTATTTATTGACAAGCATTCCACTGAATTACGATAGCTATTTTATCAGACATTTTAATCATATATTGTTTCATATTTTCTAAAATTATTTCTGCTTCTAATATAACCATACTATCTTATGTACCTTTGCAGAATCCCTTTTTCCATTAAGTTTTCATCCATTATCTCTAAATAGGCCGTTTCTCTATATTTTGCTTCTCTCCTTTATAACTTCTTTTCCTTTCTTTCTTCCCTCTCATCTTCTCCCTCCCCTTTTTACCCCCTTGTCTCTCTACTTCTAATTCTCTCTTCTGCATTTCTCTCTTCTGCATTTCCCTCTTCTGTTGCTTTCTGATTTTATACTTATTTTTCACTCTATTTTTTTTGGAGTTGTTTTTCCCAATCTTAAACTTTCCATTCTCTTTCCCCCCTTTCCTTTTTTTCGCCCATCTAAGATTACTTGTTCATTAAAGATGGTTTCTTCTTTGTCCCAATCTTCTTGTTCTGCAGGCATTTCTTGGTGTTTCTCATAATTCCAAATCTCCATTTGGAGATTTCAATCTCCACTGAAATACGAAGCCAAAAGAACCTCTTCCTTCTTGTGCATCTTCTTTGTACTTTTCAAGTTCCATTTTCAGTTCTTCTAAAAGCGGAACCATTTTAAATAGTTTTAAACAACCACCTGATTGATTTTAGCCATTCAAATGCAATAACCAAGAATCCAGAGATCACCAAATAATCCAAATAGTCCCAAGCTGTTTCTTATTTCTTTTTTCACTTTCTCTTCCTGGGGTTTTACTATTTCGTTGAGATGTTTCACTTAAGATGTATCTTTTGGAAGTCTTGTTGAGATTTTGCTATAAGTTCTTTTTTAATTCCAGGTAGTCTCCTGCCTTCCAGATCCTACCCTTTTATTCTTTTTCTCTCCTTTCCTATTTTCAAAAGTTTTTAATTTTCCAGAAATCTTTATTATCCCCTTGACTTTTTATTTTCAGCATTAAATGCCTATTGATGTAAAAGTGGATTTTTTTCCAATTTCTTGCTTAAGTCTCTTCGCTGTCAGTATAGGAAAAGGAGAAAACCAAATCTTTTCTCTTTTCTCTCTCCTTCGCAGCTTAAAAATCTTCTTAGGGAACAATGTTATTGTTTTTTAACAGTTTCAATTCCAGGGTACCTTATTTGTTGCTTTTGCTGTTTGACCTGGTCAACCAAAACTTTCTCTTCTGATCTTCCTCCTGCACATTCTTTTCCGGTCGAGTTCTTCTTTGTGGTGGCCATTTCTGACCACCGCTACAACCGCCTTCAGGAAAGGGAGTAATGGCCAGCTGGGGAGGAGAGATGCGGCTTTCCTCAACCCTGCAGGCAATCTCACCCCTTCTTCACCACTTCTATGGGATGGCTTAGCCCCAACTCCAGCCGGCTCAGAGCGCTCCAGCAGCGAGCATGGATCAAAGCCTTGGAGAGACAAGGTTTCGGTCTGTCGCTGAAGAAGCTCAAACCGGAAGTCGTAAGAAGTTTGATTTTATAATGTTTGCTATAAAAATGAAATTTCTACTTGAGACCCAATATGTTTCTGTTCCCTATTTTTCACTGGAGCACAGATCTGTTGATTCCCCACTAATCTAACAGAAAACATGCTGACTCTTAAAGCCACTGAGACATATTAGGAGGAACTATTATTTATAGGTAGTTAAAACAAACTGTGCAAATCCTTTATGCTTCACTTTTAATTTTTGTAGAGCCACAATTGGAGTAAATGAAACTTTTACAGTTTAAGTTATATTTTTTTGCCCTTAAAGGGATACTATATACTATGACTAAGGTCTATACCGACAAATCCAGTTTATACAAGTCCACTTGCTTCATGTTTGATGAACCCTGCCACCTATTTTTAACAAGTCTCCCCATATACAAAGGGAGGTATACAAGTTCCAATTTACACTGTTTGCTGACAAGTATAAGTTAAAGCATCTTATTTAACAATTCTGCTTCTGATTAAAACACTTTCATGGCACTAATTTAGAAAAGACATAGTATAACCCTTCCTTCATAATAACAAAGAGCAGCTCTTCAGAAATAATGTTTAAAAGGCTGGGAGTATACAGGAGAAAGTAGCATCTGTCTGAAACTCTTTCAAAGTACCTATGTCTCTCTAACCTAAGGGTCTTCAAACAGCAAGTTTAAAATTTGTGGACTTCAACTCCCAGAATTCCTGAGCTAACATGCCTGGAGGAGGAAGTCTGGGACTTGAGGTCCACAAGTCTTAAATCTGTAAAGTTTGAAGACCCCTGCTCTAACTAGTATTGGTATGCTGCTATTTACAGTTTCAATACAATGGGTGTGGGGGGGGAACACTGCTGCTCACAGAGTTGCAGGCAGATACTATTTTCACATTCCAATGTGCTCCTGAGCTCGTTTCAGATCCAAAACACTGCACAGATTCATTGTAGTTAGTGATTTGTCCTCAGCTTCTTACAGCTACTCACCAATTGTAGCTCTTATAAGAGAAGAAGCATCTCCTATGTTATTAAGACACTCTTGCTTAATAAATTCAGCAACAGGCTGGGGAAAACTCTGGTAATGAGCTTTCACATTGTTCTTCAGGATCAAGCCACTCAGAGAACGGGTAGGTTCATCTGTTTTAAAGAGATCAGTTGGATTACAACTAAAATTTTATGATATGTTACAGAAAATTACAGAGACATTTTATATCATAACATACAAAAATCCAGAAATAAAAGTGATATAAATAAGGACACCGAAAAAATTGAATTCAACAATTGGCTGATTGTCATACAACAAAGTTATGTATATCAAATAAGTAATGCGGCTTATGTATGCACATGCATCTTATTACCTTCCTTGTGAATGTCTTAAAGACATCCATAAGAGTTTGCACATATAATTTTATCATATACTTTGGACTGCAAAACTATCTTTGGACTCTAACATCTGTTCCTGCTGTAACTGGAGAAAGTGCATTAACCAAGCTGTGCTGAAAAGGGTCACAGTCTGATCTCCCATTCAGCCAACAAATTTAGCAGCATGATTGTATTTTGGCTCTACAATGCAACTCAACATTCATGTACTTCCTTTTGTCTTATGTGATAAATACACTTCCAGGTTTTAAGAAATTTGGCAGTACCACTGATGTACTGAACTAGACTATCAAATTCTATTTGTGTTTTTCATACTATATTTATTAGCCTATAATTCAGAGCAATGCTAAAGAGCATAGTACTTCAATTAAAATTTAAAAAATCAAGAAGCATGGATTATTCAACACAGTTTTTTTTTTAATTTCAGTGTACCAAAGTTCTATAACTGATGGGGTAAACACTACTGCATTGATACCAAAAATGAAAACTTAATATTAGCCTTTTCGTAAATTAAATTTTGTTTAAAAACATTGTAAGGTTGGGTGACTGTAAGGGCTATATGAACCCCAGCTTTCACAAAATAAATGAAAGCATTTTAATATACCAGTAAATCTTGTGTGTAGAATTAAATGATTTTTTGTTCCAAAGTCATCCAACAAAACTGCTAAAAACTTTAAGGGGGGGAAAGGTAAAAATATAATTACAGTTATTTCACTCAGGAGTCTCACTGGTTTCTCGTACAAACAATGGATTATTACAAATTATTATAAAGATCCAAACAACTCAATCATTTTAGTATACTTAAAAACCAGGACACTACAGACCTTGGGTCATCAGTCACAAAACACCTTTATCTATAGGATCTCTTGCAAGTTAATTTATATGTTTACAATACGCTTGTCCTCTTACCTTATTCTGGATTCTTTCATTGGACCTCTTTCAAAAGCTCAGCCTATTAAACCTTGCTGTACCATTTTGAAGGGGGAGCATAGCTCCAATGGAGCAGCATTAAACAAAACAAAGGAAGCTAGATTTTTGATTCCTGAAATCCTCCTTTGCTTTCTAAACCATACAGTGCACCAAATTTATCAGTCATGCATCAAAAGGGAAATTTCCTTTGAGCTGTTAAATCAGGCAGTTTTCCAACATTATTCAGAAGCTAAACATGCCTTAAGTCAAAATCTAATTTTCCCAATATTCTAATGGCCAATTAATTTAAGCAGACATTATAAATTAGATGTTTTATCCTAATACTATACAGATAATACAGAGCTTTTTAAAATTTGCGTTCTAATAGATTTAATAGACATACCCTCAGATTTCAGCCGTGTCAGAACAAATATCAAATAGTTATTGAAATCAGGGAACTGGTTGAGCTGTTTCAGTTTCTGTAGCATTAGTTAAGAATTCATTCTTACTATGTTCGAACTAAGTCTCCAAAAGCCTTTTTTCCAGCCACAATAAGACCATATTGCCTTATGACAACAGCTTTTTTCCACCTGGTGTTTGCCAGATATGCTGGAATGCAAGATCCATAATCCCCCAGCCAGCCCATTACAGAAAACTACAACAATAAGACACTGCCAGAAGAACTGCTTTCAGGTTTGTTTTCGGCTAGCACTGTTTTAGAGTAAGAGCTTCTGATATTGCAGCCCCAAATATCTGGAAAAATAATATGTTGGGAAAGATAATAAACTGTTTATCTCATTAGTAATTACAGATAGTCCTCAACTTACAACCACAACTGACCCCAAAATTTCCATTGCTGTTGGAATGCACTTATTGAATTATTGAGGCACTTATTGAGTTTTGCTCCATTTTATTACCTTTTTTGCCACAATTGTTAAGTAGATCACTGCAGTTAAGGGAAGCATGCAGCTGAGCTTATCAGAAGCCAACTGGGAAGATTACAAATAGTGATCACATGATCTGGGATAGTGTAACTGTCATAAATACATATCAGTTGCCAAGTGCCCAAATTTTGATCATATGATCATGGGGATGCTAGAACGGCCCTAAGTGTGAAAAACGGTCATAGATCACTTTTTTCAGTTCCATTGTAACTTTGAACAGTCACTAAACAAATGGTGATAAATCAAGGATTACCGATATTCCCCAATGTGGCATATCATTTTTCTCCCTCTATTCTTTAGGTTCATTGCAAATGATAACTGCATTTTGTTCTCTTTTTAAATCTCAAGCAATGCTGTAGCAATGCTAATTATTTCAAGGATACATCTTGCACAATACGCTGGGTTGCTGTGTTTGGAGACTGGGAATCTTTGAGTAACTGAAGAACTTGTTGGAGGCCCTGTTCATCTGGCTGCCAGTCCATGATGGAAAACTGCCTATCTATAGTCAGAAAAATTATCAAAACATAAAAGTAGTTATACACACCCAAGCAAAGCTGACAGCAAAATCCCTTAAGAATGCAACCTGTAAATTAATCTACAATGAACAATTATGTGGCTACACACATTTGATTACATTGCTTTATAAACAGGACTGGAAATCCACACACATAAACTTTACTTAATTCCAGGAAGAAAGGATGAAATGTAAATCTAAGATTATGCTAATATGGGCTTAAAAAGACATTATATTTATCAAGAAAGGTGACAATTTAATTCCATATTTCTGTGGTATAGGATATGTTAAAGATCAGCCAAAGAGTTTCTCAGATTGATTTCATAAATAAAATTGCTATGGTTCCCTATGAAAACAGAAGAATATATGAAACAGAATAAATGAAATCTAGTATGAACTTTTGTCTACAATATCTTGGACAATACTTTTTTCAAATGAAAAACAATTAGAGGCTACTAGAAAAATAGGAGGCACCACAGTGAAAATCTCCTTATGACTCAGCACACAACATTTAGTCATGGTGGGGCAAAGGAGGCAGGAAACTATTTGCTTCTATGTTTTCCCAGATAGAGAGATCTGGTAGGGAAGGAGGATTTATACTGAAATAAATTGAAAAATAAATTACACGAAGACAGCAAATGAAATTAATGCAGAGGTTGAAATGGGATGAAGAGAAGAAGCCAGATGCCTTCATTTACCATCTTTCAAAAATGGTAAATTAAAGATAAGAAAGCTGTAAATTCTTCAAACTCAGCAACTTATTTGACTCCCCTCTCTCCTCCAACTTCACTTTCAGACCTTTAACTAAAACTCTTTGTAGAACTGACTCCTCATCCCAATATACTCACTTATATGACTAGCTTTGCCATGAAACAACAGATTTTCAAATCTTTCAGTCTGTTTGAGTACATGAACTCATCCATATCAAATAATTATTTGTTGCAGGCAATCCAGCTATCTCTCATGAAGTGGTCCAATTATTTCCAAGCTCTGATATTTTGTATCTCAGGGGGGAAAAACCCTGCAGATATTTAGTTATATATATTTGTGGGATTTCTACATACACCCAATATTCTATGATAGAGGACCAAATAAAACTACACCTTCTAACTCTGTATTTTTCTTTTCATTTCAGTCAAGACCAAATTCTTTTAATATAAAAATTAATCTATGGGACCTGCTCTTCCTTCTTTAAAAGCTCCCCCTTCTTCAATTGTTTTGTAAGCTTTTTATGTGATGTTTCCAAACACCCATTTTTTTAAAAAAGATCATATTAGCACGACTAAAAAACAAGGAAACTTTTTATTACTTTTGGATTGAATAGCAGGATACTGTTCCAAAGAAGGGTTAAAAGAATTACAATAAAACCCAGGGTATTATTGGAAACAGACACTTAAGGACAAACTATTTATAAAGCCCTAAGAACAGAAAATATAAAGCAAGCATTGCTGTGGAAAAAAAAATGTATATGAACCCTCAATTCTAAAAAATATATAGAAGAATCAAGAGTTGCTAACAGCAGACATTTGAACTCAATTGGCAAAAAAAAAAAAAAAATCCCAATAATTTTAAATAGTAACAAAGGGGAAAAAAAGGATCCATTCCTCCTAATGTAAGCCCTTAAATCAAGCATAAATGCTCGAAAGGGACCATAAGCAGAAAAATAAAGCTATTCTACCATTCTATTGCAGTTATTTTGATGGGGGGGTGGGGGTGGAATTACGGACTAAATCCACTGAAAAACTCAATGGAAACACCCAGGAAATCCTTTTATTCCCCGATCCCGCCAGGCAACCATCAGCAACGATTCAACGGGGCCTCCATGTTAAAGATTATTATCTCCAAGTACCGGGAGGAGGGAGGCCCTAGAAGACAATCGCGTGCAGAAAAAGACAGCAGTATTTTCTTGCCCTTTCTGAGGTTTTGGAGAGCGTCTCTGGGCAGTTGTGTTCGGGGCAAAGATGACACTGGGGCTAAGCGAACCCGCGGGCGCTTTTCGATCAGCCCGAGGCTTTTGTCTGGCATTTTGGAAGCACATTTCCGCGCCGTCCCCAACGCGCTTGCTTTTCTGTCTCCGCCCGCCCGGGTTCCGCAGCATCACCTCCTCCACAGAGGCGCACCACGGAAAGCAGCCGCCACAGCGGGGCACCTAAGCCCCCTTCCCCGAGAAGCCACTCCCGAGACAGGAGGGCCCCACCAGCCGCAACTGAAGCTTTCGGGGTCGCTTCCAGACCCCCACCCCCACCCCCGCCAGCGACCCCGAGGAGCTCAGCCGGCAGCGTCGCGCCTACCGGCCCACCCCGTTCAAGCATGGCTGGCGTCTCCTCAGACAATCAAGAGTCTCCGCTCCGCCACTGGCCCTCCTCAGGCCACCCGACCGCAGCACCTTCAAGGCCAGCTTTGGCCGGACTCCTGAAGGCTTTCCTTCACCCAACTCCTCCTGTCTAGGCCGAAACTCGCGCCATCCGCCTCGTACCGGCGATCCTGACCCTCCACCGACCACCCTTCCCCCCCCCCCCCCCCCCCGAGCGAGGTACCTGCCCGCTTCCCGCGTGCCCAGCCTGAGGCCGCGGCGTCAGCTTCGAAGGAGGGAGAGAAAGAGAAGGAAGGAAGGAAGGGGGCGGCAAGCCAGAAGCGAACGCTGCACGCGGACTGTGAGCCGGGCCGGCCGCCGTCTCTGCCTGTCACGTGTCCCGGCGCAAACGCGACAGGAAGCCGAACTGCTTACGCACGTCGGAGGAAGAAAGTGCATCATGTAGCAGCTCAAGAACGGGCGGTAGCCACGCCCCTTCTTCTGGGGACGAGCGGTCACGTGGCACAACCTTACCTTGCGGAGAATAGTCCCGAGCCGGGATGACGGTTGTTTTTGGGATGGCTTCCTAAAATACTGAGTTTATAACGAGCAAGAATTATGTTTTCTTGTACAGTTGATGATAGGGCCCCGTCTTTACGTGGAATGGTAGCCCGTGATTAACGGAACCACGGCTCACTGAATTGATCCAGTTTCCTGCATCTGCACAGCACGTTAAATCCACAAGTAGCCGGGAAAAATAGACCGAAGTATACTCTACGACGCATATTCGTGCACTTGTTACTTTATCGTTAAGGCAAACCGAGGCAACTGAATTGAATCGGTTATGAAAAGTCTGCTTGTATAGATGCAACCCCGGAGTTGCAAATTAGTACATTTAGGCAAAAGGTTTTTTTCAAAGCCAAAAGATTCGGTGTGCTTTGTGAAATGAAGCAATTTAATTAAGGTATGAAATAGTGGATTAGTTCGTGGATTGTCATTGTTAACTGGATGATTTAACGAAATTCAACAGTTCTATAGCATATTGAAGACAATGCAACAAGAATAGAACAGAACAGAACACTTTATTGGTCAAGTGTGATTGACCAAGACAAAAGGAATTTGTCTTGGTGTAAGTACTCTCAGTATACATAAAGGAAAGATACACTCATTAAGGATCTTGGTTATGGTCACACGTTTGTTTACTCAGTCCCCTTCAAACAAGCACCAACATGCTTGTCAGAATTCCTCATATAAGGAGCAGAAGGAATTGTGCCTGACAAAAATGGCAGTCTGAATTCTCACAAAAACAATCTAGAATAGGGACCCCCAGGCCACAGCCCATGACAGGTCTGTGGCCTGTTTTGAACCAAACAGTGTGAATGGCAGGCTGATTTATATGCACAGCTTGACTAGTGTGCATGTTGCACACAGCTCAACAGCCCACCCTTGCGCTATTTGAGCTGCACACACGTGCTGGCCCGTTGCTCGTGCTACTTGAATGGGATGTGTGTGCGAGCCTGCCACTCGTCCAGTTCCAAACAGGCCACAGCCCAATTGTGGCTTGGTGGCCCTGTTCCCCTCTCCTCTCGCTGGACCACCAAGCCATAAAGGTTGGTGACCACTGATCTAGAATATTATCAGAATTTAATCTGTTTGCTAGTACTGAGTTTTCGATTCAGCACGCCATGGGCACCATCTCATCACAAAATGCACTCTGCTTGATAGGAAGTTACGATAACAAGACTTTCAGAATCTCTCATCATAAGAAAGGTTAAAAAGCTTTGGAAGATTGTGCCCAAGTGCTTCCTATTAATACTATTATATATTGTAGTTTTTAGGTCTGCTGTCCCATAGGGAAAGCTAGAAGAATGACATAGTCTTCTAAAGTAAAACAGCTCATTTTCATGTATTGATTTAACAATACGTGCATTTCAATGTAAAAGAAGCATTTCATATATATTATGGAAGATCTGCAATTAATATTAATGAAAAGGTTAAAGAATTGGGAACAAAAAAAATCACAGTGGGAATAGTCTGGGCAGACCTAATGGATGTCTAATTGATAGAATAACTACACAGTATTACCTATCTGAAGTTGAATTCTCACTTTATATTTGCAAGTATGTTATCCTTACATTTCTTTTGTCACCTATATGTGTACAGACAACAATTATCTCACATTTGAAATAGTTTGGTGTGAGTATCCAACAACTATTTTCTGAGCAAGTAATAGAATTTTTGCAAACAAAATTATTTTGTTCAGCATTTTAATTGCTATAACTCCTTGTTTTAACCAAACACTGAATTGTGACTTGCTGCAACAGCGGTTTTAAACTATGTGAACAGATAGCGATTCGTGTTTAAACATTTTTATTCTGTTAAATGACTCAGGGATAGAACACTTTACAAATAATGACTGTAATCACATTATGGTGAATTAATTTAGTTTCATAGGTTCACACAACACATTCAGAGCAACCTAATTTTAATCTTAACCTGTTGTCCAAATTCAGGAAATGCACAAATGCTGATATAAGTACTGTCTTCCCACAGGAGTAGGAGACAAACACCTGAAATTATAAAATTTGGAGACTATTCATATGTAACCTAGATTGCATCCTATTACATTATGAATGTATTGCATTCGCAGTGATTAACATGTGGAGCTTTAAAAATTATAAAGCAAAAGTGCATAGGCTGCCTGAGCAGTTAACATTTTAATTGTCCCTACTAATCATGACTAATTGGTCTTGCTTCCTTAGGAAATAAAACTTATACATAAAAGTTAAGATCATGTTTTATTTTCAAAGAACAAACCTCTACAGTCTACAAAATGAGAACAGTAAGATAAGAAAATGAAATTGGATCAGAAAGTTTTGGTACAAGTCACTGCAAATATCTCCAGAATTCTGCAAATTTCATCAAGGCCAAATTAAACAGAATGCATACTGTTCCTTCCCTCTCTTTGGTGTGTGTGTCCCTGTCCATAAGGCTTCTTTCAGAAGGCAGAAGCCTTGCCCAATCTAAGAGAAGACTACAAAATTTACAGGAAATAAATGTACAATGAGGGATCTACCCTTCCCTTTTGAAGAATCTTAACATAAAAACTTACAATGTAATTTAAATAGGTAAGAAGCTTCCCCTCATAAAATACCAACCTCTTGCATCAAAGCATTGACTATGTTACAGAGATTATTTATGAACTGTTCACAACAAGAAAAGGAAGCTTAGTACCAAGATCTCAAGGTAATTGTTGGGTGATAACAGATTTCTAGAAAACAGGAAAATAATTCATGCAAGACATTTGCTCGAATTGGTGGTTTCATGAACAGTGAGGAATGTATAAAGATGTTCTCCATTTTCTTAGTTAACCACTAGATCAAATGTTACCCATTAGAAGCATTATTTAAACCTCAGGAATGAAAATGCTTCTGGCAAAAATTTGTAATGCAAATAATCGCCAGAATAACACTGTTGATCGTAATACATTTCAAAAATCAGAGGGATGGGGCTGTTTAGTAGCTTTATCACGACTACAAATTATTGCATAAAACTATTGTATTTATAAATATACAATAAAATATTTTTATACATTTTATTTTATATTTTTATTTTATAAAAATATTTTTTTATTTATACAATATTTTATTGTATAAAACTACAAATTATTTGAAAACCATACAGCAAGAAAAGTTACTGCACGGTGGCGCCTGTCTTATTCAGCATCCGCATGAAAGGAAAGGAGGTTGGAAGCGAAGCACGGATCGGCACTACGCGTGACTCGTTTCCTCCATCCTCAAGAGAACGAGTTCTTTCTTGCGCAAGCGCAAGATTCCCGGAGCTAAGAACTACAATTCCCGTCATGCTAGGCGAGCCCCCTCCCCTTTCCCAGCCGCTACTCCCTCCTCCCTCTAGAGCTGGTAGACTGAGGTTGGCTGGGCCGGTCCCGGCAACGACTCGGAGCGGGCGGGCATGGGGGGCTGCCTGTCCTCGCAGGCAGCTGATGACCTGTCGCTACTCAACGATTCTACCGGCGATGGAGCGAGTCTTGGGCCTGGAGACCCACCCCCACCCTCCCTCCCTGCCCAGCCGCCCCCCTACCAGGTACCGCGTGGGGTGGGGAAGGGAGCCCCGAAGCCGTGGGACTGATGATGCTCCCATGCTCTCGCCAGTTGGGGTCAGCTTTGAGTAGCCAGCGAGGGGCTAGCCAGCGTGCAGACGAGGGGGAGGAATTCGGGTGGCATTGGAGAATGTCGCAACTCGGGGCAAGTAACGCGAGATGGCTGGGGGTAGCCGGAGCCATGATGGAGAACTTGACTCGGTCCACGCGTGAACTAGACCCTGCCCAGGAGATAAGGGCAGGTATTGCTGCAGTGCTGACCCCCGCTCCTTCCGCAGATTGCTACAAGGATGAATTCATTTCGCGGCCACCGGCTCTAGTGGCGCACAGTATTGACCGTGGGTTGGAAACATGTTTTTAAACTTGGGGTGGGTTTAGAGGAGGCTTTTATTACTGCAGTTGTTGTTCAAATCTAACTCCTTCGTGAAAATTTACACTCCAGAAAATGACTGCTTATTGTAAACTTCCTCTGTTTTCATTACTTCCTGTTCCCCCCCCCCCTTATTACTAAATACCTTTTAAGGAGAAAAATATGAAATATCAACTGCACAATGCTGTTTTTGTGCTACCAACCATCAGTCCGGAAACTCCCTTGGTTGAAGAGAAGACTACTCGGGCTGCTGTGAGTGTAGGCTAGTATACATTTGGATTGCTGTAATTACTCTTCCCAATCAGAAAAAGAAATCCTATGAGACATAAATTAATGGAATTAAGCTAAGTCATGGTCAATATTCGAAACAAAGAACTAGGAATTGTCATTCAGCTATGGAAAAACACTACTAGGTTATTACAAGACATGGGAAATGGAAGGCTGTTGGGGTAATTTATTAGAGAATGTAATTGATCTTTGCAGTGAGGGCTTCAAGACAAAGACCTAGTACTATGAAGCAAAGAAATTGTGCAAACATTCTGTCTTTTATTTTTTAATATATTGTATGTAGTAGGGAAAAAAGGAAGTAGAAAGCACAAGAAACCCAAAAAGTGCTTTTTGAAAAGGCAACTGGACTTTGTTTTTCCTTTGAAAATGTTTCCCTTCTCATCCAAGAAGCTTCTTCAGTTCTGTTCAGCTTTCGATGAGAAGCGAAATGTCTTCAAGGAAAAAACAAAGTCCAATTTTTGCCTTTTAAAAAAGCACCTTTGGGACAACCACGACCTTGATGACTGAGAAATTCAGCCAACAAAACACAGGAAAAGTGACAAAAGGAAGCTGTTATTGGATATTCTGTAATATCATGAATGAGATAGGAAGAAAGACAGCAAATATGTCTTTAGGAACATTCTGTAGGAGAAAACCAAAAATCAAATGCCTCTTAATACATGAACAGTTTGATTCATTAGGGTTTTTTTAGAGCTGGGACTCTTTCAGTTTAAAATGTAAAGTATGAAAGTGAGGGCAGATAAGCATAATATATTTATGCACTTATCAAAGAATCAGGCTTGACTGTAACTGCATCAACATACATTGCTAGTAAACCGAGGTTAACATATTAATAGCAATTGTAATGGCAACCCAGTTGCTCAGCACCTGAAATGTGGTCATGTGCTTTGGAAGTCAATCAGTCAGAATAGAGCTGGAAGGGACTTTAAGAGGTCTTCTAGTCCAACCCCCTGCTCAAGCAAGAGATCTTATACCATTTCAGACAGATGGTCTTTTCTTAAAAACGTCCTGTGATGAAGCAACTACAACTTCTGAAGTTCCACTGGTTAACTGTCCTCACTTTTAGGAAGTCCTCTTAGCCCATTATTGCTAAATTTACCCAAGAGCTTTTGATGAGAAACTCTATCAGGTTTGAATTGCAAGTGAAATTGGAAACTGGAATTTAATTCATCCTATAAAAATGCTATCAATCAGGGATTGTTTGTGAAAGAAAATAAAGATCTGAAGCATGTCTTAAGCTTCCAGCCTGTTTTTGTTAAATATGCATACCTTGTTCCTTGTGAATGTTTAGTTGTCTCAGCTGCCCCTGATTTTTATTACTGAGAGCACAAGAGATTTGAGAGCAATTATATTTTTCTTTTATGTTTACACAAGTTGTCACACGTACAGGCTACTTTTTCCCCCAAAGTGAAGTTGCTGTTGTATAGAGGAAGAAGAGACAGGGAAGACTGAGAAATAGAGTGTCATTTTATATGTTACTGCAGACCTGACTGAAATTGGTTACCACAGTGGTTCTCCACCTTTTCTCCACCACAGACCCCCTTTAAATACCTTTTGTGGCCATGGACCATGGCCATGGACCACCAAGATTTAACTCAAGATTTAAATCATAATAATTTTGAAGCTTTCGTGGACCTCTTCTATGATGACATCATGCCCCCCCAGGGGTCTGTGGATCATAGGTTGAGAACCATTGAGTTACAGAGTATGCTAATTCATGATTACTTGAGTCACAACTTGCTCATTTGCCTGGATTCATACAATACACTGAACCATGCATTTAATTATGGGCCGTGGTCATATAACAACATCCAATGCCAATAACTAACCATCCACTTTTAGCTAGGCATGAACAATTTATGCAGTAAATAGCAGGGAATGGAATAAAGCAATGATTCCAGGGGTGGGATTCTACCAGTTCTCACCTATTCACTAGAACCAGTTGTTAACATTTTAAGCAATTCGGAGAACTGGTTGTTAGAAGAAATTACTGGCCTAATCCTCTAAGGAAGGCAGAAGGAAACATTCTGGTGTTGCTTACAGAAACTGCCTCTCCATTAACACTTATTACATTCTTGGCAGGACTAGACATCCTGTCTCAGGAACTTCTCTGGAGTTTTTTTCCCCTCCTTTGCTGGTACTTTGCTTGTGTGGAGCGACCATTCAAAGTTACAATGGCACTGAAAAAAACTGACTTATGATCATTTTCCACACTTACGACTGTTGCAGCATCCCCACAGTCATGAGAGGCTAGGCGAGGAAATGCGTGCCTCAATGTGAGTGATTTTGAGTTGGCCACACCCAGCCAATAACATGACCACCAAGCCATGTCCACTCAGTCACATGACCACCAAGCCATGCCCACCACCTAAGCCACGCCCACAAAACCGGTTGTTAAAAAATTTGAATCCCACCCCTGAATAATTCCCTTTATATTGTTCATAGTGGATATTTAAAAAGAGATTCTATGTATGAGTAAGGATTTACAGGGACACTTCAATATTCAGCACAAATGAATAGGCAGAGATGAATAAAGACTGATGTTTTTAAAAGACCAAAATCAAGCACCTCTATGGAATTCATTACTGCATAATAGTGCAGCATAGATTGCTTTTTTAAAAAAGATAAATACATTTTATAATCCCAAGCATTCAAATGTAGTAGTTGTGTATGTCAGTCTTTTCCAGCTTCCATAATTATTAGGCTGTGTCTCCCATTATTCTTCAAGCTATGCTGACTAGTATTTGTGGAAGCTGTGCTCCAACATGTCGAGAAGCAGGGGTGGGATGCTACCGGTTCTATAGAGCCAGTTGCTCTGAAGAATAGCAGACACCGAACTGGTTCTGTGTTTGCTGCTATTTGATCCACCTGCCTGCCCGGGCTCTTACCTGTCCTTTATTTCCTGCTTTTTCAACCTCAGCTGCTTTGTGCGGCACAGCTGAGGTTGAAAAAGCAAGAAAAAAACAGCTTTTCAAATGCTGCGCACCTGCACGCAGCGCTTTTCAGCTGTCAGGGCAGAACAGCTTAAAGTTTATTTCCATGCGTGCAACATGATAAATGTCACTGAACTGGAAGTAACAACGGTTGATTCCCACTCCTGTCGAAAAGGCATCAAATTGGAAAAGGGTAATTTATGTATCAAATGTTGACTGCTAGTGTACATTGTTTCCGACATTCTCACTGTGAAAATTTTAATTAGTGATCATTGGACAAACTACAAAATGAAGCTGAATGTTGACTTCAAGCAGCATTGTAATTCTTGCATCCTGAAATTCTGAATGGAGCAATGCTATTTAGGATTTCTGTGTACAACACAAATAATTTTGTGCATGTTTCTTACCTAATTTGCCTCCTTAGTTCAAAATAAAATGATTTGGGAGAAATGCGCTTATTAATACCTGAAGGAAATTGGGAAATTATCTTTGCATGCTAACATATTGCAAATCAAAATGTTTGCGCTAAAGCTAAGACTAGTTAGAAAACATGGGGATCCACTCCTTAGTGGTGAATTAATAGCCTGCATGGTTCATAACAGATGTGCATATTGAAAAAAACGGAGCTCTGTAACATGAAAACCACAGCTGACTGATCCTGTAGAAAAGCTTCAGATACTGATTAGAAAACTTATTTTATCCTATCTGCCATACCACAATATTATCTTAACAGTTCAGCCCTCTGTTTGTCAAAACGATAAATAGCTATATGTGTCAGTATAAGATTTGTTTGGATTATTTTCATTAGTTAAAAAGGGCATATTAAAGGGGTGAGTATTTTAAATTTTCTAGTAATCTGAGAGAAAAGAGAATTGTTGCTTGTATTATGTGTAATTACAAATCCATGTAACAAACTATTAGAATAGTAAATGTTCAGTCACACTATTGTCTGACTTTCTAGGATCACACTCCAATTCCAGTGTATCACCCAACGCCTAGCCAGGCACGTCTTGCCACACAATTAACAGAAGAGGAGCAAATCCGGATAGCTCAAAGGATTGGACTAATTCAGCACCTTCCTAAAGGAATATTTGATCCTGGCTCAGAGCCATCAGAAAAGAAAATCAAAGAGTATGTTTCCATGCACAATGCTTTAAATGTATTTTGTAAAGTCAGAACAAATCTTGAAAGTATTATAGTGATTAACTGCTAATGAATACAAAAATATATTTTAGAAATTATTGACAGTATACAGAAATGGCCCTCCAAAATGCAATAGGAATATGCTATGCTTTGTTTTTATTAATTTATTTGTAACATTTGCATAGCTGTGCATCTCACCAGAAGTGACTTTGGGCAGCTTACAAACTTTACTTGCTTTGTTTTTTTTTTGTTTTTTTTAAAAACAGATTACTGCCCTGAAAAAAACTGCACTTGATGTAGGCATTCTGCTAAATAACAGAGGATATGATGCGTTGTGCATCTTTCCCGAAATTGTACTTAAGTCTCTTGATTCTGTTCCCAAAGTCATCAACACAGTAGGGCTTTCTTATAGGTCCTTATGCTAAACTATTAAGTAAAATAATTACAGGTAATTCTCACTTTGTGACCACAATTGGGAGTGGCAACTCCATTAGTAAGCATGTGATCACTAAGTGTAAAATCGTGTGACTATGACAGGCTTACATTACTTTTCATTTGTCATTAAGCAAATCATTCTAGTCATTAAGTAAGACATCACATGACCACAACTTCAATTTTACTTTCATATTCTCTGTTAACTGAGAAGCCATTTGCGAAGCAAGTGAATGGTGATCATATGATCTCTGTATATTGTAGTGGTCAGTAATGCATCCCAATTGGGAAGTGCCCCAATAGTGATTATGTCATCATGGGAGATTGCAAGAGTCATAAATACAAGGATTGGTCAAAAATTTATTTTTACATCATTATAATTTTGATGATTAAAGAAGGCAGATAAAGCAAGAATTACCAGTAAGGAGTTGCATGTTTTTGAACATTCTCTATGGAAGGACACAGAGCACCCTTTGTTAAATGTGTTACAATTCTCATCATGGATAGTCAAAATGATCCAGAAATTTGAATGGTGCTTCTTTGTACTGGACCAGCAGAACAATATTTATTTCAGAATCTCAGTATTACTGAGAACATGAAGAAAAATTTGATAACTGCATATTTGAAGTAGGGGGGGGAATATTACTACTTTTATATATACACTACTTTGATTTCTTAGATATGAGGATGCAGTAAATTAGGTTTTTTTAAAGGTAGAATATATTAACTATAGTCATAAGGAGTGGCAACTCCACTGCTAAATCACATCATAAAACATGACTTCATGTGACTTAACCACAGTTGCAGCAATCCCAGTTGTCCCTGTCATGCAAATCAGAGATTCCTGTGGTCATGGGAATATCATTTGTAACCTCCTGCCAACTTTTCCATTGACTTTCCTTGAATTGGGATCACATGACCAAGGGGACATGGCAATGGCTGCAATTATGAGGCTGTATTGTAAAATCCCTCTGGCTCAGCAAAGTCACAACTTTGAATGCTCACTAAATGAGTGGTTATTTAATGAAGATTATCTTTACAGCAATAAGTTATGTTCTTCATTGCTGAAGATGATGCCCATAGCATAGGCAATGCAGGTAATCATCACTTAGTGACTGCCTCATTTAGTGACCATTCATGGTTACACAGTGATGAAAAAATAATGACAAAATCCTTTCATGGGCTTTGGTAGGTTGTTAAAGCAAAGGAAAGCTGAAGCAAGATCAGAATTGTGGTTTCACTTAGTGGCAACATTTAATAACTGAGTTGTCAGCCCCAATTGTTTGTTATGTTAGATTATTTCCTAGCCTGTTGTAGCATTACTTACACTCCTAGTCAGGCTAACCTGTTGGAAATGCCTCAGAATACATCTAGGAAGAAAAAAATTCAAGTTCAAAGGACTGTTTTTTTAGACTGGCCTTAGCATCCAGTATATTTACCAGAGAGAGATGACAGTGATGGTTCCTCATTTTATCTTAGAATGAATTGTTTATCAGAATGCCTTCTGTGGAGAAAGCAATTAACAGCCTGATATTGATCCTTTGATACCTCACAGAGAACAATCTCATGGTGAATTTCATCAAGAGCATATTCATATTACTAAAGCAGATCTGCCCCTGGGAATCACAATCGGCAGGAGGGAGATCAAGATGCTAGCAAGATTACAAGGATAATAATACAACTCTTGATTCAGCACCATAGGCCCAATTCCATTCCAGATCACTCCAGTAGTTCCTTCCAGCCTAGACCCAGTCCTATCTGCACAAGACAATGCCAAGCAAGGTCATCAATCATTGCATTGGTGGCTAATCATAAATTGGCAGACCAGAAAACCATTCAGCTTTCTGATCAAATAAGCAACAGAAGCTATCCTAATGAGGTACAGAGCCTAATTCCCAAACATCTTAATGCAGAGATTATGGTTCCATCATAGTTTAGTATTGTCTGCTAACAAACTGAGATTATAATTGTAGAAATGCCTCTGAAGGCATTTTCACACTAGGCAAATTGGTGTCATATGGACAATGTTATGACCAAAGCCTATGTAATCAGGTAGGGTGGATAAAAATAATGGGCCTTCAGAGGAAGTACCATTTCTCAACTACCACAATGTTGACCATTATCTATGTCCATATCAGCAGAGATTACTAAACAGTATAACAAGCAGGTTGAGTCATCAGCACTTGAATTAAGGAGAGTGAACCCTGTACTGAGATGTTTTACTGTAGTTTAGATGAAGATCTCTCTCAGGTGACATGTTCACAACAGACAAGGGAAATGTTCCTCCCAATTTTCAGAAAACAGCAGATGATCAGTGTCCTAGTGGCTTCATGATCAGAAAGCCTATCTATGTTTGACTGACACTGACTCAAAACTGACCAAGTTATATTCAAGGTGAATATACACAAGGTCAGGGGTGGGATTCCATCGGTTCAGACTGGTTCTATAGAACCAGTTGTTATGATTCTGCACAGTTTGGAGAACCAGCAAATTGTGCCCCTGGCTGGACCCTTCCCTCTCCACCCGCCCCTCCCCATCAGTCTTTATTGCACATGTGCAACATCGTGCGCATGCCCGACATCACTGACTGTGATGACCCTGCTCATCACTCCTTAAAGGCCATGTCACTGCCCAACGGATGCAAAAAGGACACAATGGACGAGCAAAATGTTCCATCCATTGTTATCCGCTCTCAAAAGGGGCAAAAATTTGCATAAGCAGAGCGGATAACACGGAAAGGAACGGACGTGGGAAGGACGCAGAGCGGATGTATAGAGGATGCAGAGCGGATGTGTAGAGGATGCGTAGAGGACGCAGAGCGGATGCGTAGAGGATGCATAGAGGATGCAGAGCGGATGAGCTGCATCCGCTTTCATCCTTTCTCCATCCGTGCTACTAACGCTGTGCGTCCGTTCTGCTTCCTCCCTGTGTCTGTTTACCGCTGGAACGGATTTGAGTTGTGCAGATGCACAGCGGATGCCTAGCGGATATAGCAGATGCGTAATGGATGCAGAACGGATGTCCCCCGTATGCCTAGAGGATGCAGAACGGATGCATTGGATACATTTTCCGCTCAAAAGTTTTGGGCAGCTCAAAACTTTCTGAGCGGATAAAATGTCAATAAATGGATGCTGGACGGATAGAGAGGAAGCAAAATGAGTACATCGCGTTAACCAATGGATGGCAAGCTTTTTTGTCCGTTTTACATCCTCTTTGCATCCGTTGGTGCAGTGTGACATGGGCTTAAGGCAGGGGTCGCCAACCTTTTGGACGTCAGGGACCACCAAACTCATAATTTTAAATCCAGAAACCAGAGACCCTGGGAAAATCCCAAAAAATGTCTGCAGGAAAATTCCCCACCCCATTTTCCTATCAATCGATCATTCTTTGTTTGGGATCACAGGAGACTGTTCCCAGCTCCGTTCTCAGGGGGAGAGAGAGAGACTCTTGGCTTCATGCAAGGAAAGCAGCAGAAGCAGAAGTCTTTCTTTCTCTCCCCCAAACTCTGCCAGAATGGCACAGTCTCTTGGAGAAAGATGCCTTGCAGGATCTCCCAGACTCATTTCTTGAGGGAGAGACTTTTACTGCTTTCCTTGCGTGCAGCCAAAAGCAGAAGAAAGAAGTGGAAAGAAGCAGCCTAGCAGCCAGGCAAGGCACGTGGGGCGAGTGAAGCAATTCCCCCCTTGCCCCCCTTCCCTCACTATCTGGTGTTGTTCACACTGTGAATCAAGCCTTGTGTTCCCATAGGCCATGTGAGTGGCACAGCCTTGTGTTGCCTTGCAGCCAGGATTAATCACTTTAGGGGGTGCTTTGGGGGGGTGACATATCTCTACAGACTACCAACATTTTCTCGGGGACCACCAGTAGTTCCTGGCCCACCGGTTGTCGACCACTGCCTAAAGGTATTTCTTCCCATCCCCTGATGATCAGCTGTTCCTATGATCAACTGTGCTAGGATTCCCCTCGCTGTCCTACTGCTTCACCCAGGAAGGTTCCCTAAGGCCCAGGAAGGCAAAAAATGGGGAGAGGCCGTAGCTCCCTCCCCCCCCCACTCCATTTTTTGCCTTCCTGGGCCCCAGGGAAGCCTTCTGGGAGCAAAAATGACCCTTCTCCCCAGGAGACTTCCCTGAGGCCCAGAAGGCCCTAAAATGGAGCATGGGGGGTTGCTGCAGCTCCCCCCAGGCTCCATTTTTTCCTTCCTGGGCCCAATCCTCTGGGAGCAAAAACACTCCCCAGGAGGCCCAGAAGGCCCAAAAAATGGGGGGGGGGCTGCTGGAAAAGATATGCCACACCCACCCAGTCAACATGGCCACACCCACAGAACTGGTTGTTAAAAAATTTGAATTCCACCTCTGCACAAGGTATTGGGTAATGTTTATTCCATTATGGCCCAGGAGACGCAGATCTCACCCAAAAAGGGGATAAGTAATGATTGCTTATAGCATCTCTTGAAAACAGGCTAGCATTTGAAGTTGATTACCTGGTCATACTCTGGCTACAATTTTGCTTCAAAAAATTTATGACTAGATCTGTCAACTGATTTGGTATGCTTTAAACTAGCGGTATGAAAGGTAGCACAAATTCTAGAACTATTGAAATTCATACAAAAATGGCCAAGAGGACTTCTGTCATGTACTTTGTTAATTCAAGATGTGCTAAGACTGGGTTCCTGTTTCATGCTTAAAATCAGTTCCAAATTTCACCATGCTATTAGTGAATACAATTCACTAATAAAATTGTACCCCAATTTTTCTGCCCAGACCTTTCTACTCCTAAAGAATTAATGAACACAAAATATCAATAGAGGAAAATACATGTCCTTCAAGGTTGAACTATGGGTTCCTTGATGATTTCTCAGCTTGCTTGCTTGCTTTCAGACATTTCATTATTTGACAAAGTAATATCAGTGCAAGTGAGACTGGGATTTATTCCTCTTCATATATAGTAGCTTGCCCTGCCAATGTTGGTGATGTGTGTGATAGTAAGTAGGACAGACAAGCAAAAGATTAGCAGATCACATCCATGAACATCAACTAACAATCAAGACACAATGAAAATGCCTTAATCTCACAACATATTACTGAACTCAACCGGAGTTTCAAATGAGAAACTGAACATCCTAGATCAAAAATACTAAGGAATTCCTGGAAGCTTGATATTCAGACAAATCAGCCATTAGTAGACATATAGATAAACCATTGTTACACAGCAATCAAAAGAGGCATTAAAAAGACAGGGAAACAAAAATACTAGAAAACATCCTCTCCAGCAACCACTACTCAAATAAGCAGAGATTAACACCAGACAAACAAGCAGAAAATAATACCCTAACTGAGGAACTGTCAAGGAAAAAACCACACCCCAGAAACACTGGCAGGGCAAGCTGTGGCATGTAAATAAGGCAAACCCCACATTCGCTAGCACTGATGTTACCTAGTTAAGTAGTGAAATATTTGCAAGTAAACAACCAAACTCGGACAGCAACCCAATACAAAGTAGCTGCGTGCAGGGAAGGGTATTAAAATATTAACTTACTTTCGTAATATCAATAATCAATTTGCTTCCTATAAAATAAAAATTCTGGACAGACAATCCATCAGCCAGTAGGCTAGAGTACATTGCTCTGGTGTTTACAACCAGCAAGAAACCAGTCCATTCCGGCATCACAGTACAACCTGTTGGGTGATACCTGCATCAACAGTGTTAATTGTTGTTTTGGACAGGGCATTTGAGGTTCTTTGTGGTTATCATGTCATTGATATCAAGAATGCGATAGGTCAATGATATACTGATCTCCTGACAAACAGTAGAGATCAAGAACCCTAATAACAGGTTAAAAACCTTCATTCTTTGTGTGCAATTTTTTTGTTGTATAGAACATGTGGCTTATACATGGAAGAAAGCAATTCTTGCAAGTTTTCCACTTGGAAAAAATAACACGGGGGAACTTTAAAATATAAATTTTCAGTGCAGGAGGCTTGATATTATATTTTAAAAGCTGAGTGTATGGCAAAACAATATAGCAACTAGTCTTTTGGAGTTGTATTGCAATTTACCAAGTAGCAAATTGTATAAGAAATAGAAGTTGGCCTAGTGGCTATCTTGCAACCTTTGTATTAGCAGTTTCTCTTTTTACTTCTCCAGATGTGTAATCTGTATGCTGGATTTTGTATATGGAGATCCCATCCGATTCCTGCCTTGTCTACACATCTACCATGTAAACTGCATTGATGACTGGCTGATGCGATCATTCACGTGTCCTTCTTGCATGGAGCCAGTTGATGCTGCTCTGCTCTCTTCCTATGAGACTAACTGAGGTGGCTTTGAGCCCTGCTCTTGTTCATGCTTCCAGGCTGTGGATATATTGGGGGCCTGGGATGTGGGACATTATTTGCACAATTCTGGGGTACACCAAAGAAACTGGTCCCAGCCCCTACGGACACATGCAGCCATGCTGGCTGTACTAAAGGATGATTTGTGCCATATTTTGAGTGTTGCATCCAGTGTATGGGGCTGGTGGTTGGAAGGAAACAAGGAAATGACAGAACTAAAACTTTCCTTCCACTCTACTCACAATTTAGTTTTGTAGAAAATCAAGATTCTTCTTTGACCCAATTATCTACCCTCATACTTTTGTAAGTCCGTTAAGCTACTGAGTACAGTCGTAGGAAACTGTAGTGGAATTCTAACTTGTTAATGAAAGAGAAAGCTGTTTAAAGCTGATGCTGAAGATCTCTTAAGATTTTACAAATTAAGAGAAATACTAAGGCTATTATACTAGCTCTGGTCAGTTCTTGGAGAAAAATAATTTAATATAGAAAAAAAGCCAGGCATTTTATGTTCGGTCCATTATTGAAAATTCATCTATCAATACAGGTATGCAATGCAGAAAACAATTCTTAGAAGCTAGCTAGCTAGCTACCTACTTAGTGTAGCTTGAAGCTGTAACATTGCTAGGGAAGGAGACTGAACCCATTTGCTTTTGGAAGTGCTTCTTTTGAACTATTTTTGTTTTAGTTGGGAGAAAAGGATACAATTTCCTTGCTCTTTCTCCTTGTTCATCAAATAAGAGTTTTATCTATTTTGAAGAAGTGTATGGTGCCTCTTTTCAAACCCCTATAGGGCAAGCAGATTCTCCACCTAATGCTTATTCACCAGACTAGAGGAAAATCACATGTAAAGATTTTGAAAGCAATGGTTTGTTTCACTCAGTCTTCATTTAGGTGAAGTTCACTGGAAAGAGCAGGGATGGGGTAAGTGCAGATTATTTGTCACAATGTGAAATTTCTGCCTTTCTACTATATGGAAAAAGTGTAGAGATATATATATATATATATCGCGCTTGTTTAAAGTGAGAAATAATTTTATGGAAAGTTTACGATTCAGTATGGTAAGATCTTTTTAGATGCTGGTTGTGAGTTAAAGCATCCATATATTCTGAAGAGTGAAGTAATGTTTATTTGTAGGCAATCTACTATTTGTCTTACATAAAGATTTTGTCCCATAAGAACCTGTTAAGGCAGGCTGTTACTATGATGCAGCAAAGCCAACATGTGAAAAGGCTTTCCTAAATCATATTGTTTATTGCCTTGCAAGTACAGAAATGTCAAAGTGCTTTTCTGATTATGTATTGTTCATAGCAAAGATCTAGTACTTGAAAGATTAAAAAAAAACAGATGTATATTGCTTTGAAATGGAAAATAAATAGATTGTCAGCAGTGCCTTCTAAAGTACATACATTGGCCAAGATGACTGTAGAAAACTTTTCTATTAATGAAAGTGAGTAGAATTGAGATACTCTGAATCAATTTATCATTGATTCTGTTTTTCTTTTACCTTTAATAGTTAGAAATTAGTTGCCATGTTGCAATCAAGCACGATTCTATGCAGTAGTAGGATCTGATCTTGCTATTGTATGGCCCTTCTGAAGTTTCTGAATGGAACTCCCAGCAGACCTGCAGTATTGTAAGGAATCTTAGAAATTGTAATTGCAACAAGAAAGTCACATTGGATTTGGGAATGAAGTCATATTTGCTTTCTCAGCCATACTACAAATAGTCTTTTATTTGTAATTCCAAAACTAGAAGGGAGGAAACAGCTCAATGTGTCAAACAATGATTTGACCTTAAGACAATACAGAATATTAAAGGAACCAAGAGAAAGTCTAGTCATCAGTTTAAGGCAAGAATTATTATTTTGGATGATCCCCCAGCCCCACAAAGCAAACAGTGAAAGACCACAATAACTACTTTCTTCTCATCTTTTCAAATGAAACTGCAATTGCTGTTGAGACTTATGTGGTTTATGTTTTCAAATAACAGTGCTTTGAAAGGGCAAATCCCATCAGATGTCAGCATTCAATGGATTACTCTTCATCTTTTCAGGAGAAGATAGTTTGCCTTGCCCGTGATACCATTTCTATGATTGAAGTGAATAGAATTCATATTTTAAAGCAGCAGTCTCCAACCTTTCCAGCTCTGTGGATCAGCCCCCCCCCCCAAAAAAAGGGGGGGTTTGGACATGCTTGCCTGCTGTTCGCATGGTCTGATTGCCAATAAAACACAAACTGGTAACAGTCTACAAACTAGGAGACCCATTTTAAAGTACATTTCTTTGTCTGAAAGTCCTTGCCCTATGTTATCTCATCTCCTGGTATTGCCTGTATCTTCATTTTGAAATTCACCACAAAAAAAGTGGCAGAAGTAAAGATGGAATTTGCTATTTAAGTTACTAGTATACTCTAGCCAGCAAGCTCTATTGCGTATTAATATCTCCTTGCTGTTTAGAGATACGGGAAATATTAAAACTGCTTCATGCAGACCATCAAAATTGGTATTTAGTAAATTGTAATCCTGAGGAAAATAACATGGCATATATCTTTCAGGACAAGCAATCTCCTACAGGGTACAAAATTGGTATTTAGTCAATCATATTCCTGAGGAAAATAACATGGCATATATCTTTCAGGACAAGCAGTCTTCTACAGGGTACAATATTGTGCCAAACATTTCACTTCATCTATGAATTCCCTGTAGCCACTCAGAACATTGGAGCGGGCAATATATAAGTCTTTAAAAAGTGGCATAGCTCCTTTCAAGAGATGAGATCACTATCTCCAGTGCTGCATGTAAGGATATTTAAAGCCCCTCTCCTTACTGGTTTGGAAAATCAAAAAGAAAAAGGGGAGAGATGCAAGAGATGGGCGCTCTACTATAAGGGACTATCACTTGAGAAGTGTTATCAATTACAACTTCTTTTTTCTATCCCAAAGAATCACTTGGTAAGGTAATTACTGTTTACTTCATCAAAAGAAAAAAATCCACAGAACAGAGGATCAATTCCATGTGGCTTATATGATTAATTAAACCTAGTAATATAACCCAAAATTGTAACTTTGATATGAAAATAGCTTGGGCAATGGAAATGAAGTTATTTATGAACAGCAGTGACCATCATTTAGTAAAAGATATGTTTCAAAATACAAAGTACATGCAATAGTCAAAGAACTTCTGGAAAACAGGAGCAACAGCTTGTGTCCTGTGAAAGGAACTCTTTTCATGCTCCGCTTATTATGGTTTTTACCTATTCCATTTACTGCTATTTTTTTTTTCAAAAATATGGTAAATATAACTTTTTTTTCATTAACTGAAAGCAAAATATAACATTTCACTAGTTTATAGACAGAAGTGCCATGTTTTCCATTATGTAATTATAATTACGTTTATGCAATATGGTAAGCTTTAACATGGGCTGTCTCATTCGGGCTTAGCACAATGCATGAACCTAGTAGTGTCTGCATGTGCAAACCATGACAGTTTAGAAATAAACTTCTTGGCTGCTCAATTACTATAAGAAAAATAATCAATTTTCTCTAACTTTACAATGCATAATTATGGAAAACAATTCTAATCATTTTAAATGCAGAACAACTCATTTAGCTTTCAACCTTCTGATAACTATTGATCAGTGGCATGTGTATTCTTATTAACACATAAGCAAAAGAAAATCTGGATGCTATGGTTATACCTTCAGTAGACAGTTTTAATGACTTTTTATGTTTAAATAATGCCATCTAGAAAAAATATATATGGGAAGCATATACCAACAAATACCCACAACAAAATTCTATTATTTAAAAAATATTACCACATTAAGGATGATTATTAGTACTCTAATCTGGGCTGGAGAGGTCAAAAGCAATGAAGTCGCAAGCCTGATCGAGTATTTAACAAAGAAGAAAATTGGCATCACTTTACAGGAGGCTGAAAATAAAATACTAAATCTTTATTTTTTTCTGGTGTTTTAACAGCGATCTCTCATGATATTATGAGAGGCAAAAACAGAATTTTTGTTTCATCTAACCACTCCCTTACCATATTCAGAAATAGTTCCCACATGCTCATTGTGCATGTAAAACCTGTTATGTAATGAGAGTTCTTAGTTACACTAAAGAACACTTAGATGTTTTATGTGGAATTCCAGCAAAAATGCTTATAGAACCCTAATATAAAGAAAGCATTGTTCTTCAAATGTATTACCCAAAGGCCGAAGATAATGTGGAAACCAATGGCCTTTTTCAAGGCAGAAATGTATTTAATAGATCTGGTCCAGTGATGAACAATGATGATTGAAGAAGGGAAAAATAGATCCAAACAGTGAGATCAAACCTTAGTTTGTTTTTCTCCAGAGTACAAATCCATCTTTGTGAATATCACATTAATAGTGCAGCTCAAAAACCAGCCCAATCTATTAAGAGAAAATGGCACAAACTGGATAACATTTAGAAGTGAAACCCAATCCCACAACAAAAAATAGCTTCTCTATGTCAGCCAGAAAACAGAAGTTCTCATTGGTGTTTCCTGACTTGAAATCGATTGTTGGGATTGTTCCAGAAGCCCTTATATGAAATCGCCCTGCTCAATTTCAGTGTTCCATTGCACATCAGGTGCTTTCCATTTCAACAGTATTTTATGGAAAGTATTAAAAAAAATCAAACTCTGCATATGTAAACAAGTGGTAAAAGAGCATAGGTCCCATGCATGCAAAAACCCATTATCAATACAATGGCTACAGATCTAAGCTTTTGCTTTCAGAGCCAAGGACCTCTGCTCATAACACCTGGGAGTGGGGCACAGGAGCAGTCAAAGGTTAAAATTATAGTGTCTAGAATTCATTGCAGAGAGCACCTTAGGTAATTTTAGTTATTTTCTCAAATATATAATACTTGGTACAAAAACACACCAAGCATTTTGCTTCTTAGATAGTAGACAGGCACAGGATACCCCCCAGTATTAGATTTGGAGCATGCATAGGAAAAAAACTTAAGCAGCAGCTGGGATTAAATACAAAACTCCATAATTCACTGCAATATGCAATGAAATTGAAGTAAGGGAAGAGAACAATACGGGCAAAAATGCAACTACAGAACAGTCAGACATTAAATGTATCAAGAGATCCAGATTCATTTGTCTTTCATAGTGAAGAGAGAGAGGGATTACTTCGAGCTCTGGAATTATTACAGTCTGCAGTACTTACTCTTTGCAACCATATTTTAAATTTATCTTCAGCAGTAAAAGGTACTGAATTTGATAAAGAGAGCTTCTTAGCATGTCCTATAGTAAAAAGTTCAGGGTACAGAAAATGTTAAGCAAAGGCTCAATGCTGAAGATTTATCAGCAAAGGGATGCCTGATGATTTGGGGAAATAAATGTCAAACCAATTCCACTATTTGGAGAGAGGGTGTTACAAATTAAAAATCTGGCAACTAAATCAAAGTTCTTAGCTCTCAGAAGAAGGGGAAAAAAATAAATGAATCAGTGAAGGAGGCTCTTAAGTTTTCAAATATAAAAGTATGGCAAGTCTCCTGCTGCCATGGCAGCATTCAGTCTTGTGGGGCAGCACTACTCCTTTGATATTTTAAATAATTATGTACATCACAGACAGTCCAGGCTGGAGATAAAAGTTATTTCACTAAAGGCCGGGTTTTATCATCATCACTGCACTGGTGGGCTTTGTACTTTTTCACTTCAGCCATATATTTCGCCCATGCATCTCCTTTATTTGTCAAAACCTATAACAGAAAAAAAAGGAGCCAGTTACAGAATACACATTTAAAGAATTGGACTTAAAAGCATTCTTAGGGTACCAGTTCCCATGAACATCAGCCTATATATAGATCTAGGAAAACCATTCAATTGAAACCAGAATTTTTAATTTTATTGGAGATGTCAGCCACAATACTTACTGCATGGACTTTCGATTACCCCGTCTCATTCTAATCTACATAAGGTAGTTAGGGCCAATAGGATAATACATTGCTGCTCTGATCTTTTTGGAGCTAAATGCATTTTATATACCAAAAATAAACATAAAAAATCTCACTTTAAGCAGATTTAGGAAATGAATGAAAATGTTCTTATTACAAATGAACAAGAAACAATGCACTATTTTCTCAAGCCCATAAGGACAGATCCCATTGTCAATTTTAAACTAGGGTAGCATGAAGGTAAAAGAGCTCAACTTCACTTTCTAGAATGCTGAAATGAAAACAACAGTGCTACTTTCTTCACTGAAACTATTAGGAAGCTCCATGCTGCCCCTCATCTCTTAATTTATTATTCCTGATGTGTCCCAGCTTACCTCCTCCTCTGTCTTTTGTTTCTTGGCTACCACTCCTGTCTTCAGGGCTAGCTTGCTGCCCCCTCTCCGCTTGCCCACCTGGGTGAAGGGATAGAAGACTGCAACCGTTATACGAGCCTGGGAGCTGCAAGGGGAATGTTGCCCACTATATAACGGTATAGGGAGTCCTTCAATTAGATCATCTTAGCTCGCCATCACACCTGTCAGTCTGTACAGAGCTGCCGAGCGTTACCTACACCGCTGTGCTAGGAGGGTAAAAGGGCACCTTAGCAGTGTTCACCAATACATCTGTACAGTTAAGCCCAAACATTAAAAGACATTAACAAGTAACAAGAAATGGAAGTATTCCAATTTCTTTTCAGGTTTGCTGCCTGGTGGGAAATAGGAACACCATTCTATTTTTACTTTATTTCCCTACAATATAACAATCTGGAATACATTATGTGAAGAACTTTTATTTGCTCAAAGTCATGAAAGCAATAAAGTTATCAGAATCAATACAACATTAATTCAAAATAATTATCTTTTTGATAGTCTTGGGAAGTGTGGTATATGCTAATATAATCTTAGATATAACTGCAAAGGCCTGCTGCATACATTTAAAATGGTATTTACAATACCATATAAGCATGTATGTGATTCAGGTTTTATACTGAAAAAAACAATTTTTGATCTTCAGTTGAAGAGGACAGTTTAAAATAGAAAATGTCAATTTCAGTTAGCAATAAACAAAACAGGGATTCCAATTATCACTTTTAGATAGTACAGCACTCCCTCCCCAATCCATTTCTGGAGCAATGCCACATGCATTGCAAGTACAAATTGTTTTATATATGGTGATGAAAACATACATGTTGGAAAACAGTTTATAATTAAAAACTTCCACCCAACATTTTAAAGACTGGAAATAAAACATCTTTATTTGTAATGTTTAGGCTACAATGCCTACAGATACTTAGGAATAAATTCAATTGAACCCAATTAGAATTACAGGTCAATAAATATGGCCAGGATTATCATATTTCATTTAATGCAGAACAGACTTTATTTCTCATTTTTAAAAGTATAATTAATGCTTAATGTAGGATGAATAAAGTCATACTTGCAATTTTCCCTAGCCAGTGCAAATAAAAATGGTTCAGTATATTTCAGACTTATTGTATCACATTAACAAGAACAAAAATATTTCATTTGGGTCCCAGGAGACACACTGATGAGTTTAAAACTGTGAATACACACAAAACGCCCCCAATATATTAAGAAATGTTTGTTACTATTCACTAGCAACAAACATGTATGAGGGGGAAGCAATTTCATTTCAAAAGCATTTTGATAAACTTTTTAACGCATTCCACTTAATTACGTGTGCTTTAATGAAGACTGAATCAGCCTAAAATGAAGTTTTCCCAAAGACAACTAAGAGCAAAGCATATTGCATTAAATATTAACAGATCAAAGTGTTCCCATCTCTATTGCTTCCATTTTCAAAAAAATAAAAATAAAAATCTGCATTATATGCATGTCAACTTCACATTCACAAAAGGAAAAGTCAAGGTGGGACATCTGTTACCATAGACCAAGGATCTTCAAACTTGGCAAGTTTAAGACTTGTGGACTTTCACTCCCAGAATTCCTGAGCCAACATGACTGGAGGAGGAATTCTGGGAGTTGAAGTCCACAAGTCTTAAAGCAGTCAAGTTTGGAGACCCCTGCCATAGACCCTTATCAAATCAAGATTAGAGTCATGGCATAGAGTCATAATTATTCAGCCAATATTATGAAGCCCAGCAAACCATATAAACCTGCCAGGAATGAATGGTGTTGAGCATGGAGCATCACAGTCCTGTAAAAAACTGTGGATCTGTTCATGTTTCTACTCGGATTTCGGGCGAGGAAGGGGAACTAATACAGTGAGGAAATGGGGGGGGGGGGAATCCACTAAATAGCCACAAATACCCAAAATATGCTTAGAAAGATGGGTCCAACATGATGCCTTTTCAAAACAGACCGGGGGTGGGCGGGAGGGGAGGAAGAATAAAACGCAACATTGCTCCTGCTAACATCGTATTGCTTTTATAGAAAGTAATCTCTTTTATAGGGGAGGAGGGAAGACTAGACGGGATGGTGGTTGGTGGAAGCGAATAGCGTAGAGAGGCGGCACCTGGAGAATTTCTGCCTGCGTTTTTTTCAAGAGATCCTAACGTTGAGAGAAAGCAAACTGACAAAAAGGGTTCTTGCTCCTCGGTGCTTCGAGGAAGGCCAAGGGGGGAAGGGCGGGGTTTGGATTAAAAGGGGAAGGAGAGAAAAGGTCAGTGCCCAGATCCCTTACGAAGCTGAGGGCGGTCCCGCTCCGCTTCTTTCCCGGTGGCTCTGGGTCCCCGGGAGGTTCTGACCGCGGTTCGGTCTCTTTCCGCTTCTCGGCTCCGGCGGTCGGCATTTCTCGTCCACTCTTTCCTCCCGACGCAGAGGCTTCCTCCATGCGCCGCTTGAACAGTTCGAGAAAAGAACCGTCGTTAGCGAACAGGTTGACGCCGCCCGGTCCTGCCGCCTCGGAAGCCGGGCCTTCTCCGCCTGGCGCCCCGGCCATCTCTCGAGCCCTTCCCTGGCCCAGCCTGCGCGCGCCCGGAGGATGACGGGAAACGATTACGAAGCCAGTCCGCCGCAAAGCATCCCGGGAAAGCCTCTGTCGTTAAGGTCCGGCCACGCGCACGTCGAAGTGATTTTTTTTTTGATTTTTTTTTTTGCAGATTGAGGCGCACGGCGCTCCGATGGCCCAAGAATCGACAGCTTTTCTGGCCAATCAAAACAGAGGATTAAATCACCGGTTAAGATGAACCGACCTTCACCAATCGGAGAAAAGGAGGGGCAGGCATTTGAGTCATCTTCCGCTTATGCCGAGGCCAATCAAAAGAAGTACTTAAGCGACCAATCCAGTTAAAAATTTTTAGACAGGAATATACCAATCATTCAGAGGTATGGGGGGCAGTTTGTTCTGGCGTCAGATGTGTTTGTGACGCGGTGATTTAACACGATGACGTTAAAGATTTAAGTCCAAGAGGAGGCCACAAGGCGAGGGCGACGTGCCGTTTTTCTCCCTGTTAAATGTTGATGCGCCGGTTGTTAACATTAGAGCCCCGCTTTGAAATGGTGTAGCCGAACATCTTGTCACGTGATTTTGTTCCAAGATGGCAGCGGTGGCGTCTGGGCTGTCGGCTGAAGCGGACGAGTTCGAGGACGCGCCTGATGTGGAGCCGTTAGAGCCGACGCTGAGCAACATTATCGAGCAACGGAGCCTGAAGTGGATTTTCGTGGGCGGGAAAGGCGGTGTGGGCAAAACCACCTGCAGGTGAGTCGGACGGAGTCAAGGAGGAGTGAGATGATGGCGGGCGCCGCTTTTCTCTTTTTACCGGGTGGGTGGCGGCTGTTTTCTGCCTTTGTGAGTTATTGAAGGGTCAAGATGTGCGGGTGTGGGGGGGTGCTGTTGAGAATCCCACCTCTGGAATTGCTGCCTCGTATT
Source organism: Laticauda colubrina (assembly GCA_015471245.1). Taxonomy (NCBI): domain Eukaryota; kingdom Metazoa; phylum Chordata; class Lepidosauria; order Squamata; family Elapidae; genus Laticauda; species Laticauda colubrina. Next base: position 106,291,520 of record BLBF01000003.1, on the reverse strand, counting down.
TAGCTGACAGCCCGACGGCGGTGAGTGGTGGGACCTTGCAATAAATGAAAATGTAAAATTATTGTGAAGACTCTTGAAGGGGTAAGAAAACAAGGGGAGAGCTCATGATTGCCGGGTCGCAGGGTTGGCGTCATTTCCTCCCAAAAGACCATTGGCTGCATTTGAAATTGCCAAGCTGCACTGAAAGCCTCCAACACAGGAACAGAGTGTTGCCAGCCAATAAAAGCCACAAAACAGACAGAAGAAACCAGAAACACCAATCAATCAAACTCCAAGTCCAATAAACACAGACCAAGACTCCCAACCAATCAGGATGAAGAAAAAAAAAAAACCATCCTGGCACAGCATAGGCTAGCCTCAAATTTAAAACCAAAGACTGTGAGACTCTGGCCCACATACAAACTCTATACAGAAGCCTGATGATGGCAGATGAGATTCTGCTGAAACGTTGCTACAACTTTAAAAGCACTACAATGACGTGGGATAATACCCGAAGGAAGCTGAACAGCACACATACATACATACATACATACATACATACATACATACATATATATATAATCATATGTATATATATGAAATCATCCAGATGCCCAAAGCTTTATGGTCTCCCCAAGATACACAAAGAAGGAACTCCACTTAGATCAGTAGTCAGCTCCATAGGCTCACCTCTACAAAACCTAGCCAAATTTCTCACCAAACAACAACAGCCCTATGCAGAATCCATCAACTCACATGTAAGAAACTCATTCCAGTTCATCATGATCATAAAGAAACAAAATTTACAACCCAGCGACCTACTAGCGAGCTTCGATGTCATATCCCTCTTCACCCAAGTGCCTATAAAAGAAGCCTTGACAGCCACCCAAAACAAATACAAACCCCCCAAGCACATCCTAGATCTGATCAACCACTGCCTATCCAATACATACTTCACCTACAATGGACAAAAATAGAAACAAATAGAAAGAGCACCCATGGAATCACCCCTCTCACTTGTCATCGCAAACCTCTACATGGAACACTTTGAAACACAAGCTCTAGAAAAATACAATCACAAACCCAAACTCTGCCTCAGATACGTAAATGACACCTTCATAATCTGGCCACATGGGAAAAAAAAACTGAACAACTTCCTCACACACCTCAACAGCCTACACCCCAAAATACAATTCACCATGGAAACAGAAGTTAACAATTAACTTCCCTTCCTAGATGTCTTAGTATACAAAAAAATCCAATGGCTCCCTAGGATACACCATCTACCAGAAGAAAACACATACAAACCACTGTCTACATGCACTCTCACACCACCACCCAGCACAGATCAATTCCGTAGCTGAGACACTCATCTCCAGAACAAAATGCTTAGCCGACGAACAACACTTAAAAACCGAACTACATACTCTCACTAACGTACTAACAGCCAATGGATTCAAAAGAAAGAAGATTACCCACCTAATCCAAAAACAAACCCCAACCAAAATCCAAGACAGAGAACAAGAGAACAGCAAAGCCCTCCTCCCATATATAAAAGGCACTACAGACAAAATCAGCAAGATCCTCCAAAAACACAACATTAAGACAGCATTCTGCACAAACAGAAAAATATCCACCATCCTAAGAAACCCTAAAGACAGAATCAAGTTAGAAAACCAAGGAGTATACGAAATCCCATGCGCCGCCTGCACTGCCACATACATCAGACAAACCAACAGAAGAATTAGTGCATGCATTAAATAACACAAGAACTCAATCAAAAAAGAAGAACCGACCTCTTCCCTGGTCCAACACCTCAAAGCCACAGGACATGAGATTGACTTTAAAAATACCAGAACTATCGCCAAAACTGAACACTTCAACAACAGAATAATCAGAGAAGCCATAGAGATAGAAAAACGCATGAATAAACAGCATGAATAAACGAGATGATACCTCCTGCCTACCAACCATTTGGAAACCTGCCCTCATTAATAAACGAGTACCTAACATGAAGAATGACACCAGACCCACACCCACAAGTGCCACACAAGATGCTACCACCACAACCAAGCCCCCACCTGAATAGAACACACCCTCAGCCAATCGGAACACAGCCAACCTCCCAACCAATCAGATCACAGCCAAGCCCCCACCCAGTCAAGTCATACCCCCACTGGCAGTTAAAAAGAAAAAAACAGCTGCAGCTTACTCTGAGAAGCACAAGGCCGAAGACACAGGCCTGAAGATGATGAATGAGATTTCGTCGGAATGTTGCTAAAATACTTCCAATTTTACGCAAGAGAAAACCTGAATAACCAAAGAGATATATGTATGTATGTATTTATGAATGAATGCAGTTCAGCTTCCTTCGGGTATTATCCCACATCATTGTAGTGCTTTTAAAGTTGTAGCAACGTTTCGACAGAATCTCATCTGCCGCCATCAGGCTTCTGTATTGAGTTCGTCTGCGGGTCAGGCTATCACAGTCATTAGTTTTAAATTTGAGGCTAGCCTATTGCTGTCCCAGGATGTTTTTGTTTTTTTTTACATCCTGATTGGTTGGGAGTCTTGGTCTGTGTTTATTGTTCTTGGAGTTTGTTTGATTGGTGTTTCTGGTTTCTTCTGTCTGTTTTGTGGCTTTGATTGGCTGGCAACACTGTGTTCCTATGTTGGAGGCTTTCAGTGCAGCTTGGCTTCGCGTGAAAGGACGGCTATTATCTATTAGGAAGCTAGGTTTCATCTGGGTGCCTGGTTGGGGTGTGTTTGAGCTGGAGGTATCAGAGGGAGTCTGTTTGTGCCCAGGTGTGATGAGATTCTGCTGAAACAGTTGCTACAACTTTAAAAGCACTACAATGACGTGGGATAATACCTTCGCGAAAACTTTTTAAAAAAAATACACACACACACACAGACACACACACACACAAATAGATATATACATTTTATAGCATATATTGAGCAATGGTTAATTTTTTTTTCTTTATTATTGATGTGATCTGCCTTGTTACAGTAACTCCTTTGTTCTTTTTAATGTTTTAATTTCTCCATATCGTTTATGATTAAATGCACGTCTTCTATCATTTCCATAACTTATCCAAATATCAAATATTACCTTTTCTTTAACCACTCATACGAAATGTTCCATATTTGATAATAGTCACTATCTTGTTTATTTTTTAACAATTTGGTTAGGCTATCCATCTCGGCACATTCATGTATTTTTTTAATTACCATATCCTCTGAGGCAGTGGTCCCCAACTTTTTTTGTACCAGGGACTAGTTTCACGCAGAAACACTTTTTCAAGGACCGGCAAAATCAATTCTTCCCCAATAGTAAAGGGCTTCTTTACTATTTCTTTACTAAAAACATATTTTTATATATATTTTAATCATGATTATTCATTCTTTGCGGCCCAGTACAAAATGATCCACAGACCGGTACTGGTCTGGGGCCCGGTGGTTGTGGACCCCTGCTCTGAAGGAATGGAAGACAGTCCAGTTTTATGCATAGGTTATTCTAGCTGCAGTTATGATGTGCAAAATTAAATATTGATATATTTTTCTCCATGTTTAAGTCTATCATAATTATCAGAAAGGTTTTGGGTTCAAGTTTTAAATTTTGTTATGTTTAAAATCCAATTTCTAATATTTCTCCAATATTTCTCTTCTGAGCACATGGGCAAGTCCACCACATGTGAAAATATGTTCCTTGTGTGTAGTTACATTTCTAACGGGTGGTAGGTTGGGGAACATCTTAGCCAGTCTCGCAGGAGGTAGGTGCCAGTGATGAACCATTTTATATAAGTTTTCTTTCCATGAGACTGACATCGTTAATTTGTAATTTGTTTGCCAGATGTGTTCCCACTTATCTAATTCAATACTATGACCCACGTTTTTAGCCCAAATTATCATGGGTTCTGTGTCTGTTTCTTCTTTTCATTTGTAGTCCAAAAGATATATGTTTTACTAATTGTTTTCTTTTCCTCTCCTAGCCATATTTTTTCTCATTCTAATTCTTGTCATATTAAAGCCAAATTGTTCTCTATCTTTTTAATAATGGGTTTGTATTTTTGCAAAGGGCCACCATGCTATCTCCTTTCCTTGAATTTGTATTTGGTTCCAATTTTTAAGCTCTCCAGTATCATATGATAAATCTTTATACCTGACAATATTTTCATAATCCAATAGATTTGGATGTGTGACTGTTTCCAATGTAGATAGCCACAGTGGAACCTTTGGATAGTGGTTTTTTTTAATCTTTCCCCAGATATTAAACAACACATTTCTTACATGGTGCCTTTGGAAATATGAATGTTGTTTAGATTTTCCATCCCACATGAAGGCGTGCCAGCCAAGTTGGAGATCAAAACCTTCTAATACTAATAACCTTCTATTTTCTAATTTAACGCAATCCTTAAACCAGTTTACTATAGCAGCATCATAATATTCAAAATCTGGAAGGCCAAATCCTCCTTTTTTTCTTGTCATCCTGTAATAATTTATATTTCACTCTGGGTTTTTTCCTCTGTCATAAATTTAGATACACATTTGTTTAATTCTACAAAAAAAATCTTTTCTAACTTGACTGGCACTGTGTGAAACAAGAACAACAATTTTGGGAAAATATTCATTTTTATTATTGAAATACATCCCAATAGCAATAACTGCAATTTGGCCCAATTATCTAAATCTTTAACTATTTGCATTATTAACTTATAGTTATCTTTTTTAATCGACGAACATCTAGCAGTCAACCAGATCCCTAGGTATTTTACTTTATTTACCACTTGTATACCTAATTTATTTGCTAGTTCTTCCTTCTCCTCCTTTATACAGTTTTTTGTTAACACTTTTGTTTTTTCTTTGTTAATTTTTAACCCTGCCACCTTTCTGTATTCTTCTATTTCTCTTAGTAGTATAGCGCTCGCTTCTAAGGGTTCTTCTCATATAAATGCCATATATCATCTGCGAACTCCTGGAGTTTATATTCCTCTTTTTTAATTTTTAGTCCTGTAATCTCTTGTTTTTGCCTAATTTGTACTAAGAAAGTCTGTTCTGCCAATATATACAATAGAGGAGCTAGGGGGCAACCTTGTCTTACTCCCTTGTTTATCTTTATGGTATCTGTATTTTCCCCATTTATTAAGATTTTTGAGGTTTGTATGTTATAAATTGTCTTAATAAATCCTTTTAAATTTTCACCAAATTTCATGTCTATCAGTTGTCAATATCAATGCCATTGTCTTGGTTGAGTATACTTCATAATATTCTAATATATCCATTATGGTTCTTGTATTTGTTTTTATTTGCCTATGGGGGAGGAAGCCATTCTGACCAGTGTGGATAATTCTACTTAATACTCTCTTTAATCTTTCCGCCAATATTGTAGCCATTATTTTGTAATCTACATTTAAAAGTGATATTGGTCCATAGTTTTGAATTTTTGTTCTGATTGTTCTTTATAAGTAAGGGTAATATATGCTTCCAACCATGATTTCGGCATGTTAGCATTCTCCAGGGCTTCATTGTACAAGTCCACCAATATCTCTATTATTTCTTGGAATTTTTTATAGAATTCCGAAGAAATTCCATCTGGGCCAGGGGTCTATATTTGCTTTTTGTGTTCCAATTGTCTTCCTAATTTCTTCTATAGATATTTTATTCAAATTTTGTTTCTCGTCATCAGTAATTTTAGGCAAGTTCTTTTCATTCAAATATTGATCAATAGATTCTTGTATTTCGTCCTTTTTATACAATTTCATAAAAAACTCCTTAGCAATTTTTTCCTTTTCTTGGGTCTTGTGTGCATAATTTCCCTTCCTGATCATTGTCTTTTCTTGTTCTTTTTTAATTTTATGGGCTAACCACCTCACCGGCTTATTTGCATTTTCAAAATAATTTTGTTTTGCTAATTTAATTTTTTGGGCCAAATTTTCCTGTACATTTAGATTTATCTTATGTTTTACCAGATCTATTTCTTTCTTCATGTTTGAATTGTTTGGGACCTTTTGCCTACTTGTTTCCAAATCTTTCAGTTTCTCTCTCCACATGATTTGTTGCTGTCTTTTTTCTTTATTCTTTTTAATATTGTAAGCAATAGTTAGACCTCTCATATAGGCTTTGGCTGTATCCCAAAGATTCTGTAGAGAGGTATGTTCTCTTTTGTTTAATTATTTCTTTGTCATTTCAGTATATTATTTATCTCTTAATATGGCATTGTTAAATGTCCATCTTCCAATTTTTCTCTTTCCTTTCCATTTAATTTGAATGGGATTGTGGTCAGCCCATAGATTTGGCAAAATCTTGATCCTTTCAATATTTTCCATTAACCCAGGGTCCATCCATATCTGATCTATTCTGGACCAAGAGTGGTTGGGGTTCAAAAAAAAGGTATATTGTTCTTTATTTGGATTTAATTCTCTCCACACATCTTTCAAGTTAAGTTCTCTTACCATATTATTAAAAGATGAAGGGAGTATTCTTCTTTCCTTTTTTTTTGGGGGGGGGGGAGTTTTATAATTTTTATCTTTGCTAATGTATGCATTGTAGGGGACTATAATGCATACATTAGCATACTCAAATTCTATTATCTTATGGTGAAGCCTATTATAAAAGTCTTTTTGGTTTGTATTCGGGGCATATATTGTGATTAATAACATCTTTTTCTGATTTACATTTATTTCTGTAAAGAGCATTCTCCCTTCTTGATCTTTGTATATTTGTTTATGTTGCAATCAATCCTTTACATATGCTATAATACCCCCCCATTTTTTTTGTTTGCAAGTGCCGAGTAAACTTTACCCAAATTTATATTCTTTAAGAGGTCTGCTTGATCGTCTGGAATAGTCACTTCTTTGATACAAGTAATGCATGAGTTTTGTTTTTTGAGTTTCTCAAATATTTTTCTTTTTGATAAATTTAAACCATTAATATTGACTGAAAATAAAGTGATTTCTCTATCAGTGTCACTAACTGTGTGAGGCATTTCTTGTTTCATTCCTTGTTCTTGGCTCTCTTTTTCTTAGTTTCTTGCCTTCCCCTTCTTCTCTAAGATTTTGGGGTTCAAAGTGTGAATCAGATTCTTTTTCTCTGGAGAGTTGTTCCTCTTGGCTCCTCATATTTAGGTCGTCACTACTTTCTTCTTCTTCCTCAGGTCCTAGGTGTCGTTCACAAAATTCCTGTGCTTTTTCAATTGTATCAATTTTGTATTTTTTGTCCTGCCACGAAACTAAAAGCCCCTCTGGGGTAAACAACCTAAATGGAATACCATTTCTAAGAAGTTGAGTTGATAAAAATTGGTAGCCCCTTCTCTGCTCTCTGACTCTCCTGGGTATTTGTTTCAGTGTAACGACTTCATGATCTTTGTATGCAGGTGGTTCATCTCTGGTCTTACCATAGAGCAGGTCTTGTGTTGTCTTCCTCGCGAACATGAACCTCTCGGGGTAGTCTGTGTCTCCTCGCATAGCGTGTATATACTCTGTAGACCTCGTCTACATCATTTTCAATTTCCATTTTGGGCTTCTGTAAAGCTGCTGCTGTCAGATTCGTCATAATTGCACGTAAATCTTCCTTTTTGTCTTCCACCACATTTTGGAACCTAAGATGAAATGAAGCCTTCTCTAATTCCATGTGTACCATCAAATCCCGGAGTTCGCAGTATAGCACTTTCCAATTTTGTTCTGAATCCTCTAATTTCTTCTCCACCATCTCCATTCTTGTCTCCACTAAATTTAATCTCTGTTCATTTTTTATCACTTTTTCCTGCAACTTTCCAATCTTACTATTCAAATTTTGTATTTCGTTTTTCACTTGTCCTATTTCAATTCTCATCTCTGTTTTCATGTCTTCATGGTTCCTTGCTATCAATTTGTGGGTTTTTGCCATCATTTCCTGCATTATAGTGAGTGTTACCTGTACTGTCTGCAGGCTTTGAGCTGAACTAATTTTTTCTGCCAGTAGCATTGCATCTATAGATCTCTGCCCCATAGGTGAAGACGTTGTTGTAGTTTTCTTTCCTGATTTTATATTTGTAATTAATGTCGCCATTTTAACTATCTGTAGCAGCTCTTTCCAATCTACCATCAACTATCCCTAATAGAGCACTATTTTCCTCTCCTTTTCAGTTCAGTAGTAATATTAATATTAACATATACCGTGTTTCTCACAAAATAAGGCCGGGACTTATTTTTTTTTGACCCTTGAAAAAACGGCTAGGCCCTCTTTTCGGGGGTGACTTAATTTCCTCCCCCACCAAGAGCGGCCAGGGATGAGCACACACACACACTCCCCTCGCCACAAGGCTGCTTCTATCAGCCGATCAAAGTGACTGTTGACCGCACTTGGGGAGCTCCAATCGCCGGAAAGGGACTGCCCTAAAGGTGAGGGGACAGGGAGCCATGCATCGCCCCGAAGCAGCTGGGGACTCTGGCCTCAAGGGAGCTTTCGATTGGAAGATATGGTAGAAGTGGCCTCGCGGCGAGGGGAGTGTGTGTGTGCGCTTGCTCCGAGGCCGCTTCTACCGGCCGATCGAAGTGGCTGGTGACTCTGCCTTCAAGAGAGCTTCTATTGGCTATTAGGGTATTCTGGCCTAGGCTACCTGCAGGACACTCCTAAAGGCAAGTTTTCTCCACCCTCACACCCGCCCTTCCCCCCCATTTCTCTTCACCTCATGAAGTTCTAACGAACGATGTGAGAAATGGTGGGGAAACGCATGGTTTTAATAGGCCTAAATTTAGGGGCGGGGCTTAATTTCACCTCATGCCTAGAAATGCTGGGTCTTCCTATTGGTGGAGGCCATATTGTTGGAGAAACACGGTATTATTATATTATTAATTACCAAAATTCTACTATGGAAAATCACAATCAGCTCTTATTTCTATTTTTTCTTATTGATCTTATTCAACTATTACAATATTTAAGAGAATTCAATATTAATCAAATACAAATATATTTACTCACAAAATCAACAGTCTTATATGCTTAATTAATTAATTTAAAGAAGCCAATTCATTAAAGTAATTAAATTCTTATCTATATATAAATATCAATTAATCTATTTCTTTAGAGTTCTTAATTATATGCTTATCTCAGAATAAAAATACCTCAATTTCTTACTATATGGTTATTATTTAAATGTCTGAGTTCTATATTTATACAATACACTTTCAATTGTCCAGTTATTCAAAAATTATTAACCAGTATTCTTAACTCATATTCTAATATCTTATAGGTGAAGCCTATTATAAAAGTATATATATGTATGTATGTGTGTGTGTATGTGTGTGTTTGTGTGTTAAGATTATGTTTTACCAACATTATTTAGTTATATCTATGTTTGACCAGTTGAATGATGTCCATGGATGATCTTCTTCTCCTTCTCCTTCTCCTTCTCCTTCTCCTTCTCCTTCTCCTTCTCCTTCTCCTTCTCCTTCTCCTTCTCCTTCT
>BLBF01000003.1:106113343-106282084 GCA_015471245.1 Laticauda colubrina | reverse complement strand
CTTCTCCTTCTCCTTCTCCTTCTCCTTCTCCTTCTCCTTCTCCTTCTTCTTCTTCTTCTGATAAATACCTTATTACAGTTCTTAAGCCCATGTCACACTGCACCAAGGGATGCAAAGAGGATGTAAAACGGACAAAAAAGCTTGCCATCCATTGGTTAACGCGATGTACTCACTGCCTCCGTTTTGCTTCCTCTCTATCCGTCCAGCATCCGTTTATTGACGTTTCATCCGCTCAGAAAGTTTTGAGCTGCCCAAAACTTTTGAGCGGAAAATGTATCCAATGCATCCGTTCTGCATCCTCCAGGCATACGGGGGACATCCGTTCTGCATCCATTACACATCTGCTATATCCGCAAGGCATCCGCTGTGCATCCGCACAACTAAAATCCATTCCAGCGGTAAACAGACGCAGGGAGGAAGCAGAATGGACGCGCAGCGTTAGTAGCACGGATGGAGAAAAGATGAAAGCGGATGCAGCTCATCCACTCTGCATCCTCTACACATCCGCTCTGCATCCTCTATACATCCGCTCTGCGTCCTCCCCACGTCCGTTCCTTTCCGTGTTATCTGCTCTGCTTATGCAAATTTTTACCCCTTTTGAGAGCGGATAACAACAATGGAACATTTTGCTTGTCCGTTGTGTCCTTTTTGTATCCGTAGGGCAGTGTGACATGGCCTTTAGTTTGAGTTCAAAATGTCCTCTTTAAATTTACACAGTCACTTCCACTGTTTCGTTTCTCCTTTCTGTTTTGGCTTCAGCTCCTCCGTTTTCAGCACTCCATTAATCAGCACAAATTACTGCCATTTAGTTAGTACTCCTTCCGATATTTCTGCCACTTCACTACACTATTCGGTTTGGAGTTTCAATTTTCAATTTCCCTTTGTAGTATAAATCAGTATTCTGGAAATCTTCTTTTCGTTCACCTTCCCACTGCTCAATTTGCTGTTAATCCACTCTTTGCTTCCTTTTTTCTTCTTTAAGCTGCTGGGCTGCCACATCTTTGGTTCCAATCTGTACGATCTCCCTCTTCTGCTGTTGGTTTTTGGGGGATTCTCTTCTAATCTCGCGGGCCTTCCCCTCTCCAGGCCTTCCCCTTTCATCTGTCTACCTCTCCGAGGTCCGACATGCTCCTGGAAGCCACCAAACAGCGAAAATTGGATCCTTTCACAGTGGCGATCTGCTCCTCAGCTCCGCATCAACGTAGCGCCCAGCTGAAAGTCCTCTATTTCTAATTCTATTTATCCTAAACATAATCTTATTTTTACAAATTGCCTTGTTCAAAATCTCAACTGTTTTAGTCTTAAATACAGCAGTTCACCAGCATAATATCTATTCCAGTATCTTTTTATTTCAGATTAGTTTCTTCATTAGGAAAGCATGCAGTAATAATTTGCAGTTTGTTAGTTTACATTTGTATTTACTAAATAGTTTGGACAAATCTTAAAAGTTCTGCATATAGTCCTTCAGTACAGGCAGATCTGAATTTTAGGAGCTTGTCCTATTTGTAGTTTATGTGTTTGTATTGATAACTGCTTCTTGCTTCTCTTTTGTGGTCTAGTTGTAGCTTAGCTGTACAGCTCTCCAAGGTACGTGAGAGTGTCCTCATCATCTCTACTGATCCTGCTCATAACATCTCAGATGCATTTGACCAGAAATTTTCCAAGGTTCCCACCAAAGTAAAGGGTTATGATAATCTTTTTGCCATGGTGAGTGTACTTCTGAGAAGATAAATAACTAACATATTTTCATGTGTTAAAATTGTGTAAATGTTGAATAGAAAGAAAGATCTGGACAAAATTTATTTTAGTTCTTTTATCTTAAGTAGTACAGTAATATCAGAAATTGAAGAAAATGCTATTCCAGTTACTTATCTCCTTATTAGTAAAGGCTTTTCTTCCTAAAAATTTTGTAAATATTTAGCCATTATAAAAAATGGACTGCCTTCTTGCATTTATTTTATTAATCACAAAACATTACTCTGGACAGTGTACAGTAAGCAATAAAATGAATTTAAATGTATAAATATCAATGTTAAACATAATTAAAACTGAAATATATACAAATCTCAAACAGAGAATAAGTACCTCCAACCCCAGCAGTGGATATATGACTTCTATTCAGTCATTTGAAACAGTAAGTGCACCCCATTGACATTTTTTACTTTTCAACATATTTCAGCATAGATTTGATCCTTGTTTCAACAATACTGATAAAGGAAATCTAATGTTTGATGTACTGTTTACATTGTATAGTCCATTCTGTAATTTAAATAAATATAAAAGCAAATTTATCATATGGCAAAAGTAAGTGCATATCTTTATTGCAACCTCAATGCCTAAAATGAGAATCAGCTGCAAATGATTAGACCATCAATCATCTGTTCAAGAAGATAATTTCCAAGTGGAGAAGACTTCAAATAACTGCCAGCTTGTTCTGGCTAGGCGAGCCTACAAATTTAGCCTAAGAACAAAATGCAAGTGGCTGAAAAGAGTTTCTAAGTACCCAAAGTTTCGTCATATGGCCTACAGGTAGATTTTGCTACTAGATATGTGAAAGAGTGTGAATATAATTAGGAAGAACCTGCACAAATTAGATCTTCATGGGAGATGTGCTAAGAGGAGGCATTTGCTTTCAACAAAGAACATTGGGGCATCATTAAATTTTACTTCTGAACCTATACCAAGACTTCTGCAACATTGTGCCCTGGACAAAGAGAGCAAAGATAGTTTTGTCCATAATACCAAGGGACATATTTGGCAAAAACCCAAAGACAGCATTTCAACAGAATAACCTGTTATCAGCTGTAAAGCATGATGATGGAAATGTTATGGTTTGGAGCTGCTTTGCTGCATCAGAGTTTGGGTAGTTCCCAAATCTGTGTGAATCCAGTGTGAATTCTTCATATACCAGAGAGTGCTCGAGGCATGTATTTATGATGGCTCTAATATCCATGGGTCATGTAATCACATTTTGCGACCTTCTGACAAGCAAAGTCAACAGGGAAGCCAGATTTACCTAATAACCAGGTTACTAATGTAACAATTGCAGTGATTCACTAAAACAACTGTGGCAAGAAAGTTCATAAAATGAGGCAGAATTTAACAAAGTTGAGGATTATGTGTAGTTTATTTTCATATCTTAAATCCTGTTGTTTCACTCAAATCATTTGTATTGAGTAGCTTTATGAAGCAGCTTCTACATAGTGGTGTTGAATTATTCTGTTCATAATTTATTATTAGGAGATTGATCCGAGCTTGGGTGTGGCAGAGCTTCCTGATGAATTTTTTGAGGAAGATAATATGCTAAGTATGGGCAAGAAGATGATGCAAGAGGCAATGAGTGCCTTTCCTGGTATCGATGAAGCAATGAGTTACGCTGAAGTAATGAGGTAAGATTTGTGAACTGAAGAATCGGGCTTATCATTTACCCTGCTATGTATTTAAAACTTCACTTTGGAAGCAAAGGATGAACGTTTTTGCCTGCATTTAACAATGTAACATGTAATACGGTTTTCTTTAGCAGTAAGTCCAATGTGATATGGATGTCAAGTTCTCATTTGTGATACTGATTTTATTTATGTTTACAGACTCATGGCCTGCTGTGAATAAACAGTTCTCTCACAGAGCAAAAAAAAAGTCAACAGTAACTGAATGGTCATTATATGTTGCATACTGTGAGCCTGACAATATCTACAAATAGTCCTTTCTTACTGATGGTAATTAGGACTGGGAACTCTGAAGCGATGCTCATAAGATGTTATTTCATATGACAACACCAGCTTACAGCAGCAGTTCTAGCAGTCCCATTGCTGTCATTGGGTGAATTCTGCATGATCACAGTGTCCTATAGTCACATAATTACCATTGTGGCCTCCTACTAGCAATGGAAATTTTGGTCCCAATGAGGGTTGTAAGTCACAGACTATCTGAATCTTTCCTTCAGCTCAGGAATAACTGAACATTCGCTGAATTTGTGGACAGTAAGAACTACCTGGATGTTGCAAAATGAACACAAACCAATACCATATTTTACAACGTACACAAGAGCCTTATAAAATATACTATTGGTTTTTGTACATATCTTGTGTTTGTCTTGTGACCAAGATTCTGCCAAGGTTCTGATGCAACCTTAACACATTTCCATTGATGGGATGAAAAACTAAAATTCATATTTATGTATTTCCTTTGATTTGTAGGAGAAGGATTTGTAGTACATTTTAATTGTTCTATATACAAGTATAATAGAAATTCGCAATCTGGGAATAATCCTGTTTTGCAGTATTCTGATAGTGTTCTCTCTCTGGCCTGAACAGGTTGGTGAAAGGAATGAATTTTTCTGTGGTGGTGTTCGACACAGCACCTACGGGACACACGTTACGGCTGCTTAATTTCCCTACAATTGTGGAGCGGGGGCTAGGTCGACTGATGCAAATAAAGAACCAAATCAGTCCCTTCATATCCCAGGTAAAGGAGAATAATCAACATCCTAAAAGCATAAGATTTTATTGTTAAAAATATTAAGCTAGTATCTGACTTGAATTCTACATGTTCTCTGTTCCTACCTGAACTCCAATATTACTTCCAGTACAGCCTCAGCTGTAGTATGTGTTACGGTTTCTAGGATGGAGTAGAAATAAAAATATTATTTATTCTGTCGACAACCAGAAAGATGCAATAGCACTAAAGTATATTGCTATGCTTAATAATTCTGCCCTGAGTTGGTTAACCTATTTCAGTTTCTCTTTTATTTGCCTTATACTACAATTATGATTTGCCTTCTGTTGGATGTTGCCCATCATTGCAACTTTATGTTCTTTACTAGATGTGTAACATGCTTGGCCTAGGAGACATGAATGCTGATCAGCTGGCTTCCAAACTGGAAGAAACACTTCCAGTCATCCGCTCTGTCAGTGAACAGTTCAAAGATCCAGTAAGTATATGGCAAAAACAGAGGGAATAGTGAGAATGAATCTCTAGACATCAGCAGATCTGAAAGAGATTCACTTTTCCCCTGGAAATTGGAGAAACATTCATTTTAGTGGTAGCGAAGGAAGATGGATGATCCTTTCTGCATCTAGATTCTCAGCGAATAACAATTTACTGTAAACTAGAATTATTTTTATTCAAAAATGTTTTCACAAGGTTAAATACCGAATACAGATTTCCAGAGTTGGCAGGAGTCTTGGAGGTCTTCTGGTTCAACCCCCCAGCTCAAACAGGAGACTTTGTACCATTCCAGACAAATGGGCTGTCCAATCTTTTCTTAATTCTACGCATAGGCAGTGCCACACTATCATATGTTGTCACCCATTCATGCAGTCGGGACATGCCAGCTGACATGGAAGGAAGTATGCAAATCCTAACCCACTCAGAGCTTTAAGAATGATGGTCAGCATCCTAAAATGCATTTGAAAATAGACCTGCAACAAGTAGAAGTGGCATAGAGTTACGTGATTTGTATGCTCTTCCCAGAAACAATCTATTTTGAGTAGTTTTCAGGCACAGTTTCAGTAAATAATGTTAGGTAAAATTTCAGGGCATCAGTTATAACTGGTGTCATTAATGTATATAAGACTGGAGTCAAGTTTTTATATATGAATGTAAAGATTGGAAAGTTTGTATTTTTTGCTGAAAATAGAAAAAAATAACGATCTTTGGATTTGAAGAATGGGTTGAAGAATGGGTTGAAGAATGGGTTGAAGGGATTATTGTAATGTTAGAGGGGAGGAGGGATGGAGGTTGTAATTCTGTGAAGAAGGGTAGAAGTCAATCTTTAAATTTTCTGCACCATTTTCTATATATATATTTGTATTTGTCTTTTATCTCTATAAAAACAGAATAAAATTATTTTAAAAATCATGCATAGAAGGCATTTGGGTTGTATAGCATACAAACTGATGTATAGCATACAAACTTAGCCATCAAGCCTAGTTTATATGGTTACAGTCTCACTCTGATTTAAAAAAAAAAGTTGTAAATTTTTTTTACAACTCCCCATCCCTCTAATAATGGGAAGAGATATTAATTAGCCAGTTACACTTAAATGCAGTTTATCTGTTTTTCATATGTATCATTTAATTTGAGTAATGTATTTGATCTTTCCAATTGTAGCTGAACAAGTTGAAAACAAAATATTCCAATTAAAATATCAATCTGATGTGTTGCCAAGAAAAGTCCTCAAGCAGGACATTTTAAAAATGGGTTGTTAGGTCAAAAATGACTAACAAAAGAACTATCCCACAGGCTGTCTTTTCCAGACATTTTCTGAGATTGTACATTGTACAAATTTTGTGGCTTGTCTTCATGCTTACTGTACTAATAGTGTTAATTTACCTGGAAGGGAATACTAAAGATATTTGACATATTGGTTAATTTTACTATAAGATTTGAATATTTAATTAAATAATATACCAGTAGAAAATGGCTGAAACAGAACTGAACTAATATTAAGAACTGAGGCTTGAAGGTTGCAAATGGAGGGAGTAAAGAACTAGGCAGAAAAGAGTTAAAATGGCTGAGCAAGCTATAATCTTATCCTGAAGGGTTTTTTAAATAATTAGATTGAAGTATTAAATATATAATATCTCAAAAATGTTACGAATGTCAGTGGATTATTTTTTAGAAAATGATGAGAAAAAATAAACATAGAGTTTGAAGGCATGGAAGACGACATTGAGATAACCAGCACGAAAATACAGAAGACAAATCAAGAAAAGGATCTAGACATGGAATAGCTGTGACAAATTCTGGATAATGTTTCTTTATGGAATTTATAAAGCTGAATAAAGCTATTTATAAAGCTGAATGAAAGATTGGAAGACTTCTTGAATAGCAGAGATTGATGAAAGATCAAATCCTTCAGTGCCACTGGAATGACTTAAATGTTAAGATTGTGAAGAGCAAAAAAAAGTTGGACCATTTGATCAGGGATAAATTGCTTGCTCAATATTTCTTGCAACTCTTAATGGATTTTTTGTTGAAACAATACTGAAAAGGTGACAATAAAGCTATAGGGAGAAACATTTTTTATTTGTATTAGTAATTTTGTTTTTCTTCTGCACCTTCTGAACTTTTCTTTTTTCTTTTGCATTAGTTTTTTCTATGTTTATTAAAAGGTCAATAAAACAAGGTGCTTAGGGAAAGTTGTTTCTGTTCTGTTTCTGTTCTTCAGATTTGATTTCTGACACTAACTCTTGTTTCCTAAAACATGACATAAGACTTGAGAGGGAATGGAGAAAGAGGCAGCTGCATTGATGATGGGTTCTGGGGAGAGCAAATGAAATAAAACTACACCATGCACTTCTGTTCACATCACTGAACTAATTTTGTCTGTGTTACAGGAACAAACCACTTTCATCTGTGTTTGCATTGCGGAGTTCCTATCACTGTATGAAACAGAACGGCTTATCCAGGAGTTGGCCAAATGCAAAATTGATACCCACAATATCATAGTCAATCAATTGGTCTTTCCTGACCCTGACAAGCCTTGCAAGATGTGTGAGGCTCGGCATAAAATCCAGTCTAAATATCTTGACCAGGTATCATTAGAAGCTCTGCAAATTCCTGATAATATGGGAACATATTAATCCATATTAGGCCTGCATAGTCTTCCAAGCAACCTTATATGATAATAAATTTGCTGTCTCTGTGCCAAAAGACACTGCCAAGCATTCCCGGTTTTCTAGGCTAGCACCCGTTCTAGTGCTGCTGCTGCTTGGCCAGCTCTGTCACTCCAGGTATCTCTGTGCAGCCTGCAGTGATTTTTAATGTGTCAGTGTAGCCCTTTCCCACTACAAGTTGTCTAGGCCTGATATGAATAATAGGGGTTTGCTTTATATTCGGAAAGATTGAATAGCCAGAAGTTAGCAATTCTATTTCAGCCGTGCTTTAGAACATTCTCAGCATTTGTTTCACAGTGAATGTTTAGCCTTTTTGAAGGTATATAAAATCCAGTTGTTCATTACTCATTAGCACTTAAAATTTGACTGATCACAGATGATTGAAGAGGACAGAAAATGTTTCAGCTATTTTTCTGGATATGTTGTTCTTTAGGATGTTATGCTGTTGTCTTGTTTTTATATGCATGTGGGGTATGCAGATTATTCTTTTCTGTAACCCCTTACAGGGGTTAAACATTTTAGATAATATAAAGGATTTATATAATAACTAATTTGGATGTTAGTTTTTGTCATATTTAAACAATAAGTTAGGGTCCAATTCCCTTTATTTTCAAAGTGTCACCTATTTCTATTTTTTCTGCTGGTTCCTTTTTAAAAAATCTTTCCTTTGCCTTCTCTTTTGTTTTTTCTTTTAAAGTTCTCAACCTTTCTGTCTTTCTTTCTAAACTTAGCATCAGCATTTTCTAATTTCCCTTTTTATTCTTTAATTTCTTCACAGCTTTCAAGGAATGTTTTCTGTTTTTTAGTCTCAGATCACTTTCCTTTCAAGTGTTTCTTTAATTTAATAATTTCTGTCATAATTTCCTTCCTCTCCCTTTCTATGACTTTCTATGACTCTTATTTCACTAAATTTTGCTCTGAGGATGACTGACCTCAGATAGAATTTCCTTGAGCCCAGCATTTAAAGCCCAGTGTTACTCGGAAGGTATAATAATAATTGTCTAAATTTCTGGCTGACCTAATAATAACTGATTAGGCAAATCCAGGGGATAATAAAATAGAACATAAAGAATCGGAGAAAATCACGAACTATCAACATCTGTAAATCGAAATTGATACATAGTGGATGATATACCAAAACCTATTGGACAGCACTTAGGAAAGTTGCACATTGCCAAAAATTTCCATCAATCAATTCCAAAAGGCCACACTATTTGGATCCATATATATTACACTTATAATTATTATATCCTGGGTTCTTGAAAAGAACTTAGTGTATATGAAGACCTAACCAACAAAACAAGTAGCAGCTATGACTTCATCTTGTTGTGAACAGATAATAATACAAAGGAACATCTAGTGAGTTAATTGTATAAGTGGAATTGCACCAGAATATAACGTTAGTTTCATAGAATAACCTGCACCAACAAAATTGATTTGCTATAAAAATGTAGCAAACTTCAAATTTAGCATACTTAATGTATTGAAATGCAAATTATATTTAGAATTTAAACCTATCATTGAATTAAAATGGTACAAGAAGGATTATAAAGAATAAACATAGTAAAACTTTCTACCCTAACAGGATAATTGACATAGAAAATGTTATAATTCTTAATCCTGATTCCTAGGTTTTAGGACTGTTTGACTGTTCAATTTCTTTTCTTTTATCCAGATGGAAGACCTTTATGAAGACTTTCATATTGTAAAGTTGCCACTTTTACCCCATGAAGTGCGAGGAGCTGATAAAGTCAATACCTTTTCAAGTCTTCTACTGGAGCCCTATAAACCACCCAGTGCAAAATGAACCCCAACAGACTGATTTCCCCTTAATTGCCCCCTCTACCATTCCATGCCTGCTCTTCCCTATTTTTTCCCGATGGAATTCCATCTTTTCCATTGACTTCTCATCTGATGAAATTGTACAACTGACAGTTTTGTAGTGAAGAAGAAGCAGAATTGGCACTCTCACGTAACTTCTGTTCTAATACACTGATTATGTAACTTCTTGGGACAACTCAAAACCAACTCCATTGTTGAATTCATTCTCTTCCTGGACCAATTACCTGAGTTAAATGTGTGTCACTTTTTTGTTTATTTCTCTGTCACTTGGTTTCTCTTTGGATCATGTCTCCTGAGATTAATTATTGCATTGCCAGCTAAGTGTTACGACGATGATACAGAAGTTGTCAGTTCATTTACAACATCAGGGTCACCAGTGCTGATGGGAAGTATGTAAATAAATTGTAAGGGAAATAATTTCAGTGCTTCTTGTCACTCAAACTGTCTGATTTTCATTGGGTAGTATCAGAAGAACTGGAGGCAAAACATGGAAGATATTTGAGGAGGGGATGCTTACTTTAGGGGAGCATAAAGCCACTGAGCTTAAATTATTTGTTTCCTTAAGGTTAACAAAAGAATTAATGATGAGGTGGTTTTATCAGCTTTCTGACTGGAAATCATAAGTGTGGAAAACGATTTTAAAATTGGGCAAGGGAATAGAGTGGTTTGGAGTTTAACAAATTATAGGTGTTTAAAATATTTGGGCATATGTACAGGTCATTTTCTAGTCCCCAGTTCGTTCACTCAAAGAAAATTCTTGGTATTAAAATGTCAATGTATGCACTATTTATGAAGTTCATATGTGTTTATGTGCTGGAATATAAAAGGAAAAAGTATAAATTGGAACAAAGCAGTTCATGGTAGAGCTGGATTTATTGTTATTAGTTATAATTGAGTTCAGAAGTGTTTTGATATTGTATTCACGGAGTAATTTAATTCTAAAGAAATTAGAAAGGAAATTACCACGTCACTTTTGAATCTTTCACTGGGTACAATGTAAAACTGGGATGAAGGAGTTTTATCCCAGGGGAGCCGGGAAAGACTAGATATTAGTTTTAATAGCTTTAATATGATATTTTAATACTTTGAAAGCACATCCCTTCACTTGGACATTTGGGATGTCTTGATGACTGAGTTAAGCATGAGTTGTCAGTATAGATAGTCCTAAACTTAGAACACTTCATTTAGTGACCATTCGAAGTTACAATGGCACTGAAAAAATGACAGAAAGCAGCATTGCAGCATCCCCATGATTACGTGATTTACATTTGGTTGCTTGACAACCGGTTCATATTTATTACAATTACAGTGTCCTGGAGTCATGTGATCATGTTTTGCAATTTTCTGACAAAAGTCAATGGAGAAGCTAGATTCACTTATCCATGTTACTAATTTAACAACTGCAGTGATTCACTTAACAAATGTGACAAGAAAAGTAATACAACTCTCTTAACAAATTTCTAAATTATAAACAACATAAATTCTGGGCTCAATTGTAGTCATAAGTTGAGGACTTTGCAATTCTGAATCCTATGGAAATTTCCTTTTATAAAATAAAATAGGTTCTTTTGAAGACTTCATTCATTTTTAGACAAAGGAATGTGTGTGTTTGCTCCCACAGTATGCTAATTTTCAAAAGACATGGAATTTACGAACTTAGATCTTTTAAGTATATGGTATTTTCTTCAATAATAGGCTTCACCTTTTGAAAGCAAAGAATTGTGGAATCTTTTTCTGGCTTTTTTCAGAAGAATGGGTGAATTAATGTGAAAATGTATGTGGCAAAGTCTGAATTTTCTCACTGAAAAAGACTAGATCCCCTTCTGTGGCAGAAACAAATGTGATGGTACTTTTATTTTTAAGTTGCAGCTTTAAATGTATATAAAACGTGATACAACAAATGGATGGATAAGTACTTCAGGACAAGATATCTGTAGAATAACATTACTAACTTCAGTTAATGGATAGAGACAGGTCAAACTACTGTAATTTTGAAATTACAGCATAATTACAAAAAATAAATTTTGTAATTTATCCTTCCTAATAAATCTTTCTTTTCTCTCCTTTAACAGTTTTATAATATTATGGAAAAAAAGAATCTTAAGCAATGTTTGTGCTCAAATCTGTATCAGAAAAGTTTTTTAGAGTTAATGCAGCTGTGAAAAGCATTGCCAGAAGTGTGTCAACTGCAATTTGTTGTATATAAACATTTTTCTGATGGGAGGAAATAATTGCTTTTTCATGGACCAAAATTCAGAGGTTTTCTTTGGGGGTGGACCAAAGCTTTGAAGTTCCGAAATTCTCTCCCTGGCATTCCTACTTAGAAGAATTAAGTAGATGGTGAATGAAAGACCTCTTGAGACCTTGTCAAATGGAAGTTGATAGTTTTCATTCCAACAAGCTGAAAGTCTGACTTGGGCAAGCCAGAGTTTTAGCTCATTTATTTTTTCATCTACATACAAATCTTTTGGAATTAATGGATATAAATTCCCACAATTTTTGTTTTCAAAACACAGTTTACTTATTTTTGCCAATATAGATATTAAACATTGTACAGGTATATCAAAAAGTGAGGTTGAGCCTCTTAAAATATTATCTAAAGTTCGAATAAGTCTAATGTTAAATGTTATGCACATTTCTGGATGTAGAGTAACTCCATTCAGTGCTCAGTTCTATAGTCTGAAGTAGTCATGAATCTTATTGATGGAAGCCATAGATGGCAGCTTGTAAGGAGTTTCACTGAAGAGATTTAATCTGTCATGTTTGTGCTTGTTTTTGATATTTCAGGGTTCTATATTCACCCAGTTAATAGCAGAATGCAGTGGTGAAAGTTTGTGAACCTGTCAAAAGTTTGTGAAACCTTTGAAAATATCCATAATCCTGCAATATTGTGGCCTATAAGTGATTTAAGCTTCATCTATATTAGTAGATAAAGAAGTGCTGGCAAAATAATACACAAATCTCTCATGTGTCATGTTTTTTGGACCATTCACTTTTTGGGGGGATGGTATGTGAAGCTTTAGATGTAATAATTTATGGCATCTCATTTACTGTTAGTAACTTCAAATAAATGTTCTGGTTTCTCTTGACCAGTCCTGCATATCAGCTTGGCAATAGCTCAACCCATTCCTTTTTACAACCTATTTCTTTTTATGCTCTGAGATATAAAACCAACTGTAGTGGTCTGATGTGTTACAACCTATCCTGTCATAGTGGTCAACCACTTTGGAAGTGAGGCAAAGTGGGAGGACCATTTTCAGTGAGAAAGTTGGGGGCGAGGGCTGTCTTTAGGGCAACAGGAGGGTGCCGTTGCTATGAAAGTTTTGGGTTGTATAGGAGGGATATTGATTGTAATGGAAAATGCTGTTTGAGTGTTCGTTTGAGTTGGTTGGTGGCGAAGTTGGGCAGAAGTCATGATGGGTTAATGATGGAAAGGGCCTGGAGCTACAGGGAAACCGGTTCTTGTTTGTGTTAGATTGAGATAGAGTTGAGAGGAGCACCCTACAGTTCCATTTCAGAATAAAGGAAACCATTTCATTGATAATCTCATTTTCACTCTAGTGACCTTCAAATTGCTGATCACAAATATTCATTTGCTATAGATTTTGGTCATTTTCTGAGTGTTTCATGGACAAAAGGCAGACATGATACCCATTGGCAAATCTTGGGTGGGCAGAGGTGGCAATATTCTCAGAGATTTGCCCTTAATTTCAAAGCCTCAAAGTAAAGATCTAGTAGGGCTGGGTGAGAAGGCTATTGACCTTTAAAGATACTTCAGCTTGACTAGGGATTTTGCTTCTGAAATGATGGAGTACAAATGTTTGTGCCGTAAGAATAAGGCAGGAAACTTACTGTGTAACCATCCTGCCAACAGAGTTTCTACCTGCCTTTCTGGACTTGGGGTCTGGGTTGGTATTAGGTTTTGCTCAACAGTGGTGCTAGGAGGTTTCAGTCTACATGCACTGATGGCTAGGAGAGCTCAGGAATTTATGACTTACGTAAAAACCATAGATCAGTCTTAGGTTTATCACACATAAGAATATACATGTTAGATTTTATATTTCCCTTGGAGCAGTTTCATGAAAGACATATCAGCCCTTTCAATAGTCTTATTACTTCCTGGTTCAGTTGATTGGGACTAGTGGTGGAATTCAAAATGTATTACTACTGGTTCTGTGGGTGTGGCTTGGTGGGTGTGGCAGGGGGAAGGATACTGCAAAATCTCCAGTCAGAAATAGTATTTGCCGGTTTTCCAAACTATTCAAAATTTCCGCTACCAGTTCTCCAGAATTGGTCGGAACCTGCTGGATACTACCTCTGTCTACCAAGTCTTTAAGATGAAAGAGCTCATTCAGATACTCTCTGATGTCTAATGGATCCAAATGTTTTTAGCAGATGCTTGCATAGCCTCTCAGTCATCTGCTGGGCAATTTTATCTTGTCTGTTTTGCCACTAGCAGTAAGAGGCTTCCTTGGCACATTTATTGCTCTCAACCAGACTTTTTCTATTGGCTGATCTTGGAAGACACCTTTACTTAGGAACTCCAGGAGAAGGTGGCAGTAAAAATCCCTGGAGCATTGGTCTGAAATGAATCTGACTAGGCACAAGTACAAACCAAATTCAGGCCTACGCTCTGGGAACAAGAAGGTCAAAGTTTCTTCAATTCTTTTCATTGAGTGAGCAGGATATTTCCCTGCTTGCTTAATAAGAAGAGGAAATTCCATTTTAGCAATAGAATGACATGTAAATCTGCTTTCCATGGTGACTACTTTGCCCAGGATTTTGCTGATCATATTACTCAGATTTCCCAAAGATGACTTTATGGGCAGAGGGATGTGATTGTGGTAATACCTGCATGTATCATCCAAAGATGTCTTTTGATTGGTGAACCTTAGTAAAATAGACATAGAGTACTCTCCAGAAAGAGTTCTGTTCTTCACAGGCTTCATCCATGCCTTTCCTAGTACTTTTAGTGGAGGTGGACTCAGGGCAATCTGGAGAATCATCAGAATTACACTTTGAGAGAATATGATTCTACAGCCTTGAAAGAAGTTCTGGTGGCCTTACTCTGGATGAAGAAGCCCAATGTGAACCCAGTTGTTTTGGACAATAATACTGTTTTCCTTCTGGAACAAGGTTATTGTGACATAGTTATCAGAAGACAACTACATTGTTCCTATGATGAAGCAGATTATCTGGATGCATTTTCATCACAGTTCAGACCTGAGCTTGGGATAGAGGTGACAACTGGTTACTCTAGTACCCGGTTTGTAAGATCTCCGTTGGGGAGGCATGCCCCTCCTGGTCCTTTTAGACCTTCCAGTGTATATCATCAAATATAGTATCCTAGACTATCTGCAAGAATTGGAGTTTGGAAGCAGTGTTCAATGGTTTCATTACTTTGGATAGCAACCCAGTCAGTTCTATAGAGGGAAAAAGAGGTCAAGCTGGTATTCATTTTTGGGCTCTTCTGGATTCAGTCTTCTTGCCTCAAATATTTTACTTGTAGCTGCTGGGAAAGCTCATCGGTTTGGGGCAAGACATCTTCAATATGCTGATGATATTTAGCTTTATAGCAACCTCCCCCCAAGTTGTGCTAGAGATGCAGTTGAGGCTTTGCTGTGTTTACTGGAAGCTGTAAGAGTCTGGATGAGACAAAACAGACTTAAGGTGAACCCAAGGAAGATGAAGTTGCTGTTTGTACATTGAGATTCTCTGTTGGCCCCTGTGTCCCTTGATGGGGAAGCATTATCCAAGAAAGAGCACAATTTGGAGGTCTAAATGTCAAAAACATTAAATATTTGATACAGGCTTTGCATTAGCTAACTCTAAACTTTCAGGCACAATTCAAAGTGCTGTTGAGATCCTGCTTGTTTCTTTGGTTTCATTTCAGTTGGTGCTAAAAAAAATAAGCTCCAAAGTTCATGAGGACTGCATCTAATTTTGAATGTTGTTAATGGATTTTAAGGTTGTAACTGGCAGTGGTTGGTTGTTATTTAATGTTATTTTTTCCTAATTTAAACTATGGTTACTGTGAATACTTTGATATGAGAATCTAAGTTCAATTAATAAAGATACGAAACAATAAAATGTTTTGGATAATGATTGTTTAAGAAAAATCTCTTTGGATGGAGTTCTGATCATAATGTAATGGTATCTAGGATCATGAATAGTTCTAAATGATTCACAGGTTTTCTCTCACCAATACCTAGATAAATTTCCATGGTATTTTTTCTTATTTAACAAAGTAATATATCTTAATAGCAAAATATGTCATTGCAGCTGGGACTTCTTATAGTAGAGTATTTAAACAGAGTACAACTTTACTTATATCAGAAAATAAGTTTTTAAAAATGTTTTAACAACAACAACAAAATCAGGATGTGAAACTAATTCAGCTGTTTTTCATTATGGAGTACTGAATTACTTTGATTTCTTACCACTAAGTAATTATTAAGGATTATCAAATAGCTATTGATCAGTTTCTATGCATTCTAGCCAAGAAAGAATAAAATAGGATCTGATTTATAGTGAAGACACCTGGCTGAAACATACATGAAAGCCCAACTGGCTTGTTTAGTTCCAGCTAAGATTCTTTAGAACCCACAGCCCTTCAAATCCTTAGTTTGAGTTTCGACATATTAAGAAAAAAATTGGAATACCCTGCCCATAACTTGTTTATCAATTTGTTGTTGTTGTTGTGACTGGCTGGATTTCTCTTTGGTGCTTTAAACAAAAACTATGTTGTGTCAGGGTGAATTTTGTAATTTATAACGTGACGGCTATCAGAAATCATAAAATCTATCACCAAAATCTCATTTTAGCTACTTCTTTAATATGTCTTGGAAAGTAGAGTCCAACATCCCACTTAAAGCTCAAATGTAATTAATGGCTGTTTCTGTTTTGAATCTATGGAAATTTTAGAGCACCTGTCAAGATAATTTCTCCACACAATATTAATAGTTGAATCTAGTTTCCTGTTGAAATAGCAGCAGGAGAAAGAGTTAGAAGCTAAAAACAGGATCTCTGATAGTGGATCTTTCAGTCCTTCTATGTCTGTAGACAACTCTCTGAGGTTTGCCAGCAGGGTTGTCTCTAGAGAAGGCAAAAATCATGGTGGTCACAGCCATGCAGCTGAAGCTCATTTCTGTTTTGTGTGTGTGCCTCATGGTTGCCAACACCATATTTATTTTTAAATTAACCTCCTTTGTGGAATACTTCTTGCTTGGTCGATTCCTAACTCACTTGTGGGGTGTGCTTTGTTACTGTCATTTCTTCATTCTTTATTTCTCTGTGCATCATTACCCACTTAATTTCTATAACCATAATGTTATGGTTGAAAGGGCAAATGTGATTTAGTATAATATTGGGGGCTTCAATCCATATTCTTTGCATAATAGTGAGATTTCAGATAGTTTTGACATTTGATTTCTGGAAAGACCATACCAGCACTGCAGCCTTTTTGTGAACAGCAAATCCTATTTTCATCATAGTATTGTGAATGAGAATCAACAATCATGATTAATCACTCTTTTTCCAAATGATCCAAAAAGTTTGATCAACCATTTTCTAGTTTTTTAATGAGAAATTAGATTAATGGGAGTGAAGAATATTGGCTGAGAATCCCAGACTGTGGGTCGCCTTTAAAAATAGGGTTAGTTTTTTTGAAGTTTACAGATTGAGTTTGCTTGAAGGTGTAGTGCTGCTCTTCCTTCCCTTGAGTACTGTGCTTTTAGGATCCGATTAGAGAAATGACTGAAAAGCCCAGCTCTTCCAACTTATTTTGTAAACTTCAAAACACATCCCAAAAGACAAAGAGGCCAAAATGCTAGAAGACAACATTGGTTTTCCATAGTAAGAGAAGTGCTACGTACAGTATTTGCATTCCCATTCTAAACAGTGCTAAATTTTCACTTTATAATTTTTTTTGTCGGGACACTGTTGGGCTCCATTTAACAATGATAAAACAACATTGTTTTATCTCCAGCACACAATGACATAATGTAAGATCATAAAATATATCTTTTCTCCATGAGAGCTTAAGCTGGACTGTGTGTACCATTCTGATGGATTCTCTTCAAATCTGCTAAATGGCATCTGGCAAATTTTGAAACTATACTGAGGAAGATTTCCACACCCACACCCACTTAATGTTGAAAAATGTCGCTACTTACATAGGGGAATCTTAAAAGCAGATAATCGGGAAGAGAAAGGTGCTTAATGACAATTTGTTTCCTTGGCAAATGCTTTTATTTACTATTCCCTCACATTTGTAAAACCAACTCTGCTTATTTTCTTTTATTCCTGTTTGGTGAACGGGTTTCAAGGGTTGTTTTTCAGGCTTCCTGTCGAGGGGAAAACTTCCCTCCCTTCCCAGGTGGTTTAAGTGTCTGGCTACCACTTCATTTCTTGTTCCCCTTCCATGCAGAATGCCAGCTTAGGCCTTTTTCTCCCAGAACTGCCACTAGCATACAAGCCACATGGTTATGAAACGGCATCCTGTGGGTGTTGTGGCTGCTTTGTCTATTGTTTGGCTCAGACAGGTGCCTAGGGTGGTGGCAGCAGCGGCAGCTGCGCTGTTATGTAAGTGACGCTCAGGCGATGTCTGGAACACTCTGCCTCAACCAGAGGCTGCTGAACTCATTAGCAGCCGCTCAGCCAAGCATCTGAAACCAGTCCGGCATGACTGCAGCTGCACGCTACAGCAGCTCCAGAGGTTTAATAAGAACAAAGTTGGGGTGGGTGTGTGTTTTTTTGTGTGAGAAAGTTTTTGGCTTCTGTGGTCCAAACATGTCCTCCTAATCCTGCAGCTGCCACTTCCAAAATGTTCTCATGCAATGTGATGTTTATATGGAAGCTTTCACTGAGCTGCAAATACCGTAACTGTAAATAATGCTTTAGATATGTATACTGAGAGGATTTTTTTAAAAAAACACAGGTAGTCCTCGACTTACAACCCCAATTTAACCCAATGTTTATGTTGCTGAGAAATTTAAGTGAGTTTTACCCCGTTTTACAACTTTTTCTTGCCACCTTTGTTAAGTGAATCACAGCAGTTGTTAAGTGAGTAGCATGTTTGTTAAATGAATCTGGTTTCCCCACTGACTTTGCTTGTCAGAAAGTTGACCCCCACTGCACACTGCAACAGTGTGACTCCCAGGACACTGCAACCATCATAAATGTGTTGTGGTTAGCCAGCAGCAGGTGCAGATGGCTGAGGAGAGCGAGGACTCAGATGAGGGGCCAGGACCATTGGGAAGTGGACTGCTGCCTTCAGAGACTGTGGGGGCTGGCAGCAGCAATGAGGAGGTTCCCGAGGAGTCTGTACCAAGTGTGTGTGCGCGCAGGATTGCTCGTAGGAAAGAGCAGCCACAACAGCATGGGCGACTCAGGAGTAAGGCTGCCCCTCCTTCAAGAAGATAAAAGCCAGCTGTGAAAGGAATATACTTTGCAGAAGGCAAAGTTGTTTTGAAATTCCATCCTTGTGGACATTCCAGTATCCTGAGTTTGTATTTGAAGATTCTTGTACTGCAAATTATTTCTTGTCTGTTATCCTTTGGCAGGTTTGGCAAGGCTTGTGCTTATCACAGCTAATTATTTTGCAAAAGCATTACAAGGTTTCTTTTCCTCTGGATTGGAAAAGGGCTTGGGTCAGAACAAAAGAGTCAGTTGTCAAGCATCCGAATGTACATCACATGACCATGAGGATTCTGCAATGGTCCTAAGTGTGAAAAATGGTCATAAGTTACTTTTTTAGTACCGTTGTAATTTCAAATGGTCGCTAAGCGAACTGTTATAGGTCAAGGACTACTTTTACATAGTACAGGTGAAAAACCTTGTAGAATAATATGGATAGGCTTCTGGACCTTCAAGATTGCCAAAAGGTGGAATTTTTCTTTGTCCCTTAAAGTAACGACACCTTCAGAGCCCCTTCTTGTGCTGAGCTCAATTATATTAGATTCAGATAGTGGAAATGTTTGCATAGATACTTCCTTAGCTGTGAAGTCAATTTCACTGCTGTGCAAAAACTAATTCACCTCAAACTTCTACAGATGTTCGTTCTAAGATAAAATCGAAGTCATCCTAAATTGAATGCAAAAAGTTTAGAATTTGTTAGAATATGCCATATGTAAATGATATATTCAGAGAAGAAGAAGCTTCTTGGATAAGAAGCGAAAAGTCTTCAAAGAAAAACCAGACAGTCCAGTTGCCTCTTGAAATAGCACCTTTGGGACATATGTAAATACCTGTATGTAACAGTTATTGCACCCAATCTCTCTTGTGTGGTGCTGGGCTTCTTTGGTCATTCAATTATAAGTCCTCTTTAATAGAATAGAATCACTATTGAATGTTTAACAATACCTAGAGATACTGTTTTTAAAGTACAGGTTCAGAAGATTTGCAGGATTTGAAAGATTTGAAAGAAAGTGAAAAGGGTAAAAGATACAAAGTTGTGATTTCCATGCATTTCCAGAGAGTCATTTGGCATTAATTCTGGAATGCCCCTCTGCCACCAATCTGAGTCACTGCTTGAGGAATGACCATTATTATCCTGTTTGAAACATTCTTTCTGAAAGTTTACAGTCAATTGCTTATAAATATATGTTTGCTACCAAAAATGTGCCTGTGTTGAACAAAACACACACACTAGATTATGAGCTTGAAAAAACTTTAGAACTTAAAACACGATGACATTCCTAGAACATATTAGAGGCATAGTTTTTTTAAAAAAGTAGATTTGGAATGACAGCAGTACACAGTGTATATTTTCCATACTGATTTGATATATGCTAGTAGAGAGTGGTATGTCTGGGCATTTCAACATGAGGTCTGAAAGCAGTTCTGAGTCTCTGGGATTTCACAGGGTCAGCTACATTCGTGGCTGAATCCACTGAAGTCAGGTAATCTCAAATGCAAACAAACCCAAACTCCATTCATTCTTGCATTCATTCATTCTCTCTGCAACTGTGTGATTCTGCAAAGCAGGTGGGTAGTTTCAAGCCAGTAATCCTGGTGGAAGATTTTTTGCCTCATCACTTTCCTCTCAAGCTTCAGCCACCCTTAACTGTCAGCAGACTTTTATTAAGTTTATACCTTTAAAGGATAAAGGTGAGTATCTTTATGCATGGTTTGCAAGAACATAATGACTCTGCCATTATTGTCTCCCATTATTCTGTCCAGGTACCTAAAATATAATAGATAAGAACCCAGGTACAGAATGGAATGCAGTTTCAGTGTAACATACAAAGCAAGAAGCAATTACAGTAAGGGTCTGGGTATATGAATTGTATTTGTGCATATAAACACGATTTCAACAGAAGAATAAAAACTGGCAACATTCATTCAGAAAATAAGTCAAAGGATAACATCAAATTATATTTTGTATTCAACAATAACACTGCTTAGAAACATACACACCCATGGACATTTCCACATATGTTTAGTCATATAACTAGAAACAAATATTCATTGTTGATATTGTGTGATGTTGCTTAGTTTTAAGACAAGTACAAATCACAAAAAGATTCAAGTGTAGCTACTAATGGCAGATTAGGAGCATCATATTGTGAAACAGAAAGCTCTGGCACTGAAACAAGAATGTTTGTTGCAGAACAGTGGGCAGAAAAGCTTACATAAGCAGAGGCCAAGGCTGTTGGGCTCAAAGGCAAACATTGTATGAAAACCAATGTTAAGGATGGATTGGAGCTGGCAACCAAACTTCCCCAATCCAAACAGACAACAAGCTTCAGAATTCCTACCTGTCCAAAATATCTAGAAAGCATCCAATGGAGGAAGAGAGGTTTAGTAGCTACTCTAGCACAGCCAGAAATTATAAGCCAGAGTTTTATAAAATTTGAAGAGCATTAACATATAACCTTTTAACATAATTTATTAATAGTAAACATAATTTGATGTGATGAGTATAAACTATGATTTATAACCAAAGTGGTTATTTTCATGCCACATTAAACCAATAATAAATAAGCCATATTATGGCTTGCTGCAATATGTGAAGCTTCCCCCAGATTTAATACAAGTTAAATAAGATTTAAGAGTGGATTCTATCATGCATTGATACAAGTAATGCTCAATTACAATGGAAACTGGGACTGGAATTTCTGTCACTGGGCAATACAGTCTTAAAATGTGATGTCACATGACCACATTGTTTACCGACAGCAGTTCCAGCACTCCCAGTTTCCATTGTAATCCCAGGACTGTATGACTGGTTTAACAAGGACCTCACCTGAGACTGATTTTGGAAGAGGTGAGAATCTAAGGCAAGCAGGTGGGCAGGAAGGCACCACAGAAGCCACCACCATCAGGTGCTTAGGTCTGCAGAACGGCAGGTGCAAAAAAAAAGCATTGGAAGTGACTTGCAACCTCCTGCAGCTTTCCCATTGACTTTGCTTGTGGGAAGCTGGGAGGGACAGTCGTAAATGGAAATCCAGTTGACCAGGAGAGGAAGCAACATAAGTGCAATCCAGTTGCCAAGCAATCTGATCATGATCACATGACTGGGAGGTGGTACTGGGATGGCTGGAAGTTCAAGGACTAGTAGTTTAGCACCATAGTAACTCTGAAGAGTCGTTGAATGTGTAGTCATACCAGTAACTGTATAACATACGGCAGTGATGGTGAACCTTTTTGTTGTGGTTTGCCGAAAGCACATGTGTGCCGGCACTCACAATGCAATATGCCCTGCCTCCCCTGCACATGCGTGCGCAACACACCCGCCCCACCCCTTACCTGCATTGTGCATGCACACACCTCCCAGCTGATTATTGGCTCGTTTTAGGCCATTTTCACCCTCCTGGAAGCTCGAGAGAAGCCTCTGCAGCCTCGGGAGGCTGAAAAATGGGCCCGTTTCAGCACTTCTGGTATTTCCAGAAGGTTCGTTTTTTGGCCTCCCGAGGCTACAGAAACTTTCTTCAAGTCTCTGGGAGGGCGAAAACAGCCTCAAACAGGCCAAAAATCAGCTGGGAGGTGCACACAAGTGCATTGCAGGTAAGTTTGGCTGGATTTTGTGTTCCCGTACAAATGGCTCTGCATGCCACCTGGTTCGCCATCACGGAGATGGATATTTTCCTCATCACTGTTTTCACACACACACACACACACACACACACACACACACACACACACACACAGCAGTTTAAAATCAGTTCCTTAATATCTTCACTATATATATGTATATGACTAATAGGAGGGTGGAACAAATACTGCACAATCTGTTTCCTGCCACCTGAAATACCATGCTGTTTCTTCCAAATTTTTTACTACAGGTAGTCCTTGACTTACAACAGTTCATTTAGTGATAACACTGAAAAAGTGACTTATGACTATTTTTCACACTTACGACCAAGGCAGCCTCTCCAAGGTCATGTGATCAAAATTCAGACGCTTGACAACTGACTCACATTTATGACCATTGCAATGTCCCGGGGGGTCATGTGATCACCTTTTGCAAACTTCTGACAAGAAAAGTCAATGGGGAAACCAGATTCACTTAACAACCATGTTACTAATTCAGCAACGGCAGTGATTCACTTTACGACTGTGGCCAGGAAGATTGTAAAATGGAGCAAAATTCACTTAACAAATGTCTCACTTAGCAACAAAAATTTTGAGCTCAGTTGTGGTTGTAAGTCAAGGACTACCTGTACATTAATGTTTAATAGTTTACAAAAAGCATTCATTTAGTTGCTATGGTAGCAATCTATAACTGTAGAGGAGACAGTGGAGTATAAAAAACATATGCAAAATAAGTGCCTGAATTGGAAAGATGCAATAATTCAAACATTTGGCAATTTGCAATTGGGTGCTTTTCTTAATCACTGTGGCCATGTTTGCCTATCGCTGCAGCAATTGGGAAGAAAGAGAGAAATTAACAACAATGCACACAGGCAAACTTGTGTTTGGAGAAAGACTTCAGTATGTGGAAAGATGGATGAAGCAAATGTTCCTGGCCAATGGAAAAATGGACTATGACCAGATCTGCAGAATCACAGTAAATCAAAATAAAATTGTAGCTTTGTTGAAGGTCCAATAAATCAAATAAGTTGATTCAGCTTTCCTAACAGATCTTTAGAGATTGCTCCGGTCCACAGCCAATCTTAGAATCTTACACAATCCTGATGAACAATGCTCTTGTTTCCTGGTAAGGCCTGTATACGCTAGGTAAAATGCTAAGCAGTGCAGTCTAATTTCTCTTAAACCAGTTAAATCAAGTATAGTCTAGTTATGTATCAGTGATACACGAGATAAGAAAAATAAACTGTCTGGATTACATAATTGGATGTTACTCATCTCCTTCTTTCCCAACTTGTAAATTTTATTCAACCACTATTTTTTTATTAGGTGCCTTCAATATAGAGTCTATCTTGCTATGAAAAAGAATTTCTTTGCAATAAATGATGTGATAGACTATCATAATTACAGAACGTATTGCATATTCCTACCTTAAGTGCCTAAAAAGAGTCATATCCTAGTGTGTGATTTTGAAATTAAAGGTTGTCATCCTACTTTGATCACTTAAGAGTATTTATCTGGAAATTGCATCCATTCAATTGCTAGGGTTGGGCTTTAGCAGGTACCTGCCCAGTTTATTTTACAACCAGCTAAGCTTCCCATACCACACTGAATACAGGAGCTGTTGAATGCAGATGATGCATCTCTGGAAATTTCGGTAAGGTTTGCAATGAGCATTGGGCATGGATTAGGCCATAGACTGTGAATGGCTGGCAAAGCAGGGCTTGCTTCTCCTTATTGTCTCTTTGCTGGGTAGGGAATGCTATTTTTTCCCCCTCTGTTGGTTTATTTAGATCAGTTCAGATGAGTTGGTCTTTGACTTCTCTAACTCTCAGACAACAGAACCCTGAAGTCTGATGTATCTAGTGGGCATCCCTGCAGAAAATGCCCCAGAGCAAAACAGTAGCTGTAAGACGGGAGTTTGTGTCATTTCTAGAAAAAAATCATGTAATTGATACCTGACCAAAAAGACTTTATTTGGGATATATAGATAGCACAAATTCCACCTCAGTAACAGATTTTAGAAATGATTTATTTGAAAACTCAGTTGCACATTTGTAACATACAATGAATTGTGATTTAAAGTTAAGGGTTGAGAGATTAATATTTTAATTGTTAGCTTGACCCTAGAGTCGGACACGACTGGACAGGAGAAACTTTTACTTTTTAAAAATATGGAGTTGAGTATATGATTTTATTTTTTACATAGAGCTTAAAGAACTTCTACTGTAGTGTTTGTTACTAATTTACATTAAAATCCCTGATCCCTGAATTTGGGGATGATGAACAAAAAAATCTGTAACAAACCAAGAAAATGTAGTTGGATTATCTGTTCAGCTAATTAAAAACAAGCAGCTTTTAGCTTTAAACTTATATTTAACAAAAACATGTATTTTTGAATTAACACAATTGCCTGGTTCTCATATTATACTGAACTACTAAACAAGCCATACTACTTGGGCTTGCACAATATATTGAATGATGTACTACATCATAGCATAACCTAATATATTATGCAAATTCTATGAGTAATGCTTCTTAACTCAAATGCTGTCTATTTAGCTATAAAAGACTGAGAACAGTCTCATTCTGATAGGCTCTGGAGCAGGGGTGTCAAATTCAAGTCATTATAGCAGTGTCACTTGACGTATCGACTTCTGGTTCAGATTCTAATGATCTTTTTAAAGGGTTCGCATGCCCTCCAAGAAACAAAGTTAGGACACACTGGTTTTGTTGTGTTTGCATTCTTCGATCAGAGTCACAAACCATATGTCTGTGGCAATCTGCTTCTCCAAAGGACGACCTAAGGAAGCCAGTATGCTATGGTGATTAAGGTAAGACTAGGACTTGCGAGAACCTACTCTCTGCCATGAAAACTGACTTGCTGACTTTGACTCTTCACTGATTCTCAGCCTTACTTATTTCATAAATATGTTGTGATGACAAAATTAGGGAAGATTCTTCTATCAGTGTTTTTCCTGGAAGAAAAGCTTGGTGTCAATCAACTGAATAAACTCAACAATCTCATGAGCAGCAAAATGTAACTCTAATGAGCTGTTTAATAGTATCATCAGGTGGAAAGGGCAAAGCCAGCCACACAGATATAAGAAATATCATTTGCATAGCAGTTTCAATCATCAAGGAGATAACCCATCAGCAGAATCATTACAGCTCTATAACTAGAAATGTTTTGAGAAAACACAGGAATGATAATTTCCATCTTCCTACTCAGTATCTTAAGGCCCTGTTACACTGCAAAAACGGATGCAAAGAGGAAGCAAAACGGACAAAAAACCTTGCCATCCGTTCTAAAACGCGATGTACTCACTGCCTCCGTTTTGCTTCCTCTCTATCCGTCCAGCATCCGTTTATTGACGTTTCATCCGCTCCAAAAGTTTTGCACGGAAAATGTATCCAGTTCGTCCGTTCTGCATCCGCTACGCATCCGCTACGCATCCGCTATATCCGCTAGGCATCCGCTGCGCATCCGCGCAACTCGCATCCGCCCGGACGCAGGGAGGAAGCGGAACTGACGCAGAATGGATGCAGAACGGATGCCTAGCGGATGCAGCACGGAAACAATGCATTTAAAACGGAAAAAACGTTCGTAGAGGGGACCTATCTCAGATATTAAGGATGCCTAGAGGATGCCTAGAGGATGCCTAGAGGATGCCTAGAGGATGCAAAGGCACACCTATACTGCCTATAAAAAGGCGGAGCAACTCGTCTGCATCGCACTTTCAGCCCAGCAGCCCAGCAGTGCAGACCTCTGCAGCCTTCATCTGACTCTTCCTCTTCCACAACATCCAGTCATCTCCACCATGGATTGCGACAAAATCCTTTTGGCAGCCAACATCCTTCTGCATCACTGCGAAACCATCAACAGTCTCTGTGAACTCTACTACGGCAAGAAAAGGAGGCACCCAAAAAAAGTGTGGGTCCAAAGATGGTTAGCCAGAAGAGCACAGTACCAACTTTACGACAAGCTGATAGTGGAGCTCAGGAGCGAAGACTCTCGTGCGTTCCAGAACTTCATGAATATGCCTCCAGCCATGTTTGATGAACTTCTGCAGCGCCTGACACCCAGGTTGAGCAAGACAAAAAACAACTTCCCACCCAGCCTGGAACCTGGGCTCAGGGTGGCACTCACTCTGCGCCACCTGGCCTCAGGGACCCCCTACAGGAGCATGCAGTACGGCTGGAGGGTGCCACCCAGCACCATCAGCTTTGTGGTCAGAGAAGTGGTGTGGGCCATCCTCGAAGAATACAAGGAGGAGCTCCTCCAGTGCCCCACCACTGAAGAAGGATGGAAGAAAGTTGCAGAGCAGTGGTATCAGAAGTGGAACTTACCCCACACCGTTGGAGCCATCGATGGCAAGCACGTGGTCTGCAAGGTTCCAGCCAACTCAGGGTCCACTTATTTCAATTACAAGGGCTTCTTCAGCATCATCCTCTTCGCCATGGTCGATGCTGACTACAAGTTCATGTACATCGATGTTTCAGGCAATGGCTCATCTTCCGATGCCCAGGTATACAACAACAGTCACCTCAAGGAGGGGCTGGAAAGCAACCTCATGGTGGGCTTCCCAGATCCAGAACCCCTGCCCAATGACACGCAAGATGTGCCTACTTCATCGTGGGGGATGACGCCTTCTCCCTCTCAACCTACCTCATGAAGCCCTACACCTCCAAATACCTCACCCGTGAAGAGAGGATCTTCAACTACAGGCTGTCCAGGACAAGGCGGGTGGTGGAGAACGCCTTTGACATCCTGGCCGACAGGTTCCAGGTACTTCTCAACACCATGCAGCATTGCCCACAGAGCATGAGGAGGATCGTGTAAGTTTGCTGCATCCTGCACAATCTCATGTGCACCTGCTACCCAGTCTTGCAGAACAGGCTCGTGGACCTCCAGCAAGGCAATGGGGACATGGAGCCTGGGGAATGAAGGCAAGGGCGAAACCTGATCGACACTGAGGATGTGCAAGGGCCCAACAGAGCCTCACATGAGCGCAACCTTCTGAAAGACTGGTGCAACTCCCCAGCTGGAGCAGTGGAGTGGCAAGACAGGATGGTAGATGCTTAATGGATGCTTCCTTCAGCCTGTCTCATCACACGGATGAGATTGGGCCATGTATGTTTGGTTGGCCTACAATGAACAGGGCGTTTAATAAAGAGTTGTGTTTATGTTGACATGTGTGGATCAATGCTTTCATTGTAATTGATAAGGGCCATAGGGGTGGCACCTGGGAGGGTGGACCATACAGTCCCACTATGCTTGCACTGGAGATTTATCTATCCCACAGCTATCTTAACCCATCCCAAAGCTATCCCTGCCCATCCCACAGCTATTTTAACACACAGGTATCCCTTCCCATCCCACAGCTATCTCAACCCATCCCACAGGTATCTTAACCCATCCCACAGGTATCCCTTCCCATCCCACAGCTATCTTAACCCATCCCAAAGGTATCCCTGCCCACCCCACAGTTATCTTAACCCATCCCAAAGGTATCCCTGCCCATCCCACTGCTATCTTAACCCATCCCAAAGGTATCCCTGCCCATCCCACAGCTATCCTTACCCATCCCACAAGCATGCAAAGGCTAAACCATTTCTAAAAGTTTCCACCCAGACTTTATAGAAAAAAAATAATGAAGCAAGCGTGTGAAACAAAGATAAACTTTATTAATAACAACCTGTAAAGTAATCATGAACCAAGTCAAGTGTCCAAATAAAGTCCAAAAATATCCAGGCAGCCAGTCTCTGGTACTCCGCTTGGTCACTCGGAGGTGTGTGCCCAGTCTAATTTTTTGGGTGCAGGTGCTCTGGAGGTGGGTGCTGCTGCTGTGCTGGTCTGAGGTGCTGATGGAGTGCCTGGCCCCGAGAGGACAACAGGGGACGGTGTGTTGAGGAAGGTGTCGGACAGCTGGCTCATCCCCGTGATGCTGAGAGGTCCTTCCTCCATGCCATGGGGTGTCAGCCCCAGTACTGAGGACAGATGTACTGAGGCCGGGCTTGGCTGTGGGATGGAGGAAGGAGTAGTGTAGTGGGACTGCCTGCTGTGCAGCGAGGTGAGGAGTGGCGTGGGTGGCATCTGTGGTGTCGCTGGCATCGATGTCATCGGTGGCATCATTGGCGTGGGTGGCATCGGTGGCATCAGTGGAACAGCTGGCAATGGTGCTGCCCGATGACTCTGTGCCTGGCCTGGGAAGGGCTGCTGCCTGTGCTGCTGGACCTTGGGGTAGCTGTAGCCCTGGTAGGTGAGGGGATGTTGGAAGCCTTGGTATGGGAGGGACATCACCTGGGGTGGAGGAGCAGACCTGGACTGGGTGGTAGCAGGTGCCTCTGGGTCTGGAGGGTTGTTAATCAGCGTGGAGATCCTCTCCTTCACCAGCTGGTACTGGGGATCCGGCATCTCCTTCAGGGTCTGGTTCAAATAATTGAGGAAGGGCTTGCGGTTGGAAGAGGAGGATTCGATGGGGACCAGCTGACAGAGGAGACCTATGCTGGTGCGGATGGTATCCCTGATCTCCACCAGGACCTTGTGGCTCTCCCCCTCCTGCGGTCTGGCTCTCTGCCTTCCTGTGGAGGCGTCGGTGTGGGTGGATGGGACTTTGGCAGCGGTGGACTTGATGTTTCCTTTCTCCCACCGCACCAGGGAGTCCTCCTCGCTCTCCACCAAGCTTTCAACACCTGCCTGGGGGTTCTCCGCCATGGCACGCTCCCCCGAAATCTGCCTGGAGACAGGGACTGACTCTCGGCCGCCAGAGGACTGGCTCCCAGCAGGCTGCCTGAGAGTGAGGGTAGACAGATGGGCTCCTGGTGCTGCTCGGTGGCGGATCTCACCCTCCAGGAAGCTGCACCTGGCCATGACGTAGTTCTCTCTGTCCGTCAGCTTGACCGCGGCCTGGCCAGATTTTTTGCGGTGCAGCTTCCCGTACCAGGTGTACATATGTTTCCACCAGCCGAGTAGCACCTCCGAAGTGTAGCCCAGACTCTTCGCCCTCTCTCTCCAAGCAGCCTGCTTCTGCTTGGTGTCCCTGTACAGCCGGTGTCCCTTCCGCCACAGATAGTCGTTCTCTCTCAGCCACTCCAGCACCTCATCCTCGTGCGCCTCCTCAATAAAGTACTGCCTCCTCTCCCGTTGACTCGAACGACTCTTCCTCCCTCTGGCAGGGCCATATGGGCCCTCATCAGAGGGACTTCGAGGTTGTAGGAGCTGCTCCTCCACACCAACAGCAGCAGCAGCAGCAGCAGAATCATCATCATCAGAAACATCACCAGCAGGATCATAATCAGCATTATCATCATCAGCAGCAGCAGCAGAATCACCAGCAGGATCAGAATCAGAATCAGCAGCAGCAGCAGCAGCAGCAAGACCAGGAGCACGAGCAGAACGAGCAGGACCAGCAGGACCAGGAGCAGCTTCAGCAGAGTGCGCAGCAGAAACACCACTGCCAGGAGCAGCCACAGCAGAAGCTCCAGCAAGAGAAGAGCGAGCCCAAGCAGCAGAAGCCCCAGCAGAAGCAGAGTCAGGGACATGGGGCAGGAGGGTGGCCCTGTCCCTCTTGCCAGGGATGGCGGCAGGTTGCTGAGCCTTTCGCTTCTTCCCCATGGTTGCGGGGTTGCTGGCTGGCAGGGAGGCTGGCAGGAAGGCTGGCAGGCACCAAGGCAGGCACCAAGGCTGGCAGGAAGCCTGGCAGGAAGCCTGTTAGGAAGCCTGGCAGGAAGGCTGGCAGGAAGGCAGGCACCAAGGCTGGCAGGCAGACTGGCTGGCAGGGAGGCTGGAAGGCAGGCTGGCAGCAATGCTGGCAGGGAGGCTGGAAGACAAGCTGGCAGGGAGGCTGGAAGGCAGGCTGGCAGCAATGCTGGCAGGGAGGCTGGCAGGCAGGCTGGCAGGGAGGCTGGCAGGGAGGCTGGCAGGGAGGCTGGCAGGGAGGCTGGAATGCAGGCTGGCAGCAAGGCTGGAATGGAGGCTGGAAGGCAGGTTGGCAGGGAGGCTGCCCAGGAGGCTGGGAGGCAGGCTTGGAGGCAGGCATGCAGGCAGGGCAGGCAAGGAGCTCAAAGTGTCCAGCAGCAGGTCTTTCCTCTGAATGGTGACCTGTTTCCGAGCTGCTTCCCTTTATATCCGTGGGACTTGCGCAATGCATCCCCCCCGCATGCGCAATTAACGTGCGACATCCGTTCCGCTTCCGCTGTGCATCTGCTTCATCCGCTGTGCATCCGTTCTGCGTCCGCTTTTCTGAGATCCCCCTGGAAGCCCTGCGAACACACCATCCATTCTGCATCCGCTGGGCTTCCGTTCCGCATCCGCTTTGCATCAGCCCTGCGTCCTCCCCGCGTCCGTTTCATCCACTCCAATTATGCAAATTTTCACCCCTTTTTAGCGCGGATACAACGGATGTAACATTTTTCTCTTCCGTTGTGTCCTCTTTGCATCCGTTGGGCAGTGTGACACGGCCTTTAAAGGCCAGGTTCCACTGGCCGACAGACAGAAAACGTATGCATAAAGGACACAGCGGACGAGCAAAATTTCGGGGGTGGCTCCATCCGTTGTCATCCATTCCAAAAAGTGGTGAAAATTTGCATAAACAGAATGGAAAAGAACGGAAAAGACTGGACGTGGGTGGTATGTAGCGGGGATGTAAAGCGGATGTTCATAGGAAGCCTAGAGGATGACAGTGGATGGAAGCAGATGACACATCCGAAGGGGTTTCGGGGGAGAATTGCGAAGCGGACACATAGCGGAAGGGGCGGGTGCATAGCGGATGACGCAGATGCATTGCGGATGCCGCGCGGATGTATATCGGATGCAAAGCGTTCACTGCGTATGCAGGGAGTATGAATTGCGTCAGCTCCGTGGATATAAAAGGATGCAGCACGCATGCAGTCAGCATTCAGGTGAAAGACGTGCTGCCACATACATCTAGCAGGAACACCATGGTTCATCAGTCAGGGAAGAAGAGGAAGCCGGTGCCTACTCGTTCCAGCCCTGGCAAGAAGGACAGAACCAGCATCCCACCCCCTGGCACTGACTCTGAACCTGCTGCTTCTGCTGCTGCTGTGGTGGACCAGCCCCAAGGCCCTCAAAGCCCTGCTGCTGAAGGCCCTGCTGC
The DNA here is from genome assembly GCA_015471245.1 of Laticauda colubrina. Taxonomy (NCBI): domain Eukaryota; kingdom Metazoa; phylum Chordata; class Lepidosauria; order Squamata; family Elapidae; genus Laticauda; species Laticauda colubrina. Next base: position 106,250,472 of record BLBF01000003.1, on the reverse strand, counting down.
TCAAGCCCCTGAAGGCCCTGCTGCTCAAGCCCCTGAAGGCCCTGCTGAAGCCCCTGCCAGAGGAAGGAAGAGGCAAGGAAAGGAGAAGGGAGAGGGGAAACAGTACATCATTTCCGAGGAGCATGAGGATGAGGTGCTGAAATGGCTGAGGGGGAACGAGTACCTCTGGAGAAAGGGCCACAGACTGTATCGGGACACCAAGAAGAAGCAGGCAGCTTGGAGAGACAAGGCAGAGAGCCTGGGGTACACTGCAGAAGGACTCCTGGGATGGTGGAAGCACATGCACACCTGGTATGGCAAGCTACACCTGAAGAAATCTGGCCAGGCAGTTTCCTGGAGGGTGAGATCCACCACCAAGGAGCAGCCCCTCTGACACCCCTCTCCCTCAGACAGCCCACAGACAGCCAGTCCTCTTCCAGCCAGGAGCCAGCTACCCTGTCCAGGCAGGTGTCTTTAGAAGGCCCCATGGCAGAGACCCCCCCAACAGCTGCACTCCCCATGCCGGCGGACTTGGAGGATCCCCTGTCACAAATGGAGGAAGAAGCAGCAGCCACCAGAGGCCAACACCCCCCCCACCCCCAGCTCCACAGGATGCAGGCAGAGAGGCAGACTGGAGGGCCAGAACCACAGTGTCCTGTTGGAAATCAGAGACACAATGAAGACCAGCACAGAACTTCTCTCTCAGCTGGTCCACTTGGACAGAGGATCCTTGGGCCACCATACCTTCATCACCTATGTGAGCCACACCCTGAGGGACCTGCCCGAGGCCCAGTTCCAGGTGATGAAACAGAAGATCACAGCACTTCTGCAGAACCCTCAAGACCCAGCTGAACCTGCTCTTACCCAGTCCAGGTCTGCTCCTCCACCCCAGGCGATGTCACAGCCCTTCCATGGCTTTCAACAGTCCCTCACCTACCAAGTCTACAACTACCAGGACTTCCCATAGCAGAAGCAGACCTTCCCAGTCCAGGCCCAGGTTCATCACACGCCACAGACGCCAGTCCTCACCCAGCTGCAGACCAGACAGCCCCACTACACTCCTTCTGTCATCAGTCTTGGGCCTCACATCTCAGGTCCATGATGAAGGGCTTCTCAACCTCACGAGACTGAGTCAGCTCTCGGACAGCTTCCTGAACACACCATCCCCTGTTGTACTCTCGGGGCCAAGCACCCCAATGGTGCCTCAGACCAGCACTCAAGCCACAGCCACCTCCACAGTCCCTGGCTGCTTAACAGCTGAGACCATAGACATGACTCAGAGTGACTGAGAATAGTGTCAGAGACTGAGTTGTTTACTTGTTCAGTTTATCTTTGCTTAAAACACTTGACTTGGTTCATTTTGCTTATTTAAAAAAGTCATAAAGTTTCCCAAAGACAGTTGATAAAGGTTATCTTTGCTTAACACACTTAATTCAGTTTACTTGGTTCATTTTTCTTATTTAATAAAGTCATAAAGTTTACCTAAGAAAGTTAATAAAGGTTATCTTTGCTTAAGACACTATTATTTACTTAATAAAGTGTTGGTGAAAACTTTGAAAAAATGGTTCAGTCTTTGCATGCTTGTGGGATAGATAAGGATAGTTGTGGGATAGATAAACCTCCAGTGCAACCATAGTGGGACTGTATGGTCCACCCTCCCAGCTGCCACACATATGGACCTTTATTATCAACAACAATTTATTCATTGATCAACACATTTCAAAATAAACAAAGCTCTTTATTAATGCCCTACTCATTGTAGGACCACTCAACATACATGGGCACAATCTCATCAGTGTTATGCGACAGGCTCAAGGAAGCATCCATTAATCATCTATCATCCTGTCTTGCCACTCCATTGCTCCAGCTGGGGAGTTGCACCAGTGTCTCAGTAGGTTGCGCTGCTTCTTCCCTTCATGTGAAGCTCTGTTGGGGCCTTGCACATCCTCAGTGTCTATCAGGTTACGTCCTTGCCTCCATTCACCAGGCTCCATGTCCCCATTCCTTTGTTGACGGTTACAAGTCTGTTCTGCAACACTGGGTAGTGGGTGTGCATGAGATTGTGTAGGATGCAGCAAGCTTCCACAATGCTCCTCACGGTCTCTGGGTCATGCTGCATGGTGGTGAGAAGTACCTGGAACCTGTTGGCCAGGATGCCAAAGGAGTTCTCCACCACCCGTCTTGCCCTGGACAGCCTGTAGTTGAAGATCCTCTCTTCACGGGTGAGGTATCTTTAACTGTACGGCTTCATGAGGTAGGTTCTGAGGGAGAAGGTGTCATCACCAATGATGAAGTAGGGCACATCTTGTGTGTCATTGGGTAGGGGGTCTAGACCTGGAAAACCCATGATGAGGTTGCGTTCCAGCCCATCCTTGAGGTCACCAGCATTGTATACCTGGCCATCTGAAGCTGACCCGTTGCCTGAAGCATCGATGTAGATGAACTTGTAGTCAGCATCAACCATGGCAAAGAGGATGATACTGAAGAAGCCCTTGTAATTGAAATAAGTGGACCCTGAGTTGGCTGGAGCTTTGCAATTCACGTGCTTCCCATCTATGGCTCCAAAGGTGTGGGGAAAGTTCCACCTCTGATACCACTCTTCTGCAAGTTTTCTCCAGCCTTGTTCAGTGGTGGGGCACTTGAGGAGCTCCTCCACGTATTCTTCTATGATGGCCTGCACCACTTCTCTGACCACTTTGCTGATGGTGTTGTGTGGCACCCTCCACGCATACTGCATGTTTCTCTATGTGGTTTCAGAGGCCAAGTGCCGCAGAGTCAGTGCCACCTTCAGTCCAGGGTCCAGGTTGGCATGGAAGTTGGTGCTAGGCTTGCTAAACCTGGGTCTCAGATGCTCTACAAGTTCGTCAAACATGGCTGGTGGCATCCTCATGAAGTGATGGAATGCACGAGGGTCTTCATTTCTCAGCTCCACCATCAACTGGTCATACAGTCCAAACTCCATTCTTCTCATGATCCATCCTCGGACTCACACAGCTCTTGGACGTCTCCTTCTCCTTCTGTATAAAAGGTGAAACAGTCTGAACAGGTTTTGGTTCTGGTGATGAATGATCGCAGCTACCATACGGACTGTGTCATGATCCATGGTGGAGAACAATTGATGATGTGGAAGACCAAGACCAAGGGTGAAGAGGTCTGTACACCACAGCTGCTGGACTCATACTGAGATCCAGATGATTTTCTCCCCCTTTTTATAGGAAATATCGGTAGCCGCTAGGTGTCCTTCTACATACTCTAGACATACTGAAGACTTCCTAAATATACGAGATACATCCCAGACACAAACGTTTTGTCCATTTTAATCCTTTATATACGAGATGCATCCGCTTACATCCTTTCTATTTCCATGCTACTAACACTGTGTAGACGTTCTGTGCACCTTTCGTTTCCTCCCTCTTTCCGTTTTCAGCTGCAGCAGATGTGAGTTGAGGGGATGGCCAGAGGATGCACAGAAGATACAACAGACATTTAATGGATGATAACGGACATAAAACATTTGTTGCCCATATATGTCGCGGATGTACATCGTACACAGAGGAAAGTTCATCCATTCATAAAGTTTTGTGCAGCTCAAAACTTCTTGCGTGGATGAAATCGCAGTGGACGGTTGTTCAACGGATAAAGCGTATGAAACACGTATGCAGTGAGTACACAACAGATGCATTGCGTTTTCCAACGGATGGCAAGCTTTTTTTAACGTTTTACATCCTCTTTGCATCTGTAAGTGCAGTGGGACTGGGCCTTTAGTCCTATCCCTAAAGATGGGGAAAACTTGCAAAAGAGATGGGAGTGTCATATTTTTGGACATGTAAATGCAAGCACTTAAATGTCTTGTGAGAAACTAATTATTTTGCCTCTCCTCTTCATTTTTCTGTCATAGTTTCCATGGGAATATGGCTGTTTGCTTGATTCATCTTTGTTTTACAAACCAAACCCTGAAGGTATTGACTTGTTAAACACTGAATGAGAAAAAGGCCTAAAGGGGAGAATGATTCCATCAGGTTTCAAGCAGAAAAAAAAAGGATTATAAATTCCTTCACAAGCCTGTTATTGGCTGGTTTTAGAACAGCCTGAGATTGTACATAAAGATCCAACTTCCATAAACAGATAATTTCCATACTGAATCATCAATGCAGAAAATCAATTTAAAATGCTGTAACTTCTGAGGTTAGAAAACTCAATGGTAAGGATTCAAGGTCATGTCTAGTTTTCCTTCTTTCAGCTAAACCTTTTCCAGATAATTTTCAGATTACTATAACATTTATTTCTGAGCAGAATGTGAGAAATTACATGTACTGGGGATGGGTTCAGGATATTTAAGAGTTGGTCTTTCATCTTATACTCATCCTGTAGCTGTCTTTAGAGTTGCAACTGATATTTCTTAAGTAGCAGTGCGGGTTCTGGAATTCACTTTCTTGGGACTTGGCTTTTATCTTTGAAGTGTTTGTGTTACGGACGGTAGTTTTGTGTGTGTCATACTGAGATTTTGACTGAAATAGATTTCTTTATAGATTTCTTGGTTTTACTGCATACTGCTTAGTATACTGTACTATCATGCATTTTTTTTTTGCTGTTCAGGCCTGTGTTTTTACATCAGTTTCAATGCATCGGTTTAAATGCATATTTTATGTTACATATTATAATACCCATATTGTTTCCTAAGAACTGTCTCTTTTCTCTTGTTCAAAAGCTTCCACCATTCTGCCGTTCTTCCTCATTTGTCTTAAAACTGACTCAAAAATAGCCTGTCTTTTTGTGCTTGCAACAATTCTTGCAGCCTTTCAGTTTCATCGCTTACCTCTCCCCTCTCAATCCAGATTCAGATGCCCAGCAATCAAAGAGTTTACCTGTGGGTGGGTTGTAAAAAGGCAGTTCAGATTTCAAAGGCTTGCATATGTAAGTATTTAAAAACCTGTAGGGGCTGCTTGAGCTGTTCCCTTTTTTGGCACCTTATCTCTTAACACTTGCATCCCTAGTGAAGTTTGGATTTGAAAACCATTGTCAAAGAACTTTGCAAACCAGTCTGCTCCTGCAGGTATCCTGGTTGAAGGCAAGTGCAAGACAGCAAAACATATTTTGCACAGGTTAGTGTTAAAATAGTTTGTTGAAATAGTCTGTTCCTTCAAGGAACTGGTTCTTTTTCCTTGCTTTGTAAAATTTTGAATCCTGTGAATGTTGTTACAAGCTTATGGCTTCTTTAAAAGCTATTGCATGCTGAGATCATTAATAAAATTTACTTACAGATGTTTCTAGTTGGCCTGCATGTGGTTTAGGATTGGAGGTGGTCAGGTTTAAAAGCTTGCCTTCTCCTCCTTCCTCAGTACAGAATCAGAGTGATTAACTTAGAAAGACTTCTCCTTAGAGGCATTTATATTTATTCCTGTATTGAATTTTGGGCTGAAATCTGGAGGAAAATCCTGTCTTTTCTTTATTGTTAATTAGTTTGGAGTTGTTACATTTCTCTAGCTCAGTGTTTTTCAACCTTGGCAACTTGAAGAGGGATAGAATTCAGTTCCCAGTATTCCCCAGGCATCATGCTTGCCAAGAAAGAAAAAAACTGCTTTAGCCTAGCCTGAGACCCTGAAAGTTTGAATATTATAAGCAGTGCATTGAATATTGATACCCATTCTAAAAATAAGGTATGCTTTAAGCAATGTATTGTATTATATGCTGTGTATTATTTAATTGCTGAACAATAAGTATGAATAAGGCTATGTGTAGTCTAATCTATACATATCTAGCATGACAATATACTTAAATTCATTCTAAAATTACATTTGCAATCTTTTAATGTTGTCTTCAGAATCTGGTGCTGCATTTGCAATTATAGACTAATGACAGTCAGTACTTATTCCCTGAATTGTTTCCTAGAATTGGTAGAAACTGTGTTGAATCTTTCTCGAGGTCATTTTCCAACAGAAAACTATTGTACATTATAGCAGATTCAGTAAAGATTATGCTGTATCCTTTGGTCTATCAACTGCCACGAGAATCTTGGTGATTTCATGTTGGACTTAGACAATATAAATCTTAAAGAATTAAATGTTTCTATTTACTAAGTTCTCCCATTAATTGATCAGCATGTGGAAAACTTACCTGTGCCAAAGGTGATCAGTTGGATTCCACACATTAGGATCATTTTAGACTTTCTGACTCTGAGCAAGAACTTTCTGCAAGTTTTGTATAGGCTCTAACATAGTTGCACACAGACCAAACATGCTAACCAAGATGCTTGTCACATTATTTCCATTTGCAAGCTATTAAGACTCATCTCCCCTAAGAGCAATGTTTTGGTTTGAAGATCAGTCTTTTCTCATTCATATTTTCCTTTCTTCCATCTCCAACTGCTCCTGGGGAAAGGAAGGAAGGAAAGAAAAAAAGAAAGAAAACACTCAGGATCTTTTGATATTTGTTTATGGGTTGAATCTCAGTCAGTGGTCAGTTGTACGACAGCCAGACTTTAGTTAAGGAAAAAAAATTGGCTCAGCATTTACTCATTAATGAAGAACTCATTTAGATAGTCTGGGAAGTTGCCCTCCTTCAAAGGCTTTACCTTCCACTGTTAATCCAAGGAAGTTTGATTGTTGTCCCCCCAGGGGAAGGCATCTGATTTCTCAATTCTTCTTGGAATAACAAGTGGGGAGGGAAAATATCTGAAAAGAATGTACCAGATGAGAGAAGCATTGCTAGATCTAGACAAGGTTAGGGTGTGTGTGTGAAAGATTAAATCAGACCCCCCTTCAAAGTATAGTAAGAGGTCTCTTTTACAGTTCAAGGGTTTGCTCTATTGACTTGAAGGAGCAACTAATTAGATCAAAATAAAAAGGGAATGAGCTACAGCTGTGCCCCAAGGTTGTAAGAGAAGATCTTCTGCTGAACGCTACATATTTTGCCAAATGCAGAACTATCAATAAAAATTTCAATAATCCAGCTGAATTGCTGTAGTATGATGGAAGATCTTTTATTAGGTTTATAGTCTGCATTTTTCCTTGAGGATCATAAAGTAGCAAATCCTGGAATCCTATATCCTGTTTTTCCTCAACAACAGCCTTGGAGTTTGGTTGGGCTTGGAAGGGATGATTGGTACCACTTAGGTATCTGGCACTTTGATCTACCATCTGCTTTAAACAAAAAGCTGAGGTATTGGCAAGGTTATCCCAGTCCAACAAAGGAGTGTTGTGGGAATCCTTGCAGATTTTGTTTTACTTCTCTTCTTGCTATTGTATTTATAGCCTATAACTTGCAAAGGACTGCTTTTGATTCTTTTGAATATTTATGTACTAATTGTGGGAAAACTGAATATTTTTCCATCACAGGATCTTTATTTGGTTGTGGTTTGATTGTAATACTTGTTAAAATTACTGTATTTGAATCACTGTATTTGCTGTCACATTTATCCATTACCCAATTTTTTCTGCTGAGAGTGGCCACTCTTCTTTCTCTTGCTCACAAGAAGGATGCCAATAGGAAACGCTAGACTAACAACACCTGTTCTTCAGTTGTGGGTGGGCCAAGCTTAGCACTGTAGAGAAGTGGAACCAGATTCAAGAAGTGATGGTCATTGAGTCAGTCATTGTTTCTCAGCCTAACATGCCTAATTAATAGGATGGTTAGGAAGAAAAAGGGGGTAAAGAGGCAATCACTGTAGGGAAATGAAGGTTTATTTTAAGATGAAATAAATATGACAATCTATTCCAACACAAGGACAGTGCAGAAAGCAATCCCTCATAGCATCATTTGATTCCAAATTACTATAAATAAAGCAATATCATATTCAAATGGGCACACAGATATTTGTTTATAACAGAATAACAGAGTTGGGAGGGAACTTGGACTTCTTTTAGTCTGACCTTCTAAAAGGATAATCCAAGCCCCTGCTCAAACAGGAGACCCTATACCATTCCAGACAAGTGGCTGTCCAGTCTCTTCTTAAAAACCTCCAGGGATGGAGCATCCACAACTTCTGAAGGTACGCTGTTCCACTGGTTAATCGTTCTCACTGTTAAATTTTTTCTTAGTTCTAGGTTGCTTCTCTCCTCGATTAGTTTCTATCCATTTTGCTTATCTTGCCATCTGGTGCTTTGGAAAATAGGTCGACCCCCTCTTCTTTGCGTCAGCCCCTCACATATTGGAACTGTTATCATGTCACTCCCTAGACCTTCTTTTCACTAGACTAGACTGTTTTTCTGCAACTGTTTTTCATGTGTTTTCACCTCCAGCCCCATAATCATCTTTGTTGCTCCTCTCTGCACCTTTTCCAGAGTCTCAACATCTTCTTTATGGTATGATTTATGATGTGTATAGCACCAGCAATACGCATGGTGGTACAAGAAGAGGTGCTTCTGCCTTGGGAAGCATAGCATGCAGTATTTGATACAGAGAAAACCACAAAGAATACGTAAGAGAAGGCAGCATGTTAAGCAGCAATATAAGATTGTTGACAATTGCACCTAATAAGGCTTAGATATGTGCTATTTTACTAAGGCATCAAAAACTATCAAGCTTAGAATAATCATGCAAACTTTAAAATAACAACAGACCCACATTTGATGCATAGAAAATGTGCAATACTTTGTTAGATATTCTTATTCTGTGCTTATGTTAACAGTAATGACTGATGTTGAAATCTTCTAAGCTATTTCAGTGAGGATTGTCATTCCAGCATTAAACTGGTAGAGCAGGATTGATATTCCTGCTGTTCTTTGTAGAATCTTTAGTAGGTCAAAAGATACCACCTGCTAACGTAGGATGTTTATTTACATTATTTTAACTCATACTAAATGTGAAGTGATGTTAGAAGTGAGTAATTTAACTTGGCAAAGGAAGCGCTGCTTTCTTTCTCTCACAATTCTATCTTCAATTTTATTTAAAACTTTTTCCTTCCCTGATGATGTGCATGTGAATATATGTATTAGTGGTTATCTGCTAATCTGTTATCTGTCCCAAGTGTACTTGTTAAATGATGCCCACTTGAACATGTAACCTTATTAACACCAACTTTGCACACAGCAAAATTTGATCAACATATAAATTTATGTAAATATACATTTTTTAAATATGTTTTTTAAGTCTTTAAGGTGAACATAAAGCCTTTTCTGCTTTTGTTTGTCTGTTATAGCAAATAACTGTGGTTCCCGAGGACATTTTCTAGGTTGTGCTCACACAAGGGATTAATCCAAACAGCAGTTTACTGAATTAACCCTGAACCATAAAGTACCCAACCACATTTTAGCCTAAGGTGTTCTGTGTACCCTGTGTTATACAATCTTCTGCAAATGCTGGTACAACTTTACATGATCGTTTCAGTGTCCAGATAATGTTATCTTCCACTTGCAATCTTGTCTTTTCCTGCCACTTTTAATGTTTAGTCTTATTTTAAAAGGGGAGAAAATTAGAATTGTTCCCTGTCTTTTTATTTGCTAGGTATTGCCCTAGGAATAGGGCAAGGGAGGAACTGATTTCTCTGTGCCATTATAGAGAACATAAAAAAAGAAAGAAAAATGTAAATCAGGGCTATTCTTTTTAGCTGATAGCTGAATTACCATGTAAAAAAGGCTTGAGGGTATGACTCTCCTACCCAGTTAAAATCAGCAGTTTTATAAAAGGGATGGGGTTTTTTTTTTTAATCTCCCTATTGTAAAAAGTATTTTTCTTTCCATGACAGTTAGCAGTTTGGACCTTATAATAACTCCTCCTCAGTGATACTACTCCCTGTCCCATAACGATCACTTTTTTTTCCAAAGGAAAAACACTTTTGACAGTGGCTGAGACAAGAAAAGCTCTTTTACAAACACACCCACTTGAAAATCAAGGGAGTGATCTCAGAGTATCCTCAGAGTTTTTCAATAGGACTTGCAAGGAGTTCCCACAGGGTTTTCTCCTTGCTATGGGAAAGTGCGAGGCAAAATCTGGAGAGCATCAGGGTGGGGAAGGCAACTTAAATTCCCAGAGGTAAGGCTGAGGTTCTGTCCAAAATGAATGAAACTAGGCTCTGAAAGAACCTAACATTTTCTTCTTCGCTGAAAGCTGTTGTGAGAAACAGAGAAGGTAATCTACATGAGACGTTTGCATGTACTAACGTTTAATTCTGCGTCTCCTTCAATTGCAGGTGCACTGAGCCTCTGTCTGCCTAGCATGACTGTTACATATACAGCTCGGGTGGCCAATGCCCGCTTTGGAGGCTTCTACAAGCTGCTGAGCCTGTGGCGTGGGAGCATCTATAAGCTGCTGTACAAGGAGTTCCTGGTCTTCTCGATTTCCTATTTGGGACTAAGTCTTACATATCGGTAAATCAGGATATCAGTAGGCATCCTTTCTCAGAACAGCCCAAGAACTTTGGGCTGTCATTAATATTCCACCGACATACTCAGGTTTAATGAAATTCCTTTTTCAATTGGAAGAATTACTACAGGTGGTCCTCAGCTTATGACTACAATGGAGCCCAAAATTTATGCTGCTAAGTGAGACATTTGTTAAATGAGTTTTGCCCCATTTTATGACTTTTCTTGCCATAGTTATTAAGTGATTCATTCAGTGGTGGGATTCAAAATGTTTTATTTATTTATTTGATTTGTCAGTCGCTTACAAGATAATAGATATGTGTATAAACATGAGTAAGAATACAGGAAATAGGTATGGATAAATGGGGACAATAGGATAGGGACGGTAGGCACAATGGTGGTGGGCCTAGCTTGGTGGATGTGCTTGGCGCACATGCACACACTTTGCGTGCATGCATATGCCAAATGCGCACTTTGTGCAGTTATAGAGGCATTTGCACAGGTGCAGAGGTGTTCCAACTCACCACCTGCAAGCCTGCACTCTCCCGGTTGCTTCAGCAGCTGCCGCATGGCACTCTTCTGTGCTGCGCAAAGCAGATGCACTTCAAAAACAGGATAAAGGTAAGTATGGGAGCCTCGGCAGGCGGGTGGGCCCAACAGCAGAGTAGTGAGGAGAACCAGTTTGGTCTCCGTTGCTCATTGCCACTACTGGCTCGGCAGAACCGGGCCAAACTGGTAGAATACCACCACTGGAATCATTGCAGCTGTTAATAACCTGGTTGTTAAGTGAATCTGGCTTCCCCCTATTGACTTTCCTTGTCAGAAGGTCACAGAAGGGGATCACAGGACCCTGGGACATTGCAACCGTCGGTTGAACCAGGTTATCAAATCATCCAAATTTTGATCACATGACCAAGGGGAGGCTGCAATGATTGTGTGAAAAATGGTCCTAAGTCACCTTTTTCAGTGTCATTGTAACTTCAAACAGTCACTTAATAAAATGTTGTAACAGTCACTAAATAAAGTGTTGAGGACTACCTGTATATCATATATACTAAATTTACAAGGACATTGTTGCTTCTGGAAAGCATATTTTGGCATGAGGACATATATTGTTAAAATAATTCTCGTATAACTTTGCTATATAACCTTGGCTCAATTACTGGCCCAGTTGTAAAATAAAATAAGTGATGAGGCTACATGTAAATAAGGTGTTGCCCCTTTTCAACATCAGTGTAATTAACCTGGTTCATGAAATTACGTGTGTCGGTTATAGCCTATTAAAGCAGAAGAGATTTCACTTTCTCCTATTTGGGGCACTGGGTGAATATGTCTATATTTCTCTTCCTGGTTGAGCAGTATTGAGGTTGAAATGTGAATAAGCCAAGTGTAGATAATTAATGTGTGAAAGCAGTCTCTTTTGACATCTTACAGTGAATGCATGGTTCCTTCAATTATCCCAATTTTCAATCCAGCCACTCCCAAATAATTTTCAATCCACCCATGGAAGCCAGCCACTGTCAAATAATAATTTTGTTTAATCTTGCTTTTTTTCTGTCTGTTTCTAGATATGTCTTAAAAGAAGATCAGAAACGGGTTTTTGAAAAGGTGGTCATTTATTGCAACAAGTATGCCAATCTCATCCCTATCTCCTTTGTTTTGGGTGAGATGCTTGATTTCCCAACCTCCCCCTTCTTGCTATTTCCATTCCAAACCTTTCCCTACTCCTCATCTGCCCTCAAGGATAATGGGCAAAATGCAGTGATTTTTTAAAAAAACATATAAATCTCTCCAACTCTCTTGTTTTCGGCTCAGATATGAACCTTCCTCCTTCATTTCCCCATTCTGTGAAGGGAATGGCACAAATAATGGATGCTGGTTACTAAGCAAATTACAAATTGTCAATTGTTTCCAAAAAAGCAAAAAGTAAAACCTCGAAGCCAAGATATTGGAATTTTCTTAATTCCAAAATCTTGGCCTTTGCTCAATATTCAGAGAAAAACATAGGGTGTCAGACATTAGCAATGACTTTTATTGAAGAATACGGGTTCTTGTGGAATTATAATATAATTGGCTTCCTAATGAACAACAGGGTTAAAAGAAATAGAAATAAAAACTTTGAAAGGGATGGGGTCTAGAAGTAAAAGCTGAGAATGGTAAGTGGGCATGAAATGCTGAACTGACCATTGAAAAGAGAAATAAGCAATATGGAATACAAATAAAATGCAGTGATTAAAAATCTGAATAAAAACACTTCATACATTTTGTTAATACACATTTGTTATAATCCACTGTTAACAAGTTTACTCATGGCTGAGTTTTGGCTTTCAGGACTTGTTTTTGGTTTTATAACAAAATAATCCTATCTCCAATGACATTTGGATTGTGGAAGTCACATTCTAATGTAGTTTGGGAAGAAAGGCAAGAATATAGTTTTAATAAATGAATAAATAATTTTATCTCTCTTGGATTCATTCAGGCTTCTATGTAACGCTGGTAGTAAACCGCTGGTGGAGCCAGTACACCAGCATGCCAATGCCAGATCGCTTGATGTGTGCCATCTCTGGAAATGTCCATGGTGTAGATGAGAAGGGACGGCTTTATCGACGGACACTCATGCGCTATTGCAGTCTGTCAGCAGTCTTGATCTTGCGCTCAGTCAGCATTGCTGTATTCAAGCGCTTTCCCACCATGGACCATGTGGTGGAAGCAGGTAAATGTAGCACTAGAGGGCCATCATTTTGTTGACTTTTGAGGTGATTACATGGGAACATTCTAAAAAAAGAATCAAAGTAAGCACTATTTAGGTCATCTTTTAATTTGGAAGGTGCTGCCTGTACATGCCATTGTGATTCACTGTTTTCAGCTTTACCCAGTCTGGTACAATCCAGATATGTTGGAATATATGACCAGTAACCATAATTGGTAGAGCCAATGGAGACAATAATATTATCGACCAACACATCCTGAATACCTTAGGCTATGCAAGTCTGCATAAGAATGTGCTATTGTGTCTCCTAATGAATTCCACCAATTGCATGAGTGGCATTGTATCTAAACACCTGCTTCTTTGCATCTGCTTCAAGGATTCATGACTCGTGAAGAACGCAAGAAATTTGAAAATCTCAACTCTTCCTACAATCGATACTGGGTCCCTTGCATTTGGTTTACCAACTTAGCTGCACAGGCACGTAAAGAAGGCCGCATACGTGACAACTGTGCTCTCAAGTTGCTCATGGAGGTGAGGTTAGAAATCCTAGCATTTGAATTATAAACTTAAACCAGTTTAATAGTTATTTCACTTCCCAGAAACTTCTAGTTTCTGATGTTTCAACATTTCTGAGCACTTTCTCAGCCATCCATAATGCTTAAAAATCTTCTATAACAGTAGAGACCTGGCATTTTAGAAGAATTGCATCAGTTCCTTTCAAGATGGCCAGCAGGAAAGAATTGTTGGAATTGTAGTCCTAAAACATCTAGAGAGCACCAGGCTGTCTGATTCTGTTCTATAGATTTAGTGTTGCAAAACTGGGTCAGGAGACCTTTTCTTTGAGATGCATTAATACCTATCATTGAGCCATGATCACCACCTCTTATCCTAGCCATCATTTGTTTTGTCTCAAATGGGAAGAGTGATATCCAAAGTAAAATAAAAAGATTTGTGTGGAACAAATATTGGATTTTGTATCCAGGTTCCAATTAGTTTTTAAATGAACCAAAAGCTAGGAAGACTATTTATTGTAAATTCCAAGGCTATATAATCTTAGTACTTGGGAAAATTATAGATTATAAAAAGGTAACTATGTAACAACCTTGAAAACAATGCACTAATTAGCAGAAATTATGGATTTGTTAAAATTACTCCTGTAATATTTAATCTTTATTACATCTTCCTTATTGGATTGTGACAGTGCTATGGATTTGCTTATATCCATATAAATATCCAAATAAGTATTTGAATAAAGACTCAAAGCTAGGTTCTCTCTTGACCCCTCCTTCCAGCCTTGCTGGCAATTTCCCAACTTCTACGATGTAACTACCATGAGACTACTGAACAGTACCTTAACACTACTTTCCAGAGCTAGGTGATGCAACTATTGAAGCACCAAATATCCAAGTTGGAAGATACTATATATGGCCAATTTTATGAGAAGTCCAGGAGAATCAGCAGAAACACATTTCTCTGCCTCAATCCAGAACAAGTCACTTTCACTGATTGATTTGAGTAACACTATTCATATACTTGAAGGCATTGTGGAAAGCCATGTGTAATTGTAGAAAGATCTCATGCCTCACACAAGCAATGACGATTGCATTCTCCCTCCAGGAACTGAATCACTTTCGTGGCAACTGCAGCATGCTTTACCACTATGACTGGATCAGTGTACCATTAGTATACACTCAGGTAAGCTGCCAGACTCTGAATACACAAATGTTATTTCACTGGTGAATGTTTAAGCATATCCTATTGTTGGCTTTTCTGGTTTGTTTGTTCTTTTTCTTTTGTTTAAGGCAGATTAAAGGATTATGATCAGACTTAACAGAAAATTGGTGATGGGAAGGTTTATCATATCTTACATCTAGCAGATCTGTTTGTGGCTCTCTAAACTATCACATATCTACCTTATGCAACTAGTTATTTCTCCAGGTTTCAGAGAGCTGTTAGAAAGAACTTTCTTATGGAGTAAATGCAAGGGATTGTATTTTTATGAAAAATCAGTGGATGGCAGAAAAATAATTAAGTTTATCTTCTACTCCCTCTTTCCTAATGCTCTCATGATATATTTGGACCAGAATGTTGAGAATTCCCATTATATATGGTCATCGATTGGAAATTCTGGGAATTGTAGTCTATATCTGGGAACACAGCATCAGGCTATCTTCACCAATGTATACTATCAAAGCTTACCATTAGATTAATAAACAATAGAATTGTTCCGTAGAATTGTTCCACACAAATAGATTTTGTACATAGCATTGAAGTTTAACGATACCCAACAGCTATACCCAAAAGTGTTTGTAAATGATTCTGTATCATTCTGAAGGAAAATATTAAGTGGCATCCCCAAAACTCTGTCATCAGCAAAAACGTGATTTGAAGAATAGGGTAGAAAGGATGCTTGTAAATTTTGCAAACAACAACAAGCTAAAACGATTGGCTAATATCTTACAGTACAAAATAACAAAAATGACCTCAACAGACAGAGTGATGCACAACTGTGATAACTAGGGTAGGGAAAACTATATTTTGCATATAGGACTTGAGAAAGTCAAATTGACAGAAAGAAGAATTTAGCTATAAGATACCCCAATGTGTGAACATGAGCAGGTAATTTTTATATAGCAGCTAAAAAACCAATGTGTATGCCCAAATCATAGTTCCCTTGTACCTAGTGATGCTTAGATTGCTTAGTTCCCTTGTACCTGTATGTGATGCTTAGACTGCATTTGGAGTTCTGTATTAAGAGCTGATACTGTGTACGTTAAAAGGGATATGGATAAACTGGAGCATATTCAGAAGGAAGTTACCTGGATGATAAAATGTCGAGAAAGCAAGTTCCATGAACAAGAGTTATTGGATCCAGGAATAGTCAGCTTGTAAAAGGGGAGCTAATTGGGATAATTGGGGGAATCCCGGTTGGAACAGAGGAATGAATGAATGGGGAGAATGCTTGGAGGCATTTCCTGGAGTCTTGGTTGCAACAGAGGGATGAACAGGGATGAGCTTATTTCAGGTTCCAAGTAATAGATCTATTGCAAGCAAAAATTCCGAGGCAGGTATAGTTTTATTGGAAATAGTATATTGGCACATATCTGATAAAAACTGACTCCGAAGGGTCCCTCGGTTTTCACCTAATTAAAAGTGAAAGTCCCCCCCCAATCCCAAACAGTCACATGGCCCAATCAAGGCAGCATCTGCTGGTCTGGGGACATACTCCTCCTTCCCCCCGCCAGGTGTGAGAATCTCCTTGGTTCCCAAGAGAAAGTCTTTTATTTTGCCTATGCAGCGTCAGCTATCTCTAATCCCCCCACCATCCCCCAGCTCTAGTTTGGCAGCACTGAAGCTCCAAGATGGCTTTGGCCAAGATGGCATCAGGTAGACAACCTGCAAGGACCCTTCTAACTCATACATCCTATGATGATAGTATTATTATTGTTTAATATATTATTGTATGTTCACATCAATGTCAAATCACAGCTGCTGATTCTTTAGCTGTGTTGATTTTCATATGCATTAAGTTTTCCCCAAAAATATAGGATCTTGTAACATATTATGTAATATAAGTGTAAATCCAAGCAATGTGCAATTGACTAATGGAAATGTCAACACACACATTCTCCAAGAATTTTGGGTATACTGATAACCACTGGGATCATCAAAGTCGATTTCAATTTTAATGTTCAGATCTTGATTCTTTGGGATGTTTTCCAATTCTTTTTCTTCTATTCTACTACCCCGATATTGCCATATCAGTTATCCACACATTCTTTTCTTCTTTTCAACCATAGTTATATCAGGTATGTTATAAGCTGAGACTCTGAATTTGGAAATCCCATAGTATTTTAACCTGCCCATTTTTACTACTATTTCAATTCTATGTTCCCACCCATTTTTCATTATTGGTACATGGTAATTTTTATAGAAGCTCCATGAATCATTTTTATGAATATGTTATATTGTATTTATAATCAATCTGTATGATTTTGTGTGAGCTGAGTATATGATCTACTGTTTCTTCTTTGTACAATCTGCACTTCAAATCATTTTGACAATTTTTTAGTTCTGGCCTTGACTTTATTAGTTCAAATAGCTTATTCTTGGGTAGCCAAAACCATTACCATTATTTCAAGCATAATTAGTATGCTGCTGTTATTTTAAATATTGAACACTTTAAATTCAGTCAGTTTTGAATTAGGATTATTGACATATTGATTACATATGTAATGTATTATATTTTTATTTTATTTGATGTTTATTTATTTTATTTAACTGCCTTAGTAAGCTTTTGCCTTGAAAGATAGTCTAAAACCAGCAAGCCACTAAAGCCACAGCTAAAGCAGAGTTGGGACATTTATTTTAGAACATTTTAAAACTCTCATATTTTAACATCTGAAACAAGAAGCATGTCATGAATTCTATGGATAATATATATACTCTCCATCTGAGTACTTGGGTGCACAGTAACTCTACCAGAGCAGAAGTTTCCTTAGGACTGACAATTCTCTCTCTGGTATGTTTATTGGGGCACTTAATTTTGATCTCCTTACTGATTAATTACATCCAGCAACATCTTATCTACAGAGTTCGAATGCTGTCCTTTACAACCTAGCAATCCAGGATATTTAGCTTACTCTAGAATAGCTGTACTAACTGTTTATTTGCAATCCTTATCTTAAGAAACATACTCAGGATGATATAAAAGTAATTAATGGTATTTAAATTAATTATCAGTGCCTTTCTGCATACATTGTTGGTGAATAACAAGTGGGAAAAACTTTACTGTTCTATTTTTCAGTGTTACATGAGATATATTCCTAATTTCTACTGGTTACTAAATAGGGAATAGTAAATTATTTTAGAGTTTTAAAATTATAATGGAATTAAGTGCATAATCTGAAAATTAGAATCATCATAATTTCTTATATTAGCATTGACTTAAAAAGAGACCGAAATATGTTCTATTTCTTAGCAGTCCTAATTCTCTGAAAGATGATTAAGCAAGGATTAAACTGGACTCCAAGTTGCATCCTAAGTAATTATTGTAATTAAAAAAAACCTTTCATCTGAGCAAAGCAGCTCTCCACCTTTTCATTTTCGTTTTCTCTTTGCTCTGATAGGTGGTTACCATTGCTGTATATAGCTTCTTCTTTTCTTGTCTAATTGGAAGGCAGTTTCTCGATCCAGCCCAAAAATATGAAGGATATGACCTAGACCTATGGATTCCTGTTTTCACCCTGCTTCAGTTTTTCTTCTACTTTGGATGGCTCAAGGTAGGACAGAATGGAGCTGGTTAATTTGCAGTGGTTGCTGGAACATTTCCTACATTGCTTTCCTCAAGCAGATCTTGCCCTGATGTGTCAAAGGAGAAATTCTTATCTACGAGATTCTCAATCAATCATACAGGTCATGGTTGTCCCAAAGATGCTTTTTACCAAAGGCAATTGGACTTTCTTGGTTATTTTTCTTGGAAAACATTTTGCTTCTCATCCAAGAAGCTTCTTCAATTCTTGGATGTTTCTTGGATGAGAAGCGAAAGGAAAAAAACAAAAACAAAGTTGCCTTTTGTAAAAAGCTCCTCTGGAACAGCAGTTCTCATTATCTCCAACTACTGTGGCTCCCAACCAGTCGTTTCACTATTAACCACTGCATTGAGAGTCAATATGGCTAATGGTAATCTTAGGAGGGAATGACTGGAATCCCTTACCTTGGAAAAGCTGCTGGAAAGAATTGCTCAGGGCTAGGCCAGGGAATCTGATTTGGGGCAGAGTAAAAACAGCTAAGAGGTTTATTTAGCTTTCTTCCTCCATCTATTTGTATAATTGGCAGAAGATTGGGAGGCTCTGTGCAAGGTTAGAAAGAGAGACAGTCAGAGGATTAATATTTCCTCATTGTGGATCTTTGCAGGTGGCTGAGCAACTCATCAACCCTTTTGGAGAGGATGATGATGATTTTGAAACCAATTTATTGATCGACAGGAACTTCCAGGTAACCCCCAACTGCTCCTCTTCTACTAAGGATTGGCAAAGCAGTTGAGTGAAGCAAAGCAAATTCAGGGAAGATGAATTTTTCCATGATCCAATAGTTGTAAACCTCTCCCCTGCCCTACAGCTGAGATTCTCATCCCTCTCTACCCCAGTACATACATATCCTACATACACATTGACCAACAGACAGGCAAACACCAGTACTGTCTGGCTGCAAAAGGGATTCTTCACATTCGGTTTTCTTCTGAAGGTTTCCATGATGGCTGTGGATGAAATGTATGGGGATCTGCCTCTCCTGGAGAAGGATAGATATTGGGATGCCTCAAACCCACGAGCCCCCTATACGGCTGCTACAGTTTTTCTGTTGCAACAACCATCATTCCAAGGCTCCACTTTTGATGTGACGTAAGGATTTTTTTTTCTTTGTGCAGCGCAAAAATTAGTAATAATAAATGTTTAACTGGAAAAGGAACAAGGGGGATCACAAGATAATTAACCTTTGGGGTTTTCCTTATTTGGGATAAATCTATAATCTTTTCCCAGTGTGCATGAAGCTCCCCATTGGTGAGACTGTGATTGTACAAGCATTGTGATTCTGCATTTTCCACTTGAGGGGAAGCCTTGTGACTTTCTAGTAAGGGAAGTATCTATGGATAGTGCAATGGTGGTGCAAATTCCTTCAACCGCTTGTCCTCACTTTCCAGACTGGCCAAAGAGGATATGCAGTTCCAGCCTTTGGAGGAGATTGCTGAGGGCCTTGAACAGAGCCGCCATGTACCTGCCCACCTCTTGAACCGATTGCTCTCTACCGCTCCTACCTCAGGAGGTTTTGGACGCCGTCTCTCTCTGCTGAAGCGCAAGAACAGCTGTGTTTCAGAACCATCAACCACCAACAGCTGCCTTTGTCAGGATATGCAGGCCGTTGACTGCATGTGTACCCCGTCTGCCAACCAGCAGATGCGCAGTAACAGCATTCCTTTCATCCCTGAAGGAGACTCTGGCCATGATACCAGCAGCCCAGGAAAGGAAGCATACAACGTTCTTCCTGAGTCTCACATTGTTGAGCTGGGTGAACTTCCTCAGAACGTCTTGGGCCAGGAGAATGATACAGCTGCCCTCTATGATCCAGAGCCCCTTGTGGATACATCAGTTAATACAAATGTTTTGTCCTGGCCACTCCTGGAACATGACTCTTCAGATACTTCCTTCCTTCACAACCCAAAGGAAGTGTCCAGCAAGGGGAGCAGCTATCCTCCATGGCTGCAGAGCCCCATTGAGGAAGAAAATACAGCGTGAGCCAGTTATTGCATATCCATAGGTGAATGGAGTGAATTGCCAGGGACATCTTGTTATGGTGGTATTATTGGAAGACCCTGAAAGGAGGGACCAGTAGAACTGAACACACTTTTGTAAAAACCACCTTTGTAGCAGGGACTTGGGGGAATTTTAAGAGACTGTTATTCAGACAGTTAGTTTCATTAGCAAATACTCTGTTCCTACCAAAGAACATGCTAGTTTTAAACCTTGCTTTTAACTTAATAGACTACATACGAACATAGAGTAGATATGAGTATCATGCTGCTTTGCAGTGTTGGTGAAATGTTTCTTATCCTTTTTTCTCATCCAGATGAACTGAGAAGGAAAAAGCCATGAGGTGTAAATGAATTCTAAGGCACCTTTTTCTTTCACAACCCTGAAAAGAGTCAGCTGATTTAAAGATTATGCTTTTATGTTTTATTAAATGTTTGTTTGTAAAACATTGAGAATTTTGAATTCTTTAAATCTTACCTTCATTCTTTGCACCTTTAACAAAGTAGTGAGTAACTTTATTCTGCCAAAAGTTTGCTGTTTTTAAAAGTTATACTGGCCTGGAAAGCACAGGAAGAATAGCAAGGATGTAGTGTTTGTATTGTTCATGCCAGAGGCACTTTCATTACTTTAGCATCAGGTAATAACCTGCATAATTAACAGGGTCTCTACCAGCCTTTAGAAGATTTACGTAAAATTTACTGAAGGAGGCAGGGAAAAATAGACTTTAAAGGGTCTCATTATAAACCTCTAATACAGTGGCCCAAGGACCAGGGCCCAGTTCCATGGAGAAAGGTTTTTCTGTGTACTCGGGGGGCTGTGGTTTT
The DNA here is from genome assembly GCA_015471245.1 of Laticauda colubrina. Lineage (NCBI taxonomy): Eukaryota > Metazoa > Chordata > Lepidosauria > Squamata > Elapidae > Laticauda > Laticauda colubrina. The sequence goes on along the minus strand of BLBF01000003.1, from coordinate 106,229,354 downwards.
ATATGCTGCCTGCATCCCATGGCTGGGGCATCACTTGATTGTGCAGCCCAGTTGCTGGCATGCTGTGGACCAGTGCCAGTCCATGGTTGGTTGTTGGGGATCCCTGCTGTAGTAGTCCTGGGACAATACAATTGTCAAGAGACGCCTTATTCAAAAGTATAAGTATACTCATCAGGCACTGATGCTTTTCCTATTTTCACAAATTTAGCACTGTTTTTTTAAGAGATAAATGTTTAGGCATGATCAAACTCTATATTTAATTAAACTCTGGAATAGCAAGTACAATAAAAATTTATTTTAAGAACCTTTGAATTTTAAAACTATATCCTCATACTGCAGTACATCATTTATATTCTGTTAGATTTTGCAGCAGAAATTCAAATCCAGAAAGCACACACAGATGACTGATTCAGCAGGATTCATTAACTTCTTTGTACATATAATGACATATTAAGTAAAGTTTACAATACCTGTAGTTTCTTCCAATGTTACAAGCAAAAACACAAGCAGCAGTTCAGGAGCTCATAAATCAGTTTCTATTTTACTTTAGAGAAGAGAGTACAGAGCTAAACCACGCCCAGACTCTCTAAGTTTCAGCCTCCAATTGAGCTCCCATTGGCTGACCTTGTTAACTATGTCTCTGGCAGTTCATGAATATTCTGACATATTCACGTCAGCTATAGCAGCTGTCCCCAATCTTTTCAACTCTGTGGACTAGCAGTGACTGCGGGGAGAGGGGATTGTTTCGTGTGTGCACACATTGCTTGTGCGGCCTCGTTCCCAAAGGGCCGCAGACCTGTGCCAGTCTGCGGACCAGCGGTTGGGGGCTCCTGAGCTATATCGCATATGAACACTGAAGCTGAACACTTTTAATAATGGGGCACAATGGTGATTAATTATGCAACTAAGGATAACTTAATTTAGCACAAAGCTAAAAATGGACTTGATTTCTATTGGTGCAAACAGGAGCAAGAACACACTGATTTAATTTGCCTATTGTAGTCAAAGAAGTAAAGGGATATCATTCAGTAACCTTGCTGAAACCAATACTAGACCGTTAGTTCCATGATAGAAATAAAAGTACTATTAATCTTATCCCATGTATTATACATATAAACAAGTATTAACTACTAAGGAAAACATTTCAAATTTGATATATATCTGATATATATCGCTGGAAACATTTGGATGGCATTGTTGAGTTGTCAAAATGCCAATTTGGTGCTCTTCCAGTTTGTCAAGAACAGATGTTCTACGTTTGGGGCAAGGTGTGTTTCAAATTCAAAATGTTATGTCATAAACTATAGACTGATCTTTATAACCAAACTTGATATAAAAGATGAAGATTGTTAATACTAGTTGCACTTTTCATTTCAAAGCTAGACAATTTTGTAAAATATTGTGGTTTGTACGGTACATAACCTAGAAAGCTTGAAAAACAGACTATATAAATATTATCAAGCTTATTAAAGCAATCTTACTTGTCAGATTAGGCTAAGGGATGCAACATACCAAATTTCTTGTTTGAAAGAAACAAAACAGTCTAATTATAGCATGATAAAAGACTTTAGAGACTTCTAGGTTAACATACTGTGCTTGTTGTAATCTTTCATGTATCCTCTGAGCTGTCTAGAGTTGACTGAGTGCTGCAGTGTTCTAGAGTAGATAGAATTCTTCAGGACCCTGTTTCCCTTAAAACAGACAGATGTCTTTATTCAAATCCTGTCTGAAAGGCAGGAAGAATTCTTATTTTCTTTATTATGTCACTAATTTACTATATTGAAACAGATTTTTTTTACATAATTTCAGAAACACCTCAAAATAGTACTCTATCACAGGGGTCCTTGACCATGTGTGTGCACGCTTGACCAAGACTCACTCGGAACCATCCACCACCACCCCTGGGCCGCAAAGCTGGGAAAATTGGATAACTCTGCTCTATCCAATATTTAAGTCAAATATTCTGCAGTAGGCAGTACTACTGTTATGATTTTATGGTCATTCTTATCAAGAGAGTTATCATTCTCTTGACGAAGAGTTAATGTCAACCGAAGGGTTTTATCAACACTGGAGGCCTTGGAAAGTCACGCTGCTTCTAAAAATAGTTCATGAAGTTTTTTTGGAGATATTTCTTGTTGCTTCTCAGTTGAAAATACCATACTCAGAACAAAAAAATTAGTGCCTATGTGGCAATAATAATGGTTGTGTAAATGGCAATAAAAACAAAAAAGGGTCCTATCTTGGAATGTATTTGATGTTAATACATGACCTTAGATCCTAAAATTCAGATTCCCATTCCCCGAAAGATGCCCTTTCCATATAATCCAAAGGATTATATATTATTTATTTTACATAGGAAGACAAAAGTTTAATTTTAAAATGATGCCTAAGGCATGATAGCACTTAGCACTAGCACTTAGACTTACATATCACTTCACAGTGCTTTACAGCCCTCTCTAAGTCAATGGTGTCAAACTCAAGGTCCATGGGTTGCTTAGATCTGGCCCACTGGAAACAGCAAAGGGCCAACACAGGAGCCTCAACACAAATGATGTTGAGCTGGTCATTCTCACCCTGGCCCCTGGGGACAAACACAACCCTGATGTCGCCTCAATGAAATCAAGTTTGATACCCCCTGCTCTAAGCAGTTTACAGAGTCAGCATATTGCCACCAACAATCTGAGTCCTCATTTTACCGACCTCAGAAGGATGGAAGGCTGAGTCAACCTTGAGCCTGGTGAGATTCAATCTGCCAAATTGCAGGCAATCAGCAGAAGTAGCCTGCAGTACTGCATTCTAACCACTGCACTAGCAATATAAGAAGTTAGCTTTTGGAACATCAGCACCACTAGAGGCATAATATGACAAAGAACATTTTAGAGCCTTTATTTATAATGAAAAGATTCTACAGACATATTCTCCCCTTTTCCCCCTACCATCACTCCATGCCAGGTTTCTGTCCAATAGAAAAATAAAGAGGCAGACACCTGCCTAGATGAACAAATTGCTTTACAAAATGTATAATTTACAGCAGTAAACCTATATTTACTAAAAAATAAAAACAAAGTTTAAAGAACAGATTTTAAAAGGAAACAGCTTCTTACAACTTCCAGGATAGAAGGATGATCCAAAATTAGACAAGTCATACTAACAGAATAAAACAGAGTAACTTTTTTTTTTAAGAAAAAGCACCAGACTCTAAATATTGATGTGAAAACAGTATAGTTGTAGGAATACACTCAAATAGTTCATGGGCAGGATTGCAAGCTTTCCCTTTTCTTTAAGTCTATACCTAGGTAGTATTTATAGAGATGCAACTTGTGTTTTTTCTGCACTAATCCCTTCTTGGAAGGTAACCATTGTGCAAAGCTATGTCTGATGAGCTTTAGGTGCTGCAACAATGGAAGGGGAAGCTGTTACCTAGTTGTCCTAGGACTTAAGCTTTAATCAAAAGTTCACATTCAGAGCTATTGCCTCACCTCACCCTTGTACTGTACATTCAATTCTCAAGATGGGCAGAGTGAGCCTGTATTCTCATTGTAGCAAGAGAGAGCCAATCTACCAGAAATTTAAAATATCCTTCCTGTAAGCATGAAATTAGCTTTTAACATGGCACACTTAAAAGGCTATACAAATGTGACACGTCATGTAAAATGCAAGAGGAGTGGTGACCATCAGTGTGTAGTGAAAGAAAAGTCAGGTTAAGTTTAGGTTTGCTGGAGAAAAGTTAATCTTTGGCTGCCCCATACCCCATTCATCTGGTTTCAGAGGCAAAAGCTCAGTGAAGGAAGACTTGAGCAGCAGGAAAATTACTTTCAGCAATATGGACGGAGGCTGGAATTCCCAAACAGACACCACTGCACAGAATAAGAGCTCAAAATTAACCCTCCCTTTTGGCTAAACTCAAAGCACACATGCACTAAAGTTTTCCCCGATCACAATCCATAAGACAATTCCTCTGTATCAAAGCAACAAGGGCTGAGTTCGGCTCAGGTGACCCCGACGAGTATTGGTGGCCAATCTTTGCTGGGCCAAGAACGATTGGACTGTCGAAGAATTGGACGATCGCTTTTCTGTAGCTCTTTGGTGCAATGTTAGGCCCTGTAACAGGGGGAAAGAATTGACTTGCATTGTCAGGCATCTGGATAACAATTCTCTCATATTCTTTTGAAGTGAATAAAATGTTAATTTTGTTAAAGGTATTTAATAGTATTTAGAACTGAATTTAGACCTGAATCAGCATGTAACAATATCTTAAGCCTCCTACACTGCAGAAGGGCCGATAAAATATTAAGTGTTCAAGTGGCATCTAGGATGTGAAATAGCAATAGCACTTAGACTTAGATATCGCTTCATAGTGCTTTACAGCCCTCTTTAAGCAGTTTACAGTCTCAGCAGATTGCACCCAACAATCTGAGTCCTCACTTTATACCAAGACAAACAAATTTATCTTTCTCATAAGCTCAAATCCCCAAAATGGAAAATCATACAAGTTCCCATTGATTTTAAGATTCATCTCTCAGAATTGCCTATTGCTTGCAAATTGACACTGTCATTTTTTTGCTCCCTTTCCCTCCCCCTCCCCCCGCTATTCATGTACTATAAAATTTACACTATTAGAAATGTTGAGAGGTTAGGAGAACTCTTGATCTTACTAAATGTATTGTTCTCTTTCAAGTTAATAATATCCTGCATGCCTAGTGTCAAAAAGCATGCCCAGTGACAGTGTCAAAAAGCTCTCTCCCTTTACATTTTTCAGCAAAAGCAAATTCTGTATTGGCCAGAAGATCACTAAAAATTCTGGGATACTAAACTGAATATCAGTGAAAACATGAGCTTGCATCTATAGCCAAGATAAACTGCTTCTATGCAGAGACTGTTTTGTGTCTGTGGCTGATACCAGATATCATTCAGGATCTTGCTGTTTCTCAAATCCAGGTCAAACTCACCATATTATACCAGGCAGTGATGATGAGTTTTTCTTCATGCTCCTGCTGTGATTTTGTCTTCTCAAAATCAGACTAATCCAATGAGAGAAAGAGAATAGAATACAATCCCTTCAATACCAAAGAATGTCAGGGCAGCTGGGAACATTATAGATAAGCTTAAAAAATTAATCAATCCTTCAAATGTTATGAAACACTTTCCCAAATGGTGTGCCCTAAACAGATGGAAACTCTTTTAACTCTCTGGTAAAACCAAGTGAGACTCACAGGATGAAGGCCACCTACATACCTCTCCTCCTTCAGCAACTGCAGAGGGATTCAATTCCATTAGATCTTTGAGTTTAAGAAGATTCCCTTCAAAGCAGGGTTTTTCAAGCTTATTTTTTAATCAGTTAAAAAACATTTCCCCAAATCCCTGATCAAAAGGAAAATGATAGAAAACTGACTGCATCCAAATTAATTTCTTTTTCCCCTTAGCCTCTCATGGAACCCTTAAATTTTTGCAGAAGCTTAGGGATCCAAAGGAAGATAAGTTTGAAAAACCCTGCTTTAAAGCACAACCGTGGCCTTCAGTTTCAGTAGTTACTTTCTCTCACAATATTCTACCAAGCCCAATTCAGAAAGGGGAGAAAAGGAAAGAAAAACGATTTCTCCGTGTCAGAAAAATGCTGAAGAGGATTGGGAAAGACTATACCAAGGCAACAGAAGGATGGCTATAATGCAAAGTGGGCTTCTGAAAACAGCAAGGTGGGGAGGACAAAAAACAAACAAACATGAGAAACAGAAAAAACAAAAGAACCAGCAAAGCAGACTGAGAAGGGATTATACGCTCCACATGCGCTGTTGATCACAAGTGTGTTTTGGGGGGTAAAGCAGTCCCAACCTTTGTGATTGGAGATTTCCTCAAAGAATGTGGGCTATTCAGAATGCTTTCCAAAAATCCCATCAATCAAAAACTCTGATCAACCGACATTTATTCCTGAGCACAATTGAATTTGAGAAAATGAATAGTCACAGTAAAAAAACAACATCCTGATTTATTAACAGAATGTTAGCAGAGCTTTCAAAAGATCCTTGCCTGCATTTTAAAAAGTCTTCATCAGAATGGTTTGATCATTTCAGACAGTGCTATTTGGCCTGGCCCTACTAGTTTTTAAAGAAAAAGTCCTTAGTATGTAGTCATATGTACTGATCTGTTGCTAGACTAAGACATAACTGTGTAACTGTAGCTGGTATTTTAAGACCAGATTAAACAACAGGTGAGGTGGAAAGCGCATTTCTTCAGTTTTGTTGCAGATTCCTAGTCTGCCAATTAAAAAAGAAGCTTGCAAGAAAAAGAAGTTTCATGAACTGTAAAGAAGACAGAGAGAGACAGAGATTTGAAAAAATGAACAGCCTGGGGAGGCATCTGCAACAGACTTTTGCTAGTTTCATTAGTCACGTCAGGCTCACTGCTTCAAGGAAGCAAGACTCCAAAGTTAACAGGAGTCACTGTGTGCTATACACATGCCCAGATGGAGTCAAATGGGATGGACAAAATAACTTCATGTATGCAAAATTCAAGTATTATACTGTCCATTACTACAAAGTGTATGGGTAATTATCACTATAAATTACCTCAGGAGGCCAGGGGAAAAAAAGCCATGCAATTTCTAAAATATTCAGATGATTTAAATATACAATCTGATGCAGTTCTCTGAGCAAGACACTCTTTCCATGCAATATGAAACATGAGATTGGTAGTACTAAGTAAATTATGGCTTATTTATTCACATGTCATTCTAAGCCAAGCCTGAAAAAAATAAATAACATTTAGTGCAAAATATGAATCTAGTCAACGCATAAGGAAGGCTGTAATTATTGTCCTTAACCAGAGCTGGAAACCAGAGGCCAGAAGGCACGAGCCCTCAAGTCCTTCCTTTGTGATGTTTGAGGCCACCATTTACCACATTTCCAGTAAACTAGTTATGTAGCCGGCTTCCAATTTGAAGAAAAATCAGTAAAGACTACTTCACACCACTGAACTACAGATCAGTAGGCATGATGTACTTTGAAAAAATTAAAGATTCCTCCATAACTTTCTCTCAAATTTGGGAAACAATCCCAGTAGTTCTTGGTCCTACTGATTTTATATCATCCACCACACCACCCATCCAAAAATATTTAAATGGGGCCCCAGCCAAGGAAAAGTTGCTTACCCTGTCCTTAACAAAGGAAGAGGACCTCACCTCTAGGTGACTTATTTTCTTATCTTTTTCTTGCAGCTGGTTCTTCAATGCCTGAATCTCCAAGGGAACTACGTGAGGTTGTTGCTTGGGGTCTAGCTTCTTGATGACCTGTGGAAGAAGTGAAATTGCTGCCATCATAACTAAGCCTCTGAGAACGTGGACTACTAGATACTAGATACGGTCAGAAACAATATTCTTGATTTGAATCACATTCATTACTAAACAGGATATTCACAAAGTTATTGGTCTGGTTCACATAAGTGCTAAATCATGATTAGCAGATATTTTTGTTTGACTTAGAATCCTGATATACTATTACTTGACTATTACTTGACCAAGTTTTTTTTTCTAACTCACGGATGTCCAAGATCAGAGCAGCCTGAAAATAGAGCACCTTACTGCATTTTCTTTTTCTCATTATCCCTAACAATCATAATTCTCCCTAACTCTTTTAACAAGACAAATGGAGAAATCTCATTTCTTCCTCAGAAAAATGCACATGGGTGAAAGAGATAAAAACTCTCAAGTGCCTTCAAAAAAAACCCTACAGAGTTGCTTTACTGCTCTTAAGACAGTGGAGATATCACTAAGATAATGACAAAAGTAACAGGAGATAAACAAACCAAGAATTACCCTGTTTCTCCAACAGTACGGCCTTCCCCAGTAGGAAGTCCCAGCATGTTTTATAGGCATGAAATGAAATTAAGCCCCTCTCCCAAATTAAGACCTATATTAAAACATGGGGGGGGAATGGTGGAGGGGGCTTGCCATTAGGAAGTACTTTTGTTGCACACCCGGATATGGTGCTGCCTGCGTTGACCCCGAAACAAAGTGCCCCATTAATGCCAAGGTCAACATCCAAGCCATCGCCCCCTGCCCGCCCGAAGATGCAAGGGGGGGGGAATTAAGTCACCCCTGAAAAGACAGCCTAGCCATTTTTTCGGGGCTCAAAAAAAAAAAAAAAAGACCCGGCCTTATTATATGAGAAACACGGTAGTCAGACAATTCATAACTACTTTGCTTCAATAAAAGACAGCCTCTTGTGACTTCAACAAATCTTCACTGAAATATATCTTGCTTTGACAATAGAGATGAAGCCAACAAGTCCACTGGATTTAATAAACACAGTGTCTGTTGTGTTCATATGTAGCAGTGCAAGTAAAAAGACCTTGCTTACTGTGCATGCTTTATCCATGTAGCGTTTATACCGTTCCTCCATAGCTCTCATATCTTCATCCTTTTTCTTCAATGTCTGCTGAAGTTCATCAATTTTCCTGGCAGCTGTTGGAAAAGGGAAGAGACGTGATTATCTATAGTTTCCAGTTTGGAAGTTTGTGATGAGGTAGGGAAGAAAGAAATTTTGTTCCAAATATCAGGAATTTCAGAGTCCCTGGGTATTTCATCTGAGAATTTCATCCTAGTTACAGAGCACCTCTTCTCTTTCCATGGTCAAGAAAGTTTAAATCTATCTGTTATGCATCTAAAGCAACAAGATCAAGTTTCAATCACTTACTGTTGCTGTCTATTTTGGGTTCCAGTTCATCAAGGCATTCCTTCTTCTTCTGAAGCTCTGCATGAGCCTCATGCAATTTCTCTCTGGTCAGAAGGTGAAACAAGTGGGAATTTGGTTTTGAGAATAGCAAGACTTTGGTTTGGAAATGTATTACAACCAATATGATTCAAACAGTCTTGCGACAGGCTTTCACGGGCTGACAAATACAGTCTTCTGGTTACTACAGCAAGTCTCTTAAGCTTAACATAGAATTCTTTTTCCAACCCCACCTTAAAATACTGAATAGAATCACTTACAGGTGCTCTTCCAGTTTCTTCTTCAATAGGGAAGACTAAAGAGAAAAAAAGGAAATGAGTGTTCAGATTTGTGTTCATGCTGAGAAAGCCAAACTGGAACAATTTACCATTTTCCCGTTGCCCATGATTAGAAGGAGTAGTGCTCTACTCCAGATGTTAAAATCTATGTACTTTCATAGCATTCAGCACATAAAGTCATGGAAACCTGTTGCATATATTCACTGCCTTTGAAAGCTTTACTTTGACTGGATGTTGATGAGACAATATGTAAGTACAGATTTGTGATCCAAACTAAAAAAGATAGGATGGGATGCTCCTGAATTCAATTATGTTACTGAAGACACATAATTGAAGAGTTTTTACTGAAGAGTTCCATTCAGTTTCTTAGAGACCAGTTCCTCTAGGGGGCAGTACAAAAGCCAACAGACAGAATTTGTAATGTGAGTTAACATTCGACACAGAATCCTACATGTATCTGGAACAGTTACTGACTCGATAAGGGAAGTTGCAACTCCTCAGAGATATCTTATAATACACATAGCAATATATAGGTACCTTTTAGTTTATCAGTGTGTAAACTAGAATAATTAATTTATATTTCTTGATTAACACATTTAGATTTTTTCTTTCTTTTGGAAGTCCAAGGTAGCACTTACTGCAGTCTCCTTTCATCTTCATAATGCCATGATTGTGTAGTAAGACAAGGCTGAGTTCAAAGATGTATAAGGAGCAAACAAGCCAAATATCTTTCTAATCCCATTCCAAACTTTAAGCCACTAATAACTCTAAGCAGACCGTATAAGTGCTTGGTATGGAAACCCAAATAACTACCTCTTGTTAAGGCTCCCAAAAACCAACAACCAACCCTCTGGCAGAAGAAAAATAACAGTGCATTTTAGGAATGAAGCACAGATTGTGGGAGCAGAGAATATGTAAGTACTTACAATGGCCTAGGCAGCACAGCCAGCAAATCAGAGAGGAGAAAGAGAGGGCTATTAGTAAAGTGGTTTGGGTATGTGGGGACCCAGGAGAAAAATACAGATCTGCCTAAGGCAGGGCTGTCAAACTCCTGGCCTGTGGGCCGGATGTGTCATGCATTGGCCACACCCATGCCTGGTTTAGCGAAGGGGGAAGTCCCGTTATATCATGTGACGCCTTGATGACGTGACTTTGACACCCCTGGGCTAAGGGATCATGCTGGATTTCAAGACAAGACATGGAGAAAGGACATCAAGGATATCAACATAATATCCAGGCATGTATCATTCTAGGTAAATAGCTCTCTTTGTTCAACATGGCCACTTCAAACCATAGTTTAAATAACATTAACATTTTATAAGTCAGCCTTGTATATGGCAGTATGTAATTAGGAGAAAAAATACTATGCTATCCATTAAAAAAAACACCACATGGAAAACACCCACCATTTTAAGATTTAGATTTCCATTTGTTATCAGGCAACTGGCAGAGATAAACAGGAAATACACAGTTGCCCCAAACTTATATTTAAAATTCAATCCAGAATTAGATGGTGGATTATGGGACCAACTTCTTTTTAAAGCAGCTCCACACAGCTGGTAGGTGGATGATGCCAATCCCATTACTGCTATTTTGGTAAGGAATTCAGCACTGAAGCAGGGAGTAGATGGGATATCAGCTTCTATGAAACTTTTCTTGAACAGCCTTCTGCAAGGCTCACTTAAGATGTTCTAAGCCCATTTTCAGAGAAACTCACATCTTCTGCTTTGCTTCCTTGTTCTTGGAGAGTACGCTGGAGCTCGTCAACTTGTGCTTTAAGCTCAGAGATCTGTTGCTGGCTCAGCCTAGACAGAGAAATCAAGATATCACACTGAGAAAGCCCAGTAATGTAAAAGCAGATTGTTCAAAACTACCTTCTTTTGCATTTTAAGTTTTTGGTTCTGTGCTCACTTTCCCAGAAAGAAGCTCCCTTGCATACCTCAGGCTTTATTTCTAACTATGACTATATTTCCAAAGGCAATATATCTTTTATCAAATTCAGATGAAATCTTCACACATTATGCAAAGCCATGGCTCACTTAATCATTAATTAGTTATTAATTAATATTAATCAATAATTAATCAATATTAATATTAATTAATAATCAATAAGGGGCATGCAATCAGCACACCAACATGCCTACCGTCCCTGTCCTATTGTTTCTTTTATTTTTCTTACATGTATCCATGTATTCACAACTATGTTTTTACTTATACCTATTATCTTGTAAGCAATTGACAAAGCAAATAAAATAAATAAAAAATAAATACCATATTGAACAAATTGCTTTGTACAACATAAGAGGCCAAAACCAAACAAATCATGGGAAGAAGACTGAACCCCATATGATCCTATAACTGATTAAATGTTAAACTTGAAAAAAACTCCATCCAATTCCTAATTCTCAAAATGGCAGTTTTGTGCAACCAGAAGATTGCCTGAGCCCTTTTTCATCTAGGAAGAATTTACCATCATAAAACAGTGGAGCTTTCAAACTTCTATGATTCATGGCTGTTTCTGAAACTACTAAGATCTTACTAAGTCCTCCCCGAATTGCAGAAAACTATCAAAACAGTCCTGTGCAACTCGGGACTATAGTTTCTCTACAGCCTAATCTGCAATCATAAAAATTCACTTTCTTAAATTACAAAAGCACTGCTCCACTGCTTAGAAGAAATCTTTTGAAATCTTGAGTTATAAGGCCTTATAATTCTCTGTAATTCCCAGTTGCCAGGGGTGCGTTTCTACCGGTTCTGTCCACCTTTGTAGAACCGGTAGCTCTGAAGAGCAGCAGACATAGAACCGGTTCTATGTCTGCTGATGTTTTTGCTCACCCGGGCTCTTACCTGATCTTTATTTCCTGATTTTTTCAACTTCAGCTGTTGTACTGAAGTTAAAAAAGCTGCAGTTAAAAAAGCAGGAAAAAAGGGCTTTTTGAAAGGCTGCTTCTTTGCATGCAGCACGCTGATGACAATGCACGGTTCTCAACGGGCAGGGAAGCACATCATAAATCACCGAACCTCGTAAATGACTGAACTGATAGTTAACTCTGTCGGATCCCACCCCTGCCAGTTGCATATTATTTTTCAGTTTGTAGTATATGGATGGGAGTGGGGTGAATTAAAGAAACTAATAGCCAAGGCTATTTTCCATTTCTGAGCGACTCTAGTGCAAACAGAGAAAATCGCCATTGCTATTTAAAAAATGAAGAAGTATAAGGCAATTCACTAACATTAACTTCATACTGCATCAGGCACAGGATGCTTCAAGCTCAAGACCTTCACCCCTTATTTAAATATATAAGCTAAAATGTTGCTCCTCAGGATTGAAATAATAAGCCAATATCAGTGAGCTTCAAAACACCAACCAGGACAAAGTAAGATCAAACACTATGTTAAAACTGCCAATTTGAGAAGCTTTACATACTCAAGGGAAACCCCTACATCAGGGCTGTCAAGCTCATACGCTGCAGGCCAGATGCGCCATGCACGGGCCACGCCCATGCCTGGTTCAGTGAAGGAGGAAAAAGTTGCAATACATTACACGATGATGCGAGTTTCACTGCCCTACATGGCCTGATGGTTTCTCTTTCAATAATAAAGTGTGAAAATTTCTTCAATCTCTGTCCAGGATTAAATAAAAAAAATAGATTGCCTTGCAGGAAATGAGAAACTTTCCAGCTCTCCTGCATACCTTTGCTGTGCCTCTAACTGGTTTTTACTGCGGTTTGATTCTTCGAGAAGTCCTTGCAATTCAGCCTGTTGCTGCCGGTATGATACCTCCTGAGCACATAACATCTTATTCTCATGCTGCAGTCGTACAATGGTCTCCCTGGGGGACAAAAAACCCAGTTTCAGGATTACTGAAGAAGGAAGACCAGATTTATCTGGAATTCTGGCTCATAGGGAAAATGTTTTGTTTCAGTACAATCCTTATTCAACCCTCTTATTCCAGATTATTGCTTTCAGGGCTTCACCTCCTTTCAATTCTTCATGATCCAATGACAGTAGAAAATAAAATAGATGACAGATAATCCTCAATTTACAGCTGTTCATTTAGTGACCAAAGTTACAAGAGCACTGAAAAAAGTGACTTATGATCATTTTTCAGTTATGACCTTTGTAGCATCTCCATGATCATATAATCAAAATCCAGATATTGGGCAACTGGGTCGTATTTATGACCGTTGCTGTGTCTCCCAAGATCATGTGATCACCATTTGCGACCTTCTGACAAGCAAAGTCAATGGGGAAACCAGATTCACTTAACAACCAGTTTACTAACTTATCAACTTCAGTGATTCACTTCACAATTGAGGCAAGAAAAGTTGTAAAATGGGGCAAAACTCGCTTCACAAATGTCTCATTTAACAACAGAAATGTTGGGCTCATTTGTAGTTGTAAGTCGAGGACTACCTGTACTGCTTCTAAAATGCATTTAAATGCATGAGGAATTGGCAAAAATCCACACTGTGACAGATGGCCATCAATGATGATCAAGGAATTAGTGACATCCTTGGGATCAACAGGTACCATAGTCTTCACTTAGTGACTGCCTTGTTTAGGGGCCATTTACAGCTGTGGTGAAAAAGTAGTTTTACAGCCAATACTTGCTATTTGCAATCTTTGCAGGTCTGCAAAGTAAAGGAAAGCTGAAGTAGGATCATAAGCATAGTTGGAATTTCATTTAGTGACTGCTTCACTCAAAAAAAAGTTGCTGGTTTCAACTGTGGTCGCTAGATAAGGACTACATGTACTAGTTTGGAAAGGAAGCCAGAGAGCATCTGCTTCTTATTCACTGCACCAGGAAGAATAAAATCAATTCATCTGGTATACTTCCCAGTGTGGATCTTCTCTCTGGCTCTTTAGCTGATGAAAAAAGCCAATTATAATGATTTAATAATGTTAAATCTCTAATCCTTGCCAGAATCTGGAGGCATTTGCCCTTATTTCAAAGAAAAAGGCCCCCAATTTGATAACGTTTTAGTATTATCCTTATTGATAATAATTATTAAAATCATCATTATCAAAAGATATCAGGACAGACTAAATAATCATATTTTACATTATAAAAAAACCCCAGTACTTTACTTTAATTCTGCTGGCATGATTTCAGCTGCTAAATTATCCATTGGAGAAGAAATGTCTTCCAATATAGCATCTGCAATTAGGAAGGAAACAAACATTAATTTTTATTTTTTTTTAAAAAAAGGAGTATTGGGGAGGGGCATTATCAATTACCAGGTAAAAGTTCCACCTTATTCAAACCATGATTCTCGAGCCAAACTTCAAAAAACTTCAAAGTATTAATTAGAGGCAATATACAGGGCAGTGCTATTATGGAATACCGGGTTTAACTCCCCAGCAAGATACTGGGGCTTTTGGGACCATTCCCCATAGTAAAGATTACTAACCCAGTCATGGTGCAGTTGAAATTGCCTCGGCTGCTAGGGAAGATACACCCGGTATTCCATAGTAGCCTCTTAAAACCTGTGGTCAGATCGAGCCTGAGGCCCCTACCTCATGAGCCCCAAGTTTCCATGGTCATAGGAGGCCAAACCCATTATGAGGTGCAGAGAATCTTTGATTCGAGGTGGCACAGGAGACAACTCCAATACTTAATCAAGTGGAAGGGCTACCCATTATCAGAGGTATCTTGGGTAAAGAGTAGGAACGTCCAGGCCGATCACCTTATAGCAAGATTCCATGCAGAAAATCCAACCAAGCCTAGGGGTTTTTTGCAACCCTAAATTCAGGGGTGGGTTTTTACCAATTTGCATCTATTTGCTAGAACCGGTTGTTAACATTTTAAGCAGTTCGGAGAACTGGTTGTTAGAAGAAATTACTGGCCTAATCCTGTAAGGAAGGCAGGAAAGAAACTTTCTAGTGTTGCTTACAGAAACTGCCTTTCCATTAACCCTTATTACATTCTTGGCAGGACTAAACTTCCTGTCTCAGGAACTTCTCTGGAGTGTTTTTCCCCTCCTTTGCTGGTACCTTGCTTGTGTGGAGTGATCATTTAAAGTTACAATGGCACTGAAAATCATATTTTACAATATGACTAATGACCATTTTTCACACTTACGACTGTTGCAGCATCCCCACAGTCATGAGAGGCCAGGCAAAGAGATGCATGCCTCGATGAGTGTGATATTGAGTTGGCCACACCCAGCCAATAACATGACCACCAAGCCACGTCCACCCGGTCACATGACCACCAAGCCACACCCAGTAACTAAGCCACACCCACAGAACCGGTTGTTAAAAATTTTTAATCCCACCCCTGCCTAAATTCTATATGTGCACTCAATTTGTTTTGCTTTATGTAAGTCACCCTCAAGAAGTGAGAGGAGCCGAATGTCAACTCATAAAACATTCCTATGCCTGTTTTAGTAATTGCCATAAAAAAGGAAGGGAGAAGGAACAAAATCTGGAAGTACAGTTGAAACCGAAAGTACATTCCAATTCTTATCTTTAAAAGACTGTAACTAAAATACCAGAATTTTTGCCCGCAAATATATTTATTTGGAGAATGTGAATGATGACACCCAGCTTGTGAATGTGCTCAATTGGAGAATCTGGTTTATGAGACACCAGGGGTGAGGGGGGAAGCAGGGTCACAGGTGACTATAAATTATGTCTGCCAGAATTGGCTTGCTGTCAGGATTCCAGCAATCACTCTAATTAAATCATGATTCTCAAGCCAAACTTCAAAAAACTTCAAAGGATTATTAGAGGCGATATACTGGCACTGCCCTGTATGTCATCTCAAATGAACCCTTTGAGTTTTTTTTTGAAGTTTGGCTTGAGAATCATAATTTAATTAGAGCGATTGCTGGAATCCTGACACTTGACTAAAATACACTACATCAGGGGTGTCAAACTTGCATCGTCACAGTGTTGTCAAGTGATGTATAGGGACTTTTTCCCCTTCACTAAACCGGGCATGGCATGGCCAGCGCATGATGCATCCGGCCCATGGGTCATGAGTTTAACTACCCTGCACTACATCTATATCAATGCAGTTATATGGTATATCAATATTAAGAACGCTCTCATGTAGGAGAAATTTCTCAGAATGAACGAGAAAGAAATGCAAGTTGGGAAAAGGTTTACTTAAGTTTAGATGACTAAATTGGTCATCTTCCCCACCATGCAAAGAATTAAATTGCCCCATTTACATGATAGCAAAACTTGGTTAGCTAGCTTAGTTTTGGTGTTTAGTGAATTGAGTCTTAGGTTTGGTTAATTGATAGCAATAGCACTTAGACTTACATACCACTTCACAGTGCTTTACAGCCTTCTAAGCGGTTTACAGATTCAGCACATTGCCCCCAACAATCTGGCTCCTCATTTTACTGATTTTGGAAAGCTGAGTCAACCTTGAGCGGGTCAAGATTGAACTCCTGGAGCAAGCAGTGAGTTAGCCTGCAGTACTGCATTCTAACCACTGTGCCATCATGGGTCTTAATTGATGCTACAATATTGTACATATCCAGAAAAAAATGGCTTAATTCAGTAACCAGATCAAGCATATGTGTTCATACTTCTCTAAATGCCTAAATACTAATGTCATGAGAAGGGGAAATCTCATTCTTAAGACACCTCATATCGTCTTCTTCACTGCAGATACAATAGGATTATCTCTTTGAATACTTGAGTGACATAGTAAATAGATTACAAGTTACTAAATTTACTGAATAAATCATTACTGGTTGAAACATACAAGCTAAACCATTAATTATATACTTTATAGACCATAATTGCTGATTTATAAAACAAAGCTGAAACTGAACAAGCTATTTTATGAAGCTATTGATTCTGGACATCAAGCCAACATGAGGGCAGATTCCCTCCCTTCACTGTGGCTGCTCACTGTGATTAGGAACTGGTTCAAGAGATCAGAGCTCCACTTTTCTCCCGAAGTAATACAGAGTAATATGGAGAACAGAGGAAGGTTTTCTTCCAACTCACCTGCTTGGTTTAGGAATTTCTGCTGCACCTGAGCACATCGCAGTTCCTCATTAGCCTCCCGAAGGGCTTCCCGCTCTTCAATCAGTCTCTGTGGAAACACTCTTAACGTCACACTCCCCTCAAAACTAAAACATCAGCCCCTTAATTACTTCCTGAAGAAGCAACAAAACCAGCCTGCCAAGACACCTCCTTCCCTCCAGATTTCTCTATCCTTGCCACCCTGCCAAGGGGAGGAATACCTCGCCTGAATACTAATTCTGCATTACCTCCTTTTCTTTTACCAGCGCCTCAAACTTCTCCTTCAGATTTTTATACTCAAATTGCCACTTCTCCGCCTTCAAGGCTTCCTCTCCATGTTTGTTGTGGAGCTCTTGCACCTGAGTAAGAGAAGAATGGAGATTTGCTTGGGGTTTCTGTTTTCTCCTCTTTTCTGTTTTGCAGGATCTGCCCGTTCTTCCCAATCATGAGTATGTCTATGTTAAATGCTTTCATATGCCAAAAATTATACTGCTGCAATTGTGATAACTGTTCTGTCCCCAAAGCAATAGCAAAGATACAGTTAAAGGCCCAGCACAGGTACAATAATTGGTTTAATTCTAGTCAAATGACTTTTCCTCAAAACAAATAAACAAACATTTTCGCTTCTCAGCAGCCCTACCGTAGCAGCTTGCTGGCCTTACCAATGCAAGGCTTCCAGCTGATCAAATAGGACCGCCATACCTGTCTTTTATGGGCTTCTAGTTGTGCACGTACAGCATTGGCCCGCCGCAGCTCTTCCTCCAGCTCACAGGTGCGCTGCATATAAACTGTGTTTCGCTCTTCTAGCAGGCGAACCTGCCGACGCAAGTCCCCTAGGTCTTCCAATTTCTTTTTGTAAGAATCTACCATGGCCTCCAGCCGTCCCACCCTGTCTGATGAATGGCTGTAGCAAAAATCAACAACAACAGGCAGTGTAACACTTTTCACATATTTTAACAACAATCCAGTTTCAGTTCTCATTTAATTTCCTGCTTTTTATGTGGAAAAGTAACACTCTTGGCTATTGGAAGCATCAGTGTAAAACAATGATATTGCTGCACGAGGTTGGTATGTACCACAGACTGAAACAATAACAATGGGAAACAATTGTCTCATTCATATTGTTTCTAATGTTTCTATGTTCTATCTCCCAATTTGGTTTTCAGTCTGAAAGGGCCCCCAACCAATGCATTTATAGGCATCGGAATCAAAATCTGAATGGATCAAAAGTCAGCGTTTAACAAAAATGTATTTTATATACAGTCTCTGAAAAACCGATTTCTATGCTGCATTTTAAGAATTAAAAGAAAACCCAAAATGTTCCACATAAGATCATCTGACAACCTAGCTTAAAGAAACAAACTTGGTTTCTAGAGTTTGGAACACAAGATTTGCAACAGGTATTTTATGGCATAATTTGTGCCAAGTTAAAATTCAAACATGGGAGAAGGAAGCCTAGAAATGTGTACAGCCACAACAAACGCTGACAGAAATACACTAACAGATCAGCCCAAGGTGGATTCTATATAAGAAGCTTATTCCATATTCTCATATGCAGTTCCTTAAAATTCAAGTTGCAGCTAATGCAAACTACTATATTCCAGAGCTTCATGTGCCATTGTCAATTTGTGGGCACATATAGGTCACAAAGCATCTGGATTTTTGTTTACAATGTATTTCTTACACAATTCCAAAATGTCTTTTAAATTACCAAGCTGTTTTTTATTTTCCAAAATCAGAAAATTCTAAAAATATGTAGCACCCGATACGCAAGTGCAGGTTTGACTTACAACCTATCCCAGAACATGGCTTGTTTCCCAGACCACAAATACAACTACAGAAACAATATTTTTCTGTCTTATAGCCAAGGTAGAATAGAATAAAATAGAATTCTTTATTGGCCAAGTGTGGTTGGACACACAAGGAATTTGTCTTGGTGCAAATACTGTCAGTATACATGAAAGAAAAGATACATTCATCAAGAGCCAAGAATCCTGAGGTATGACACTTAATGATAGTCATAGGGTACAATAAGCAATCAAATCATACTAGGAAACAGTCAATATAGGTCGTAAGGATACAAGCAACAAAGTTACAGTCATACAGTCACAAGTGAGAGGGGTTGGGTGATAAGGAATGATGAGAAGATTAACAGTAATAGTAGTGCAGACTTTGTAATAGTTGAACAGTGTTGAGGGAATTATTTATTGAGCAGAGTGATGGATTTCAGGTATCAAAAGACTCACCGAAGTACATCCATTTCATCTTTGAGGGATTGGGCTTCCTCTGCCAGGCTAGTCAGCTCCTCGTTACGGTGTTGCAGCTCCTGCACCTCCTTCTCCAGTTCTTCGCAGCGAACTCGAAAATCATCTCTACCATTTTCCAGCCTGGCCCAAAGACACTCAGTTAAACAAACCTAGTTTCCTGGGCCCTGGTGGTTTAGCAAAGAGTACCAACTCCCCCTCCCATCCCTCCCCACAAATACCTGCCCTACCGGAAGTTCTCCTCTTGCAGCTGTTCTATCTGTGACTGAAGCAAAAGCAACTTCTTGCCAGTGAGTCCAGCAGCATCTGACTCTAGAGAACACTTTTGCTCCCGCAGGGTCTTATTCTCCATCACCAGTAAGTTTTTTTCCTCCATTAAAATGGAGATCTAGAGGTGGGGAAGAGAGCAAGTATCAACCAGCTTGGAAAAATGAGGCCCCAAGGGTCTAATACTGTGGCCATCAAAGTTTACATTTAAAGTCCAAGGGAATTTAAAGCCCTCAAAGTCTGAGCCGTTTAAGCTCTTCCTGCAAGTGCACTAGAGGCAGGCAAGGTTTGCTATTACCCCTCTTCCCAGGCTCAAAAATGGAAAACCCAAACTTCTCCTTAGTCACACCCATCCGTGAAGCTATAGATAGTTACTTGCTTCTGCATTCTTGAATTGTGTGCATTGGGAAAGTCCACAGCTGGTAATCAAAACAGGATCAAAAGACAACTGTGCTATGCACAAGATCTCCTATCCCATACCCAAAAAGAACACAATTCCTCTTGCACCACCTTCTGGGAAGACTTCTATTATTCATGCGAGAACTTCTAGCTTGTAAGCAGTAGCATAAGGCAAACAAGAAGGGCCATTTTCTCCTTCAGAAAATCTAGTGAAATCTTGTTAAAAAGCTGTGTGTTGCCTAAGCAACAGCAGTATGAAACCTAGCCATTTATTTACCTGTGACAACAATCCTTGGCTTTTACAAAGATTAAATACCACCGGCTGAAGAGGCTGCAATAATTACTTCCCCTCAAACTGAAATATGTCAAGAATCTTTAGAGGCAAGTATGACGCTTAAAGAAATTGTGTGGTCAAAACTAAATTGTTATGAGGTCAGAAATCTCTGCCACCCCCACCCACCCCCGATTCTGTGTGCCTCCCAAGCCAATCCCAAGCAGCTGTTAACTGGTCAGCATTGTACATGCTCATGCAAGGAGGTTAGGCAGGCCCACCAGGCATGGGGCTTTGCTGTTGGATAAGCATTTCAATTATCATAAGCAAGAGCTTGGAGAAAGGGAGGGCACTTACCTTCTGGAAAGGGACTGCATCCCCAGGGGCACTTTAGCACCTTGGAGGAGTAAAGTGGGAGGGGGTTTAAGGGAGAGAGATCAACCTACCTTTTTTCAGATTCCCTCACCACCCATTGCTATGCTCCGTGACTACATAATTCAAATAACTTCTCAATTATAGCAAGTGTTGCAGTGTAGCTCTATAGAAGATGAACTTATTTCTGCTATTGGATGAGTGTAAGAGATACCGGCTGTGGTCACAGACTACGCTGGGACATAACATAGTTTGTTTTTATAAACCCAATCATTATGGCTTGTATAGCAATAGCACTTAAACTTATATACCGCTTTACAGGGCTTTACAGCCCTCTCTAAGCTGTTTACAGAGAGTCAGCATATTGCCCCCCAACAATCTGGGTCCTCATTTTACCATTCTTGGAACAATGGAAGGCTGAGTTAACCTTGAGCTGATCAGGATTGAACTCCTGACTGTGGGGCTGTGCTCTAACCACTGTGCTACCATGGGTCTTACCATGGTCTATGGATTGGCCCTTTGAATGAACCAGATCACAGCAGCTTGTTAAACAAATTAGGATTTAATGTGATGTATGGATTCTGTTACATAGTAACAAACCTGGGTTACAGGTCACCTGACAAAGTTACCAGACACAGGGTAGCCTCAAAGCTTCCATGCTGGATTTGCTCTCTATACAAAGAGTGGAGAAAGAGAACAGCTGAGCACTAAGAGGGAAGGGTAGGAGGAGGGATACATCACCACACTGCAGCCACACCCAGTTGGTTCCATGCAGCTTATCAAGTAACATGATTAACAAAACATTTGCACTTCAACCCAAGATGTAGGATAGTAGCTGGAGCTTGGGAGGGAGAGACATTTTATTTCTCCAAGGCAGAACCAATTACTGAAGTCCCTAGAGCAGGGGAGGTGCCAAAACCCATGGTTTAGAGAAATATTAATCAAAACTTTCCCAAGCAATCAGTAATCATTCCCACAATGCACCAAGTATGGACAAGGCCTGCTAAATTATCAGACCCTGCAAGCCACTGAGATTTTCTGTCAGACTGAGAACTACTCAACTTACATAAGATCAATGGCACCTCATTGTAAGCACCTGATGCACATTTTGGAATTATATCTGGAAAGTAAAAGTAGAAATGTAAGTTAATATCCCTGACTTCCAAAAGGAACCCACCTGATGCTCCAAGTCATGACAATGTTGCCGCATGTCATCTGTCTCCTCTAGGTCATCACTGAGGAAGTAATACTTTCGGGACTGTAAATCAAGCAGAGGAATGAATCAGGAAAGAACTGCATGATCATAAACATACTCAGGTAACTCTGTCCATTGCATGCTTTGCCTCTTCTGTCTCATCACACAGAAAAAGGCAGAGCTCTCCATTCCTGAGTAAGTAATATGCATTAGTTTGCCCAGTTATATAATTCATTGGGATACCTGACTGTCGAAATTCCCGTATGTCTCTGAACTTAATGTGTCTGATGAATCTTTGGTCAACAACTGCAAGAGAAAAGAGCATCAGTGTAGAATCTACTTACATGTACACATTATTTTTCAACAGACATAAAATAACTAAGAGACTTTGTAAGGTCATCCTGGAGAAGACCAAAACTATTCTGGCATCTGAGCACTATTTGTTTTAATGAAAACTGTAGTGAAACAACTGGTTGGGAAGTAGTGTGATTGTGGTTTAAGAATGAAGGGAAGTCAAAACAAGGCTTCCAGTTCCAGACTGAATTATTTTCATGCCAGATGGCAGTCCAAAGCCATACTTACCTCCTGAATAGCTGTCATAACAACATGCTGAACAGATTCTTCCAAGGTCATGATTTGCTGGATGTAATCTATAAATAGATTAAGTTAGGGGCTCAAAATAAGGTCTAATTTGTTAGTTTCTCTCTTTACTCAACTCCCTAAACCACCCTTCTATTTAAATCATGATGCTATGATAGTTGAACAGCTTTACATTAGAGAACAGAACTAGACAGAGTAGTGGGTAGGGCAGAGTATCAGTTGTTAGCTTAAAGAGTTTGTCTCAATTTTAAGCAGGAGACATCCCTATGGAATCAGAGGGGGGAAGAAAGGGAAAAAGAAAACTAAAAGAAGAGAAAAAAGGGATCAGCAGATTCTCTAACTTCTAAACTTAGTGCTGATGAAATTCCAAACAAGTTAGGAATTTACTGTAAATAGGAAAGCAACACCACATTTTGGACAGCTGCTCGCTAGCCCTCCATACCAGCATTTAAAGTACTCACTACTAAGATGTTTTCCTAGCATAAATGTCTATGCAGCCTTATTATCCCCTCCCTCGTACTATCAAATTGCACATACATACCTTGCTTCTTCTCACAGCTGATGGCACAGCCTAGTACCAACTGTAGTAGTTTCCCAAGCTCAGCCAGATCAGACAGCTCTCCAACTAAGGCTACATCAGGCAACAGCTGCTCTGAGACTTGGTGGCCCAGCACCTTAGGGATATGTAGACAGCAGTAAAAATACCTCCTAGCCACCCATGGGCATTCTAGCATTCCAGCTACCACTATCTATTTAACTTGGTTTACCTGCTGGAAGCACAATTCTTATCAAACAGAACTGAAGCAATGTATGGAGAAGTTGGAAAGTTACATTTTTAAGAATATCATATATTTTTTTAAAAAGCCATTTCCCAGCAAGTATTGCAAGCAATGACAACTCAGATTGATATATGTTCCCTCACCCTTCCCACTTTCATTCCTGTATAAACCCTCTACATCAAATGACTCTGGATCAGCCTGCTAAAGAAGGATTTGGACCCAGATCTCCCTAGCTTAAACCCATCCAGAGTCTCAAGAGAATAGGAAGTGGGAAACAAACAAACAAACCCGTATATCCATAGAAAATGAAATATCATATTCAACATATCTGAAGTAATGCTAAATAACAAAATCTTTAGATACAAAACAAGGGATGCAGATTGAAGCTACAAACAGTTACTTTTTAACATTGCCTTTAATGTTAAATAAAATGGAAAACCTGAGATTCTTCATTTGAAAGCATATGCTTGCTTATTTAATGTCTCAGCAACTCAGCCTATAGAATATACTCACATCCTGGGAATATTCAACCACACTTTGCAAGATCTTCTTCAGGTTGCTCACCTGGGGAAAAATGGGCAAAGATGACAATATTTGTGTAGATTTGCTTGAGTATTCCTGTTTTCATCTTCAAGAAGCCATTAAATGGAATCCAATATCCCTAATAATGAGATAGGCAATCATGCTACTTTACAAGCTTCAATGCTATCTTAATAGGAAGAAGAGTTGTGATGATCTAGTGGGTAAGAGAGCATGATACAAGCCAGGTCAATTGCCACTGCTTGCTGAAGATGGCTCACTGCTAAATGCCACCTTCATTTTCAATCTAGACAGCTGATTCTGTTTGGAGTGCAAATTTTGGCTGTCTATTCCATGAATTCCTTCAAAAAGTACTTCGGAATTTTGTGGAGCTAAAGTGATGAGTCAAGGTAATGAAGCTGACATTTTTTGCTAAGATCTCAATCACTATTGGCACAAATAAGGGAGCAGTTTTATTTGTTAATTCAGCAGATGCAGGTTCTCTTAAAAGATTATAAACACAGATTTCTTCTTGTCGTAATCAGATTCAAAGTACATGTCTTGAACTGGCAGTATTGAGAACATGGAAAAGTAAATAACATTACCCAATATATACAGCAATCTAGTAACTTGAATTCCACGTTTAGGATAATCAGACTCAAGAATCCTGTGCCTTTTAGAACTAGCTCCTCTTTTGTATCTCAAATGTGTTATGAAGCCAGTATATAACTGGTTTAGAACACTGAAACCTCCAAATTTGTAACTGCCTCTGCCTGCTGTTGAATTTTCTTCTTAAGTTCTCATTTCTGCTTCTGAGTTTGAGGCCTCCCAACTAATAGTCAAACACACAGGTAATTGCTGTTCCTTTCTTCTAAATGCAGACTGGGCCTTAAAAAAAAAGATGGATAATGATCTTTCTATAGTACCTTCCACTCTTCTGGCCCCAGTGAATTTCTTCCTTGGCTCCACTTTCTATTAGGCTGAAGCTGTATTGCATGATCATACTATCAACTCATTTCTGGAAACCTCATTGCCATGTTAATGGTCTTTAAATAAAAGTTTCTTTTCTATTTACCCCCTTCCCATTTCCCTATGAGCATTTAAGATATTGGACCTCATACATTTAACAATCCAAATTATGTGCATTTGGCTCTCTGTATTTGAAGATTAACAATGCTGACTTGAAACTTGCTTTTCCAGGCAGAAGTATACCACAGCAAGATAAAGCCAGGATTGAGTAATGCTTAATTTCCTTGTTATATATTTATTGTAAACCTCTTTATTAGTCATGTTCAAGAATTGCAGAGTGTACCAAACACTGAGAAGTAGTCTATCAAAACAGTTAGAAATACAAAAACCAAAGAAGAGAGGTAAGAATATCTGGGACAAAATGCTTTTGGGACATCAATTCACTGAATCACAATATATACCTTCAGTCTCCAATTGTCACCAGTGTCATCTTTAATCCGAAGGAGCCATGTTTCATTGAACCAAGATGGATCTCTGGGAAAGAAAAATGCAAAGTTGTTTGTGTTTATATGAGATAGGAAATAAATGGACTTCTGGTTTGAGCTTCTTCAGCCACAGACTGAAACTGCAACTGTGTGGTTTCGATCCGTGCTTGCTGCTGGAGCGCCCTGACCCGGCTGGTTTCAGGGCTTAGCCACCCCATAGAGGTGAAGAAGGGGGAGACTGCCTGCAGGGTTGAGGAGAGCCGCGTTTCTCCTCCTCAGATAGCCATTACTCTCTTTCCCGAAGGTAGTTGCAGCAGTGGTCAGAAATCGCCACCAGAAAGAAGAACTCAACTGGAAAAGAATGTGCAAGAGGAAGATAAGAAGAGAAAGTTTTGGTTGACTGGGTCAAGCAGCAAAAGCAACAAATAAGGTACCCTGGAATTGAAACTATTAAAAAAAAAAATAACACTGTTCCCAAAGAAGATTTCTAAGCAGCGAAGGAGAGAAAAAAGGGAAAGGATTTGGTTTTTTTTCTCCTCTTCCTATAATGACAGCTAAGAGACTTAAGCATGGAATTGGAAAAAAAATCCACTTTGACATTAATAGGCATTTAATGCTGAAAATAAAAAGTCAAAGAGATAATAAAGATTTCTGGATAATTAAAAGCTTTTGAAAACAGGAAAGGAGAGAAAGAGAATAAAAGGGCAGGATCTGGAAGGGAGGAGACTGCCTGGTATTAAAAAGAACTTTCAGTAAAATCTCAATAAGACTTCCAAAAGATACATCTTAACTGAAACATCTCAACAAAATAATAAAACCCCAGGAAAAGAAAGTGAAAAAAGAAATAAGAAGAAACAGCTTGGGACTATTTAGATTATTTGGTGATCTCTGGATTCTTGGTTACTGCATTTGAATCACTAAAATCAATTGGGTGGTTGTTTAAAACTGTTTAAAATGGCTCCACTTTTAGAAGAATTGAAAATGGAACTTAAAAAGTATAAAGAAGATGCACAAGAAGGGAGAGGTTCTTTTGGCTTCGTTATTTCAGTTCTTGGAAATGGAGATTTGGAACTATGAGAAACAACAAGAAATGCCTGCAGAACAAGAAGATTAGGACAAAGAAGAAGCCATCTTTAATGAACAAGTAATCTCAGATGGGGAAAAAAAAAGGAAAGGGGGGAAAGAGAATGGAAAGTTTAAGATTGGGAAAAACAACCCAAAAAAGGAATAGACTGAAAAATAAGTATAAAATCAGAAAGCAACAGAAGAGGGAAATGCAGGAGAGAGAATTAGAAGTAGAGAGACAAGGGGGTAAAATGCAGAATAGTAATAAGATATGGAATAGAACACAAAAATGAGCATGAAATTGAGTTTGTGTCTGTATAAAGAAGTGCAACCTGGGACCATGCTATTTTCAAAAAAGATGTTTTACTTGTACTTTGTGTGTGTGAAAACCCAAATAAAACTTTATTTTAAAAAAAGGAAATAAATGTTTTACAGCAGATCACAAATATTCAATAATCTGGAAGCAATAGAAAATCCAGATGACAGGTTTTATAGTAGCTACTTAGACATATGCTCTGCCTGCTTTTCACTGCTAAAACAAGACATTTTTCTCATTATCCCATCATGACAAAGAAGATAATTACCATGGGAACTTTTGTTTTCCAAGCTGTTGACTTTACTGATCTGATCTAACCTAGCAGTAAACTATCCAGCTATAAATTGTGCAAAGGGAAATATGTATTGAGAGTGTTTAATTTTTTTGGAAGACTTAGTTGCAAGTATCTTAGCTGACTCCTTTATATCAATATGGAAAAATGGGTTGGAACAGAAGATGCATTATTATGACTTCTCATGTACAAATAAAAATGGAGTATGTCTTGGCTGGGAAAAATCTCAAGTCAACTAATACTGAATTTGATATGTAGCAACCTAATTATAAATCATAATTTGCTACTATATTTGTATCTGATAATTATATGAATATTCCCAAGAACTATGACACTCTTATACTATAATGCCTGGCAAAGTGTGATTCTCAAAGGGAGATTCCAGAACATTACAGATAATGAACACCTTTGACACTCTAATACAATAGTCCAGAGGCTTCTTTACTATCAATTCTAAAATAGGTGGATCATTTATCACACCTTCATTAGCTCAATACCTAGGTCATACTGCTTCTTTTTAATCACAATTATCTTTTAATTAACCAGAGAGATGTATTCTTAAATCATCAAAGTTTAACAAATAAGATTTCACTAGATTTGCCCTGCTCTACATTTAGTAACAGATCTGTTATTGTTTACACATTTAGTAAATAATGTGTTAATCTAGTTTATCTAATTCTAGCTATATTTACAAAGGCTTTTTCCCCACTGAAATGAGTTAAAAATATCAGGGTTTAAAGTGATTTATCTTTATTAAGAAAGCTATACCTTACTAGCCATGTTCAATTTATCTTTTTCTTTCATTTTTCATTTATCTTTTATCATATTTTTTTTCTATATTATATACACAGTGCACTTCAACGTATAGTCATGGTGGCGACATGATCACAGCAGTGTTTTCAGACAAAGCTGGCTCCCTCAGCTGAGAAATGGAGATGAGCACTGCCCCCTAGAGTTGGACATGACTGGACAGGGAAACCTTTATTTATGTTTCTTAATGCTAGTCAATAATCAAAATATTTTAATATTGGCATTCAGAGCTCTCATTGAGTGCTTTCACGTTAGCAGTTTGAAGACATAGGAACAGAGAATAGACATTGAGGATTTTCTGTTAGACTTCCCCATCATTCGTTTTGTGAGAATCACTTTAAGACACTTCCCTCTTCCACTAGGTTCTTCATGAAACTCACATCTTGTGTAGCACCTGGGCAATTGTGACTCCACTGGTCAAATCTTCCAACTTGATACATGGTGATGGAACATGGAAAGTTTGCATCTGGAAAAAATAAAATCACTTGTTAAGTGTAGACAAAAGGCAATTTCCTCTATTTAAAGTGAGTGTCAAACTCAGTCATGTCACGTGTTAAGCCTGGGTTCCCCAACCAGGGTTAGGTAGACAAGCTAAACAGAATGTGCAGCGTTAGTCAGATAGGCACACAGATAAATGAGTGAGCTAAGCTTGTATGTTTATTAACATACAGTAAAAATAACAGATACGCTTGTGCTATCAAGAATATAGTTTATTCCAGTATAAGTTTATAGCATAGTCAAAAACAGTCCAGTATTCATTTACCATGTAGTCAGTCCATTCAGGGATATTCAGTTAGCAAAGTCCATGTAGAATATCCTATTGTCAGTTCACATAAATCAGTCTGTTGTTGTCTCTCCCATTCGAGCAATGCAGTCTTGCTTCCAAGCAGTAATCAGGGATCATCAAAGCCAGAGAGAGAGAGAGCAAGCCGTAGCCTTGCTACTTATAAATGGTTTTCATAACCACACCCACAGTTGCTATTTTACAGTTAAAGCTGCATACACTAACTATGATTTATAGTTAGTATTTCACCTAAAACAGTTAGGGTGAACAATGTTATCCCTAACATCACATGACGTATCGGGACAGTTTTTGCCTTTGCAGAGCCAGGATGTGTGTGGCCTGTGCATGACACAACCAGCCCGTGGATTGCCAGTTTGACAGGCCTGGTCTATTTTGAATCATAAACCAAACTTGGATTATAAATCATCCTCAAGTGGCCCAACTTGATTCTATTAGATATCGTGACAACAGAAAATATTTTATCACTTTCTTATAATTTCCATTTTATAAGGAGATACAAAGGGAAAGAACTCTGTTATAATACATAATGTTACTTCTGATCAAGTAAAATTGTATGCAGCATCCTTTCCACATCTGGGTGCTTTTCAGATGTGTACACTTCAGTGACAGGAATCCTCAGCCTTGGACAGCAAAGATAGTCTGGTTGGAGAAAACTGCTATGGAGAAATTGATGTACTTAGGACTAATGATCTGCTGAAGACCTATATAAAATCTTTACATTTTCTCAAATCCTATAGATCAACAGGTAGATGCCTATAGATCAACAGGTAGCAAGACAACAGTATCCTATTGTGCAATGAGCAAAATGCAAGTATTGTCACATCTCAGCATATCAGTTTTATAAATCCCCACTTTTTCAATATTTCACTTTATTTAGACTGTATCAGTGTTTCTTACACATTTGCTTTCGGAATTCCTTGCCACTTTTAAAAATTATGAATCATTCCAAGACTGCTTTGCTCATATGGCTTACATTTTTCAATATTTTGCATACTGCATTAATTTTTTATTGGAATTTAAAACATTTTATTAGATTATAGAATAAAATACAAAAATAAAAAAGCAAATAGTAAGACACAATGGGGAGAAGGGGAAAGAAAAGTGAGGAGGGGAGGGAGAAAAGGGGGAAAGAAGGGTTGATTTCCGACTCTGTTGCAGTAGAATAGAGCTGTCAAACTCCTGGCCCATGGGCCTGATGTGTCACACAATGACCACACCCACGCCTGTTTTAGCAAAAGGGGGGAAAGTCCCAATATGTCATGTGATGTCACCGTGACATGAGTTTGACACCCCTGCAGTAGAATAAGGCATTAAAATAGAAACTCAATTTTTTACTTTTCCATATTATAAACTAGCCATTTCTGTACCGACAAATCAATCTAATTAGTAAAATTAATCTTATCCAAAATCAAAGCTTCATTTTTTTCCATCTCAAGGGCAAAGTCCAGAAGCAGTCGCCATGCAGTAACAAAAGGACTTATATTCTTTTCTTTGATCAAAATGGTCAATTTAGCAATCTCTGCTGCATACTGTATTAAAAATTTATTTATTTAGCGTATGGTACATGTTAGCCAGGGATCATGGAGGTGGTTAGCTGCCTCTGTGAAAGGATTTTTTTCAGGCGGTGTTGCCCCGGGATGGCTGAATGCTGGTAAGCATTCAGGGGAGGCTCCTTTCTTGTCCTTGTGTGGCGTATTCACTCATGGGAATCGAACTGCCTCAGCAGGCCACAAGCCTGGCATCTTACGTGAGCCACCGTGGCCCGTATTAAAAATTAAATTGATAAGACATACGTGGCATTATATGGTATAATGCAGGGGTGTCAAACTCAAGGCCCTCATAATGTTTTCCTGCAAGTCTAGGGTTCTGATTTTTTGCCTGCCATAGAAACCAACAATTGGTTTGTCAGTAAACCTGTCACCATGGGCTGAAAACGAATGACTAGATCAAAGGCACCCAGATGACTGTCATGCCTAAGGACGGACTAGAATTCACAATCTCCTGGATTCCAGCCTGGTGCCTTAACCACTAGATCAAATGGCATTCTCTAATGCCCTGTAGATTTTACAGTCTAAGCCACGGGTGTCAAACCCGCTGCATCATGTTTCTGTCACGTGATGTTTTGTGACATTTTTCCCATTTGTGCAGCTGGGGTGGGCGTGACCTGCATGTGATGCCTCCAGCCCATGGGCTGCCAGTTTGATACCCCTAGTTTAAGCCTTTGATATCAGACTGAATGAGGTCCCCTTAGGAGTAGGGTATCTAGATTTGTTAACTGAAACTAATAGTTTACTATTGAGAGCACCTGATGAATCTTGCTAATAATGTAACAGGATCTGGACAGCTGCTTTTTCTTTCACTAATAATATGACAATCACTTCCAGTCTTCTCCTACAAAAGATGGCTCATTCTTGATGAAAGCACTATGTATGTGCTGTCCATACATTTTAGAGTGAATGGGATTTGGATAGTTAGGAATTGTGAGCTGTCCCCATAAGGGAATGTATCATGGTAAATGTAGTTAAGGTATCCTGGGAAATGTAGTCCATGTCATGTGGTCACATCTATAATCCAGATTGGTCGCTAAATTGACCCTTGGTGGGTTGGGAGGTCTCCCTCACTCTTGCCTGAAACCATTATACCATGCAGCTGCTTCAATCATCATAGGCTTGAGGCTTTATTATCTTCCTACACCACAATTCAAATATGCAAAGGACTGGACATTAAGAAGAACTTCATCATAAATGTGAGTTGACAGGATGCCTGATAAACCAATAAAAAAGACTTTGTATGGATGCTTTGTGGAATTATCTATCTGCCTTTGTACAGTATTTGTACAGTATTTGTGCAGGACAGGCAGAATAGTGGGAAGATGTGGGTGACCATTCCAGTCTTAATGTGGCAGAAGTACTAGTAATTTTGCAACTAATTACCTACCTGGGTTTCACAAAAAAATATTATTTCTTATAAGTAGGAAGCTTCCAACAGCTGTTGAATTGCCAGATTTTTATAGAAGATAAACTCTGTTCCTTTAATGTATTTGCAAAAAAAAAGACGTTTGGCAAATGCAGCCTCTTGTTTCTCATTATTGCAGTGGGAGAAAAAGTTGCCCTTCCTCATCACACAACTGTCAATCCAAATCTAGCAATAAGTAACTGTAATATTTTCTTTCCTGGGATAAGCTTAATAGCTGGCATTTTAGACAATGATGCATCACAAGGTAAAGGAAACAGTATTGCACAAGCCATTCTGAAAACGCCATTGGGGAGCTGCATAGCCAGCAAAACTGTGTCTTGAAATTTTATGCACACAACATACTTAACCTTGAAATGTGTCAATAAAGATTTTAAGATAAAATAATATTTTAAGTTTATTTCACAATGTATACAACTAATAATATGTTTTAATGTTTTAATACTACTACTAAAACTCTCATGCCTGTTTGATTGTTTATAACCTACAACTGGCCAAAACAATGCATCCTTGGGCAACAAAACTATTAAATGAACTAACTTAAAAAATGCATCCAAAATCCAGGACCCCATAACTCCTGTGGGATTGAAATTTGACAAAGTTGTGGCTGCTTCAGTGCTGCCGTGCCAATGCACTGCCATGGTCAGCCATGGTCATGTGACCCATTTCCAATGCTTCCTGCCAGCTTCCTTCAAAGAAATTTAACGGGAAAGCCAGCGGGAAATCAAAAGTCAAGACAGAAAACAGCTTTCGATGAATTTTAGTACAGATCTTGCCAAGAAAAGTCAGTGAGCAATTGAAGTTACAGTGACAATGAATAAGCAGTATTTATGACCAGTCTTCAAAGTTATGGCCATTAAAGAGTCCCCATGGTTACATGAGCAAAATTCGGGCACTTGGCAGCTCCTCCCCTAATCTCAATTTATGCTTCAACTCCCTCCACCACCTATCTCCTTCCCAGCTCTGCCCTTTTGACTCTTCTGCCCTCAGCTGCCCCTGTTGCCCTAGGGAAGGTCTTGCAAGGCCAGCAGTTACCTTATGAAAGGCCAGGCTGGGTACACATCAACAAGAACAGGCAGGGATATACAGTTGGGGGAGTTGAAGCAGAGGCAGCAGAAAACAGGACAGAAGTGTGAGGCCCAGGCCTGATGACAATAGCCAGGATTAATGTTAGATGCACTGGACAATTGTAGGAGTTAGAATTCATAACATTACAACAGAATTATGCCTGACAGGACCTGATTGGGGGGGGGGGGGGAGCAGCACTGTACACAGAATAAGCAACCAAACAAAGAACAAAGCAATTTAAGTAATCTTTGGACATGGAAAGAGCAGTGATGTGACCCAGTTTGAAACCAGACCAGTCCAGAAGCTTCTAGATTAGTTGCTTGGAGGGATTCCAATGAGCATGTGAGAGTGCTCAAGCAAAATTTGGCTGTACAGTATTATACCCAATAAAATTAAAAGCACTTCCAGAAAGATCAGGATAGAAAACCAAAACCATGTAGGTCAATGCTATTTATATCATCAAGTTGTAGTAACAGAACCTTGCAGATCTGAATGGCTTCCTCCCTTCTTTTATTTTCTTGTGGACTAGGGAGGGACTTTGTTTATTCATGTTAATTTCTTGGCCAGACTTCAGGCCATTTATTTGACCATTGCTGTGGTAGTGACTTTTCCTCCTGTTCCTCAAAGGCATTTCCTCTGTTCTTTACAGGTTATTAAAGTGCTGTCTTGTCACTCAATATCATTTATTTGTTTGTCCTCAATCCTTAAGAGATGAGCATCTTACTGAAAGGTGTGTGCACGTTCCCTACCGTGACAAAAGCTACATCTCCAGCAGTCACAACATGCCTGGTTTTTGGCTATCCAGATGCCATTAAATGTAGCAAATGAGGAGAGGCAATTACCTTAATGGGTGACAAAAACTGATTAATTATAGGTGAGACATGTATTTAATGATAGAGAATAAAATGAATGTGGAGAACAATCCTGCTACTAGAATGTGGAGAACAATACTACTACTCCTGCACATCTAGAGAGCAGCACAGGGACAATATACAAAGTGAAAATGTATTTTAAAAAGTATAAATTTAAAATATATTGATTTGTAACTTATCTCACCACTTATCTCTTGTAACTTATTTCACCAAAATATAAGTTCATTGGGTTTTTGTCCTTACATATTTCTGTATTTTCTATTTTAAATTTATTCCAATTGTGGATGTATAAGTTATGATTGTGTCTTTTATTCCTGTAAACTGCTGAGAAGTCTTTGGGATTGCAACAATGTATAAATATGATAAATAAAAATCATTAATTGACAATGGTTATAATTTTTAGATGTATATAAAACCATTATTTTTTATGTTAAAAGAAAACTTTTTTTATTGAAAAGATTAAAAAGAAAAAGTTCTACTTTAAAAACATTTATCATTTCATTATAACTTGCTTGCCTAATCTACAACATTAAAAATCAAAAACAAAATCTTCCCTCACAAACTATTAACATTATAAAAATACTTTTAATCATACAAACTTTCCCTCTTGGTGGATGGAAAGATTAATCTCAGTTTTTAAAAAAGTGTTGTTAAAACTTAATTTGCCTTTGAGTAATGATGCAGTCTGTTACCTTGACAGATGACAGTTCTATATGTATTTCACTAACACATTTTGCTTGCTATAACAAAAAGATTATTGAACCAGTGCACAATTAAAAACAAAATGGAGCATTAGCAATCAGAAACAATATAACAAATTATAAAATTTAAGTGATCATTTAGAACAAAAATAATTGTAATCCTCTATAATATCAAACCAAAAGAAGCCTGAGGGAAAGAACAGAACAGGAACACTCTATTTGGAAACCGCTTCTGGACTTTTTGTTTTAGGTGGAAAAAAAATAAATTTGATTTTGGGTTTTGCTGATTACATAAGTTTGCTATTATAGAAATGGCTAGAATATACTGTATAATTATGTAAATATAAAAAGCTGAAATTGTATGTTATTACCTTATTCTACTGTGCCAAAGAGTTGGAAGTCAATGCTTTTGTTTTTCTTTTCCCTTTTATCCTAGACATTTTCCTCATTCCTTTCTTCTCCCCCCTTCCCCATTATTCTCATTTTTCTTCATATTTCTATATGTTATATTTTGATAAACTAATAAAATTTGTAATTTAAGATTTTAATAGGAATACAAAACATGTCACAGTCGAACCTTGTCTGAATACATGGGGACAGTGAAGCACCTGAGCAGCATTACAAGCCAAGCCTGTCACTGAAGCTTGTTTGTACCAAGTGACAGTATGCAGGTTATAGTACAGCCAACAAGCCTTCCTCTCGTAATCTCAGATATCAGCTCTTTAACAGAACATGGATTCACCTGGTAACCTGACCCTGTGACATGTTATTTAAGCCTTTATTGTGCAAGTCTCAGTAGGTGGCAGTATCTGGTCAATCTTTTGTAGACTAATAACCAAGAGATGTCACAGGCCAGTTTAAAAATACATCCTGAAAAGGAAGCAATGGCAAAGCACTTCCGTAACTACATAGTTAACAAAAATACACAGGTATGTCTCACCAGGAGTTCAATTCCACCAGATCTGACCTTGAATATTTAAGCAGGTTTAAGTAGATGTCTTTTGTGTTATACAGAGCTATGCATGGTTTAGCAGCACATATATTACTGTTGGCTTTTAACGGACAGTTGCTATCCATCCTCACAGAAAAGCAAGTGGGACATTTTGTGTGCGTGTGAGAATAAAACCAAGAATCCTGAAAAGGCCAGATATTCACAGTTTAAAAAGGCGGGCAAAGAAAAAAACCAACAAACCACAGAGAGAGGAAAAGTAACTACTGTATAAAATGTCCCTCTGAGCCAAGCAGAGGCAACCCCCCCCCCCAAAAAAAAAAAAAAAAAAAAAGCGCGATCGATGCTTACACGAAGCCTGGTGGCATCGAGAGACTTTCAAGAAGTGTTTGGTGTTGTCAACAGGAGAGTTGAAACTTCTGCGGCAGGAGGTCTACACAAGCATCTGCACGTCCAAGCCAGCATTGCTCCCTCCTCACGCACGCTCGTTTTGCCATCTCCAAAAGAGGTGGATTGAGGAAGCCCGCCCCGCCCAACATGGATTGTTTCCCTCTCCCTATTTTAGGACCGAAGCAGGCCAGCAATTGCCAAGTGGGCGCAGGAAACCGCCGCAGATGCAAAGGTGCGAGCAGCAGGTGCCTTCCGAATGGAGCATTTAGGAACGGGCCAACGCCACCTTCTCCCCCCCCCCCCCCCCCCGGGACAATTCCAGGGGCAAAAGCCGAGCGTGGGGCAGACCCGGGAAAAGGGGACGCCTGTTGAAAACGCTTGCAAAGGCGGCGGGCGGCTCCGGCGCTGGAGGAAAACGCCGCGCGAGCGAGGCAGACGCTGCGGGAGACGGCGCGAGAAATACGGCCAAAGCAGCGGCCTGCCTTGAGAGCCCGCCTCCTCCCGTGCCCCATCGGCGGCTTACCCAAGTGAGAAGCGCCCCGCATCGCTCGCCGGGGCCCATCTCGCCCATGGCTCCGCCGCCCGCAGGAGCTCTCTTCCAAGAGCCACGCCTCCTAGAGCGGCCCGAGCGGCCCGTCCTGACGTCACCGGCGTGCAATTAAGGCGGCGGGCGGGCGGGGGGAAACTGAAGGAAAAAAAAAAAAGAAAACCTCCTCTGGAGACGCTCTAGGAGTCTACGCAATTGTTATTCCATTCGGCGAAGGAGGAAGGCGCTTGGAAGCGGAGTTTGGCTCGGTGTCCTTTTTTAACTGTAAGAGGGCGGGGGGGGGGGGAGAGTTGCGCGTGCGCGCGCGCTCGAGGCCTCCTATGGGAGAAGCGTATTTGCGGTTGTGTTGTAAGAGATACGCTCTATACATGCTCAGAGGCGTATTTTGTTTCACGTATGTTCCCGTCGTTCGAAAGATCATTGGTAAGGGTTGTTGTTTAGATGTCAGTGTGTTGGCCGCCTCGCTTTCTCATCAAAACCCTCAACAGATTGCCCCAGGCGCTGTGCGCCAGTAACGCGTTCACAATAAACCGATTCGCCACGGGGTACGTTGAAATGCCGAGGAATGAAGTCTGTGGAAAAGAAAAGCGGGAGTTGGATCGATTCAGGGAGGAGAGTCCCCACTAGGGGGTAGCATCATGCCTCGCTTTTGTGTTGCTCTGAGAGTGAAGAGTCTCGAAGGAATGACTTCAGTGTCCCAACTAGCGCTTCATCTGATTATACGCAAAGGAAAGTTGGCAGAGGAACTAAATACAGGCAGTCCTTAACTTACGACCAGTTGAGCCCAAAAATGTATGTTGTTGAGTGAGGAAATTGTTTAGTAAAATTGTCAAAAGATCTGGAAGCAATTTCAGTGTTCAGCAAAGTCCCACCCAGCTCGTTGAGATCCCTTTGTCAACTGTTCCAACTTGGGTCAATGAGGAAAGGAAGACTCCTGGCCTATGATTAGCCAAAAGATGGTCCTCGGCTTACAACACTTCATTGAGTGACCATTCAAAGTGACAACAGTACTGAAAAAAGTGACTTAAGACAGTTTTTTCACACTTACAACTGACACTTATAGCTGCAGCATCCCCATGATCATGTGATCCAAATTCAGGCACTTGGCAACTGACTCGTATTTACGACGGTCGCAGTGTTTCGGGGGTCACACGATCCCCTTTTGCAACCTTCTGACAAGCAGAGTAACGGGGGAAGCCAGATTCACTTAACCACTTAACAACTGCCGTGATTCGCTTAACCACTCTGGCAAGAAAGGTCGTAAAATGGGGCAAAATCCACTTAAAACACATTTCACTTAGCAATGGAAAATTGTGATGTCAAGGACGAACTGTACTTTAGTAAAGCCAAAGTGGTTACAGAAGAGGCAAAGCTGGCTCAGAGATTTCCGCATGCAAAATATAGTTAATTTTCCTTTGGTCCTGGACAATCCCCCCTGGTTATCAGACAAGGTCCAATCAGGTGTTAACAAATGGTTTAAAAAACCTCTCTTCGTGCACGCTGGCGGCTAGTGGTTCCCGTGGGATGGTATGTCTTGGGTTCGATTCCTGTAAGATCCCTCCCTGCTTTCCCAGCTTGGATCCCTCCCTCCTTTCCCAGCTGGAAAGGAGGCAGAAGTCGCTTAAGGAAGGGGAGGGAGGGAGGTTTTCTCAAAACAAGTGGTGTAAACTGGGTGCCTTTGGGCCAGTCTCTCCCTCTCAGCCCAGCGAACCTCACAGGGTTGCTCTGGTGGGGATATGTACTGTATATATGTATGTATATATAGGTAAAGATAAAGGTTCCCTTCGCACATCCATGCTAGCCGTTCTCGCCTCTAGGGGACGGTGTGCTCATCTCTGTTAGAAAGCCAAAGAAGAGCCAGCGCTGTCCCAAGACATCACCATGCTCATGTGGCCGGCATGACTAAATGCCAAAGGCTCACGGAATGCTGTTTCCTTCCCACCAAAGTGGTCCCTATTTTTCTACTTGCATTTTTACAGGCTTTCAAACTGCCAGGTTGGCAGAAGCTGGGACAAGGAATGGGAGCTCGTTCTGTGACGCGGCGCTAGGGATTCAAACCACCAAACTGCCGACCTTTCTGATCGACAAGCTCAGTGTCTTAGCCACTGAGCCACCGTGTCCCTTGTGTGTGTGTGTGTGTATACACATATACACATACACAGATACGAATATATTTTTCAGAGGTGATTTTGAAGTTGTGTACAGACTTATTTTCTAATCCAGGGGCCAACCTTTTGGACCTCAGGGACCACCAAACTCATAATTTAAAGCCCCTGTCCCACTGCACTAACAGATGCAAAGAGGATGTAAAACGTTAAAAAAAGCTTGCCATCCATTGGAAAATGCTATGCATCCATTGTGTACTCATTGCATACGTATTTCATACGCTCTATCCGTCAAGCATCCGTCCACTGCGATTTCATCTGCGCAAGAAGTTTTGAGCTGCACAAAACTTTGTGAACGGATGAACTTTCCGCTGTGTACAATGTAAATCCGAGCAACAAACGTTCTATGTCCGTTTATCATCCGTTAAACGTCTGCTGTATCCTCTCTGCATCCTCTGGGCATCCTCGCAACTCACATCCGCTGCAGCTGAAAACGTAAAGAGGGAGGAAACAAAAGGTACACGGAACGTCTACACAGCATTAGTAGCACGGAAATAGAAAGGATGCGCAATGAGCGGTTTGCATCCGATGTACATCCGCTAGGCTTCCTATGAACATCGTTTAACATCCCCGCTACATACTACCCACGTCCATTCTTTTCCGTTCTGTTTATGCATATTTTCGCCATTTTTTGGAGCGGATGACAACGGATGGAGCCACCCCCGAAATTTTGCTCGTCCGCTGTGTCCTTTTTGCATATGTTTTGTGTCTGTCGACCAGTGGGACTTAGCTTTTAAATCCCGCAGACCAGAGACTCTGAGAAAATACCAAAAAAAGTCTGCAGGAAAATTCCCCACCCCATTTTCCTATCAATCGATCATTCTTTATTTGGGATTACAGGATACCGTTTCCAGCTCCATTCTCAAGGGGAGAGAGAAAGAGACTTTTGGCTTCATGCAAAGAAAGCAGCAGAAGCAGTTGAAGTCTTTCTCTCCCTCAAAGTCCACCAGCATGGCGCAGCCTCTTGGAGCAGGATGCCTTGCAGGATCCCAAAGACTCATTTCTGGTGGAGTTTGGGGGAGAGAAAGAAAGATTTTTGCTGCTTTCCTTGTGTGCAGCCAAAAGCAGCAGAAAGAAGCGGAAAAAAGCAGACCGGTAGCCAGGCCAGGTGCAAGTGGGGCGAATGGGGTAAGTCCCCCCCCCCGCCTTTCCCCCCTCACTACCTCATGTTCGCAATGCAAGCAACACAAGCCTTGTGTTCCCGTGGGCCATGTGGGCGGTGCAGTGTTGTGTTCCTGCACAGCCTGGA
Organism: Laticauda colubrina; assembly: GCA_015471245.1. Classification (NCBI taxonomy): domain Eukaryota; kingdom Metazoa; phylum Chordata; class Lepidosauria; order Squamata; family Elapidae; genus Laticauda; species Laticauda colubrina. The sequence continues at coordinate 106,190,039 of BLBF01000003.1, read as the reverse complement.
TTAATTGCTTTGGGAGGTGGTTTGGGGGTGAAATTTCTCTGCGGACCACCAAAATTTTCTCATGGACCACCAGTGGTCCCTGGCCCACTGGTTGGAGACTACTGCTCTAGCTCATACATTACATTTATTTCAACACACACACCCCCCCAGGCTCACAAGAAAGAACCTTAGTTGAGCAGTTAGCTACACTGATATTATCTTAAAATTTTATCTCTTATGTTGAAACTATTAAAGACAGCCTCAACAACTGTAAACAACTTGAAATTGTTACACATTACTGTAGTAGTTGGAAATCAGGGCAGCAACTAAGAACAAAGGGCCTTAACAATGGTATGTGACCACAGGCATTGCGACTTGTAAACCATCTTTTTGTAAACCATGTGAACCCAACCAAATATGAAATACCTAAACTATGCCTTAGCACAATATGTGAACCTTCATCTCATTCTGTTCCTTAGCCCCTACCCAGTGATTGTTATGTTTGTTTTAGTTTCCAAAGTGACGCTCTTCCAACAATATCACTCTGCTGTAGAAGTTATCTCTTACAGTTTTTAGCTCCAATCCACAGAAGTGGACTATTTAGGGGTGCAGTGGTAGATATTTACTTAGCAAAATATCTTATTGAATATATGTTGATATAGATATATGTTGACATTATCATTATTATATTTTCATCCCATCTTTTTATGTATAATGCGGTGAACATACAGTATCTAATACTCCCTGCTTCTATTTTTCCCCACAACAGCAATCATGTAAGCTGGGTTGGGTTGAGAGAGAATGACTGGCCCAACCTCACCCAACCAGCTTTCATGCCTAAGGGAGGCATCAGTTCAGAATCTCCTGGTTTCTAGACCAGTACCTTAACCACTACACCGAACTGGCTCTCAAAGTCATATAGAACTGACATGTCTAGACATCTAAAAATCTTATAATTTAAGTAATAAGCATGGCAGACATCAACTTTAATCTTATTAGATTACTGTTAAATGTGGTACTTTTAAAAGAACATTCTTAAACCAGAGAAGCCCATAATTTTGAGTAAGTTATATATTTCTTTATGACATGTATATAGAATCTTTCCTTTTATAATTCCTAAGATTTCAACCAGATGTTTTTGGTATCTCTGTGAATTCTGAGGATTGTGGTCCCAAAATATCTTGTTGACCCCCAGTTAGAGAAAGTTTTCAAGGTGTGCAAAAATATGTTATGTCTCAAACACCCTGTTACATAAGTGAAGCGAATGGTAGAAGCTTTTCGACAATGGCCCATCATGTTTCAGAATAGCGATGAGAATCTTTATTTTTTGCCTTTAAGCCCAACCCAATATCTGTTGTGCCACGCTAACTACTTAGCAGCTTTTGGCAAATATATATCCCACTAGAGAGCAATGTTTTTTATTTTCTCATGTCCCCTGCTTCTTGTAATCACTGAGATGGAAAACAAACTCCATGTGGGAAAGTTCCCAGCTGGGTTATTTTGGCTACCTTAGGTGGAAACGTGTTATTGGCCTCTGTGACTCAGGAGCAACTCAGACACTGTCTGCTCCCAGCTTCCCTTCCGAGGACAGTCTAGTATTAACCCATATATTAGTTTTTAAAATTTGTTCCAAATGTACATAGAAAAGTATGTTCTTTTTGTGTTTTTACTGATTATGGGGTCATTTTCTGTCATTGCCATCACTGCTGTTCTTATTACTCCATCTCTGTTTTGCAGATTATGCTGAACAGTTTATTATACTGATTATATTTTTTAATTTTTCTAATAAGCCACGTACTCCAGATCAGCTATGACTAATCTGATTACCCACCTGATATGTTGGGATTAGAAATCCCATAATTCCTAGATAGTGTAATGAATTGCTTTGGCTGGATTGGCTGAGAATTCTGGGAATTGCAGTATCTATTCATCTGGAAGGCAACCTAGGAATACAGCATTGAGCAGGGCTGTCAAACTTGCAGCCCACAGGCCAGATGCGTCATGTGCTGGCTGTGGCCATGCCCAGTTTAGCGAAGAGAAAAGTTGTGGTACGTCACAGGACGACGCTGTGACAATGTGAATTTGACACCCCTGGCATAGAAAATTCCTGATTGAATTTCAGTCATTAACATTCGGCAGCATTATAGTTTGTATTCTTTAAACCTTCCATCTGTGACACATCATGTGTATGTGAAGCACGCTTAATAATCAAGAAAAGTACCATAAATTATTAGGTACATATCTCTTCATAGCAGTTGTTGATTCAGTTTTTGACTTCTCTTCCTTGATAGCCCATCAGCTTTGATGATAACCTTAATTCTTAGTAGGATTGTTATCTGACCAATATGGTTTTTAAGGATCAGCCTTTAAAAGCTGGCCTTTCTAATATAGCATCTCTTAAAGCTGGTGATCTAATTTCTTTTGTCTAACCATGCTGAATATATTATTATTAAGACTCCCTCTGTCATCTTTAGGACTTTTTGTTGATAAAAAAATCTGCCTTGAAACAAGGTGGAGATAGAGTTTAAAATTGGGTTTTCTGGCAGTCTCTTTCTACACACAGAAGAGTGAAACTGAATGGCATTTCTTATGCAAAGCAATCTATTCAACTTTTCAAACAATACTAGAATGATATTATTCAATAAGGTTTGTGTTATGATCCCATTTGTCACTTGATGTCAATGAATTGTGGCATAGAAAAATAATAATTTCAGTAAATACTCCATACTGGTTTCTTATAAGTGATTCTTATTGCAAGCAACTGGGTGAATGGGAATTTACACATTGGCATGAGATACTACTATATAATCGTTCCCCCCTCAAACACACATATATTCGAACAAAATTGTGCCTATACTTTTCATGTAAAACTTCTTTATGGACTATGTAAACACTCATGCTTTGTAATAGTTTCCAGTATGCTTGGTTTTATATCATTATAAAGCATGAACGTGTTTTCGTTGGACAGCATATATGGAAAAGTGTATTCTTACACAGTTTTCCACATATGTTGTCCAGTTAAAATGCTTTCTCCATCACTTGCTTGAACTATGCTTCTGCTCTCCACAAATTTGTACAATGTAAGCAAATCATACAACACTTGATTCAATCCAACAAATACCTCATTTGGACTCTTCATCATCCTCTCTCACATGATCCTGTATATCCCTGCACACACCCATTTACTCTCTGCACAATGTATCCTATCACAAATTCTGTACCACATATATCCAGCCTCTTGTTGCATGTACACACCCTGTCTCTGGCGTGCGGTTGTTGGGCAGCTGTTCTGCTCTAGGCACGTCCTGGTTGGAGAAGCCGCCCACAGTTAAAAACAGATGATTTCACAGAAAAGCAAACAGAGGAGACAAGGGAAGGATATTTAGGAATGGGAAGGAGAGGTCAGGGAAAGAGGATTTTGTTGCTGATCTTTTCTGTTTTGGAGTAAAAATAGAGAATGGGTTGATAGTAACATGAGGAATTAGGGACTGGGCATATTTAGTTACACAATATATTACTTTCAGTGTCTAGAATGAAGTGTACTTACTACCCATTCAAACAGTATGGGGATAACACCCAGGTCTGAAGCAGGACATGATTAATTCCAGGAAGAACAGCCTGGGAATTTTAGTGATCAGGCAAACAGTAAGTTGGCATTGAATCAGAATTCCCTGGTTTGCTCCCCAGCTTCTGTCAAACACATTTAATTAATACACAGGAGATAAGGAGGTGATTCTGGGGTTATAGGATTAGGAAAAACCTGATTCCATGCTCATTCATAGTAAATATCTACTGTTCCCCAAGGTCTACATAATTCAAATAGAATTTAAGGAAACTGAAGTCTCTTCTATTTGCATCCATCTTAGTGGAAACACTGGCTATCCATCTGTGCTTTTTGATGGTATTCTATTATTTGTCAATGATGTAAACAGGCAGGTAAAGAAGCCAACACCCCAAATGCCGTGGCCAAATTGTTCCTATCTAGTCATTAACTCCCAGTTTGTTAATGACCCTTAATAACTGCTAATTACAGCTTAGGCTAGGGAGGAACCAGGCAGGTGCTGGTGACCAGAAGATCAGACAACTCCAAATTATATTTATGGGCAGGAGAGCATGTAGCAGTTAAGAAGGATGGACATGAACAGTAAAAAGGTAGAGCTGATGTAACTGGGAGCCACATCATTGAATCCCTTTAGGGACCTGCTTCGATGTAGCCAATTAAATGAATATAGACTTCTGCTTCTGTCCCTTATTGGAATTTCCCAACTGTCAATAGGGACAGGCAAGCTCTGTGGGGCTGCCCCGAAAGATCAGAACAGATAATTACAGAAATACTCCTTTAATATGCATTTTTGCATGTCTGATCCATTTGATATCCCTGGGGTAGGTTAAGAATGACACACATCCTGAAGAGGGTCTTTCCCTTGAACAGTTAAGATCCCTTCAACCAATCATGCATGATCTAGGCATACATCTAGGACATGGGTGTCAAACTCGATCATGTTATGTGACATCACATGACACATCACAATGGTTTTTGTCTTTGCGGAGCTGGGATGGATGTGGCCTATGCGTGATGTATCTTGCCACCAGTTTCACACCCTTGATCTAGGATGACTTCCAGGGCCATGTTTGCGGCAATGATGGCTAGCTAATTTGCTACTTCCTCTGAGCCAAAAATCTGATATTTCGCCCTTATCAGCTGGAGAAGCATACTGGTGAATATAGATATTGGGAAAGAAAGCCTATTATGCTCTCAGATTGTAGAAAAGATGATGTATGAACTGGAAGATTGATTTGTACATGGTCTCCTTCCCTTCTAGACAAACATCTGTTTTCTCGAAAGACTTCTTTCCCACCCTTGCCATTGGCCACTTCAGAGCAGCCATGGCTTTGACCCTCGCAAGCAAAGTGAGCTTTTCCCGGCAGGCAAGAGGCTGAGCCCTTGGCCCTGCTGGGAAGGGAAGTCTGCTCTCTATGACTCATATACTGGGCGAGGCAACCCCCTCCTTTCAAGGACTGCAGCCACCACAAGACTCAAGTCCAGACAACAGTAAGGAGGGAAATGCAACAAAGCATACAATCTCTCTCTCCCTCCCTCCCTCCCCCTCTCCTCTCCCTCTCCCTCTCTATCTCTCTCTCTCACACACACAAGTATTCATCTTTATATTAGGGAAATTTGTCATTGAGTACATATGTGTAGTGCCAGAAGTGAGTTTTTCATAAACACAGATGCATTATTTTAATCAAGGTCTATAGGTTTGTGCTATTTGTAACAGGGAATATGGTGATAGATGCATATTTGTTACAGATTGTGGGTAAGGTAAAAACTAAGCTTCCCCAGGATGATGGTGTCCAGATGGTTTTGGCCTACAGCTTCCTTAATCTCACAGGCAGAAAAAATGAGAAAGGCAGAAGTATAATATATTGTGTATTACTTCAACATTAATCCTCCTGCAGTGTGGCAACTGATATTTGAGTTCTCCCTGGGTATGTTTACTCATACACACCCAGGCTACTGTTAGTGCTCAACTTATTACAATTCTATGCAATATGCTTGAATGGAAACCTTTTGGCTGCCTCTTTGGCTATCTATTTTTACCATGACAAACTTATCTTATATATTGATTTTATTTATTGTAGGACACTATGTCACACATATTCTATGCCTTGTGTCTTTTGAGAAGTGGTTTGTGTGCATGTATGCCTGTGGCTGTCGTGCAGCCCAAGGTATGTGCACTTTTACTATGGGTAAAGGCAAGTGGTGAACCTGGTGACCTTGTTTACTTCACCTTCTGCTGTGTGGAGTACAAAGGGAAGCAGTCAAGACTTGCAATGGGAGGAGATCAAGGAAAGCAGCCTGGTAGCATATATCCCAGTTCCCATGACAGCAAGAAAACTGTGAATTGGGACATATCCCCACACCCATTATGGCGCAAGGTTTGCTTCTGTCCCACGTCATTACCATGGTAGCAGCTGCTTCCTGTATCGTCTGGCAGATTCCAAGGCCTCAACAATGAACTTCCTGTCAGAGAAGGGAAAGCTGGGGATGGAAAAAGAGTAGGCAGAGCTGGCTGCTGGGGCATGGGACCTGAGACTTTCCTACTTGCAGGGCATTGGGTTCATCAGCCCTCTAGGTCACATGTCAAACCGAAGTAGCACAACATCCACCAAACTTACATAGCCACTGGGCTAATTCTCTTCTGTTAATAACACACACACACCATAATCTCACCTGATTTCCAGTCCAATAAACATAGTTTAGGATTCTCTGCTGGTCTGGATAGCTCCTTAGATCCAGCCAGATCTCTTCTGCCTTACAAATCATTTCTCTGCAGGAGGCAGGCTTGATGCCAGTGTGGGGCTTGATATCTGAGAACGCCCCCAGCTTCCCTCCCTTTTCTGGGCTTGGTCTAGTGCAGCTGCTGGGAAAAGGAGTGGAGTAAAGCTGACGCAGGGATGGGGTGTGGGGAGCAGCTCCCAGGCTTTGGAGTGCCGCCCAAATTAAATTAACCCTTCCCTGGGCATCTGTGCAGGATATGCCAGTCTTTGGGGAAAGCAGCACATCCAGTGCTGTGGGTAAATTATAGTAATTCATACAGGATAGAGATTCATACCCTCCTACCTACCTGAAGCCCAGCTCTATGTCTTCACTGTATAGATCAGGGAAATGGGGGGGGGGGGGGGGGGGGGGGGGGGGAGGCAGAGGAGAAGACTCAGTCAAAGACAAGCCATTTGCAACAGTGAAATAAAATTTGTCATTGGAACTATATGGTACATTGCTCTCAAAATGGAGAAAACTTCACACATCCCATATTCTCATTTATCAGGCATAGTATAAATTAGTTGCAAATTGCTCAAAGAACATTTAGCCTGTATCTTCCAAACTTCTAGAGTATCAAACTTCAAAAAATGATACACAACTTTAAAAAAAATATTCATGTGTAAGTTCTCCTGAAGTAATATTGGTTCAGTTCATGACCTTTTACTTAGCATGTAATATGGGATAGATGTAATAGAAATGACAGTTGTAACAAAAAGGAAATAATTGGGGGGGGAGTGTTAAAATAGAATGGCGTGAAAATCAGTTCAAGGAGAGGATGATATAAAACATAATGGTCTCTTGGCAGAATTGTGGCAGGGACTCTTGTTTCTTTTTATCTCTTAATAATTGCTGTGGCCAGATTACAAAAGTGGATCAGAGGGTATGTGATGTGAAGTACAGATATGTATTTTGCTGTATCCCACATTTTTATAGATATATTCCCTTAGGGTAAAACAGTTAAACATTCATTTCTGTAAGCCAGAGGCTTTCAAATAGTAAATTAGGATCCTCTGGATGGAAGGTCATAATTTTTGGAGAAACTGTGATGAGGCTGATAAAATTAGCTGAATTCTCAACATTTTTTCTGTATTAATTTATTATATATTAGCATTTTAATGGTGACCACTACATTGTACCATATCAGAAAGCCTAAGCCAATGCTCTTACATAGTTTTTCTTATTCATGTCAAACACACTCATGTAGGCACATGTAAGATGTAAAACAGTCTTCACAGAAAGTGTTACTGAGCATGAATGCAGATTTTCCAGACGGATTGTGGGGAGGGGAGGGGAAAAATTCCCACTGAGTTGATCCAGCCTCATACGCCCTATCTGGCTCAGCATGTCCTTCCCTGCCAGGGCCCTTCCTCCACCCTTTGCAGCTGTGTAGCCTCCGGCTTGAAGCCATGTAGATTTTGCAAGTTAAGCAAGGTCAAATCAGGGGAAAATGTGGGTGACAACCCTAAGGAAAGAGTAAGGTGCTGCGAGAGAACTCCTTTTAGCATCAGAGCCTTCTCCATCCTGCCATTCCAGTGCCAGGAAGTGCTGTGATTTTGGAGGTAATGCTGAGTAAGAGCAGGCTCAAGAGAAGCTTCTTCTTGTCATCCCCTCCTCCTCTTCCTTATCATCACCATCACTATATCACCATCTACCCTAGCCCACTAATATGGGTATACATTGCTGGGTTGCAGTCGGAGATGCCTGTTTTTGACAACACTGACATGCAGCCATTTGCAACTATTCAGTTGAATAATTTCAGCCACCTCCTTAATTTCCATTCCTAAATTGCCCTACAGGGCTGTTGGGTGGCAATTAAAGAACACAATGTTCTCCATCCCAAAGACAGCTGCATTTTTATGCAGGTGTTTCTTATATTAACAACTGCCTGTACCATACAGAGAACTATATTCAGCTCTTTGGACAAGGAACAATAATTTTAATTCAGTGTTTTATAGCAGACAGCATGGTAAATACTCTACTTTTTAGTATCTGATCTGAGTTCAAACAGAATTGCCTTCAAATACTTTATTTTCCTTTCTTAGTTACCCCTGGCGTTCTCCTTAAACATCATTGTGAGTCTTAGGTTTCATCCTTCATACATAATGCTAAACCAAGGGTCTTCAAATTTGGCAAGTTTAAGACTTGTGGATTTCAACTCCCAGAATTCCTGAGCTAACATGACTGGAGAAGGAATTTTGGGACTTGAAATCACAAGTCTTAAAGATGTCAAGTTTGAAGACCCCTTTGCTAAACCATAGATTGCTTAATTGTATTGAGTAAATTGGAAGTGGCTGAGTTCACAAAACATCCTAAGCTATAAGTGATTTACAGATTATCACAGTTCCATTTGCACAAGCCAATAACTTGGTTAAAGAACGTTCACATTATGCATATGTAATTGAACAATGAATTAAAACCATAGTTTTAGGCATTCTGTTTATAATCTGAGCAGGAAATGGTGAATGTTTGTCCAAAGAATGGATGATCCGGTGATTTTTTCAACTTTGTTTGAAAAACAGCAGGGAACTACAGTGTTGTAAAGAAACATTCCATGCTCAAGTTTTGGGGTTAGTGTATTATATGAATACAGGCACATTGGAAGCTGTGGTTAATTTTTTAAAAAATTCTAAAACAGGCAAAAGTAATACAGTCATTCAACCCACAAGCTGATAGATGTCTTTGTTTCTTATTGGTTTTCATTATGTTCCTGTTTGAAATAATGGGGCTTACTTTCATACACATTGATAAAGTCTGTCCTGTGTACAACACTATTATTATTGTGTACTTATAAAAAAGCTTTCCCAAAAATCAGTTTTTTATATTCTCTGTATCTACAGATAATCCTCAATTTATGATCACCAATTGGACCAAAATTTCCATTGCTAATCAAGGGTCTTGTAAAGTTAGCCCAATTTTACAACCTTTTTTGCCATAGTTAAGTGAATCACTGCAGTTGTTAAGTGAATCAAGTGGTTGCTAAGCAAATCCATCTTCTCCCATTTACTTTGTTGGAAGTTGGCTGGAAAAGTTGTGAATGATGATCACATGACCTTGGGATAGACACAGCAACTTTGTAAATACATACCGGTTGCCAAGTGCCCTAATTTTGATCACATAATTGTGGGAATGCTGTGATGGTTGTGAGTGTAAGGATGGGTCATGTCAGTTTTTTCAGTGTCTTTGTAACCTTGAAAGGTCACTAAACATATGGGTGGGTGTTAAGTCAAGGATTACTTGTATAGCAAATACCCAGCAGCTAAAATATTCATTCAGCTTTAATATACAGTATTTTCTATTTTCTATGCTATATGAATACATGGGGCTGCCCTTGAAGAGCATTCAGAAACTCCAGTTGCTGCAAAATGCAGCAGCCCACATGGTTTTGTGCAGACCTTGGTGTGCATATGTTTCACCTCTTCTGGGAGAGCTGCATTGGTTGTGGATATGCTTCCAGTGCAATTCAAGGTGCTGGTTGTCACCTTTAAAGCCCTTCATGGCTTGGGATCAGGTTATGAGGGAATGTCTCTTGCTGGTCACATCTACCTGACCCATTAGAGTGGGAGACAGGGAATGTTGGTGGGGGGCATCCCTGAGGGAGATACACCTGGTGGGACCCAGAAGAAGGGCCATCTCCATGATGGCTCCCTCTTTTTGGAACATAATTCCTCTAGATATTAGAATGGCCCCCTCTGATACTCTTCAAGAAGGCACCGAAGACCTGGTTCTACCAGCAGGCCTGGGAAACTCAGAGCAGGATAGAGCCCATCAAATGGCTCATGTAATCTGCTGTTGTCAGGGCAGGGGGTGGGAGTTGGGGTGGGTGATTTTTTTTCCAGATTTTGTTCTATTGTACTTTATTAATTTATTTGATTCTTTTTATTAGTTTTCATTGTATTTTTGTTTTAAATATGGTTTTACATTCTGTAAGCCTCCTCGAGTCGCCATGGGGGAATTCGGTAAATAAATTCAGTAAATAGATAAATAAATACACTAACATCTGTACACATATGGAGCTGTGTGTATCCAGGCTAAATTTTGAAAAAGTTTTCACAACTAATGATGATTTGGGACTAGGAATACAGATTTGAGGACCACTGGTTGCTTATTGAAATTGGGATTTGATGGGGGAGGGCGGAGCTGGCGTCACGATGATACGGCATGCGATCTTGGAGGTCCGAGATTGCTATCAATATCTTTGCTCGTGGACAATTGGATCTAAACCGTCCCGAAGAGACGGTGATCATAAAGAGCACGTCCTGTCGATCCCAGGGATACCGCAAAGTCCCTGGTAGAACCAGGAGAAGCTCTTTTTGCCAGTGGCAAAGGGGCAGCCAATAAAGCTGCTGAAGTTGGGACAGCTCTGAGACGGAAGGGAAGAGAAAGAGAGAGTGTGCCGGTTTGGTGAGAACCTTTTTTTTTATATTTTAAGACTTGAAAGGACACCCTAAAGTAAAGAAAGAATCTGTAAAAGTTTTGACAGAAGTGATTAAGCGGCGATTTTAAACAAGGATGTCAAAGTAATAATTGTTTTTTCTTCATTGTTTTTCTATATAATTTTATATTTTGAAACTGGACTGATTACGTTTTCTTCTTGTTATTTATTCTTTTCTCCTTTTTGATTCTACAACATGTTAAAGTAGAGATTCCTTTTTAGCTATTTTTTAAATACTTTTTTTCTTTTTTAGTTAATCCTTATTATATTTTGCCTGGAAAAGGAGAGGGGGAAAGTGAAAGCTAAAGAAACTTTGTAGCACTGCCAACTAGAGGCTTGGAAGTATTCTGTTTTTTCTTTATCAGACAAAGCTGAGAAAGTATTGAGACTTTGTTTGAAGGACATTGCCTGGTTGATAAGATAGAAGGAAGAGCACAGGAGAGTATTATTGCAGGTGCTCTTCTAGGTTTCTATCAACAATTGGAGTCTGGTGTTGAAACTTTGGAAAAGAGGTGATAAATTTTTGGAGAAGAGAGAAGAGAACTATAATAAGAGCCTTGGATAATTAAACAAAGTGCAGTGTGCTCTTCTTATTTTTTTCTAAGCTGTGCTATCCCCCCTCACCAGTTTATCTTTTTTTTTTTTTTTCTGGTAATAGATATTTGGACTTTTGGCTTTTTGGAACTTGGCTTTCTGGAACTTGCCTACTTTTCATATTGGTTTCTTTTTGGTCCGTTTTTATGCATCTTTTTATATTTGAGATCACTTAATTGGATTAAGGCGGTGAAGAACCTGAATAATTTTTTCCTTTCTTTTTTCTTCTTAGCCTTTTTCTTCACCTTTTTGCCTTCTTTGGGATTTTACAACTTTTCTTTTTTTCGTGTTTGTTTGTGATGTCCCTGTGCTCTTTTTTTTTCACTTTTGAATTTTTATTGTCATCTAACTAATCGATTGGATTAAGGCATACAAGAGCCTGAAGAAATCTTTTTTTTCCCTTTTTGCTTTTTAATTATTATTACGATTTGGTTTTTTCTTTTTTTCCACTATTTTTACTTGGAATTGTAGCTGGTTATTTTATAACTAGATTAAGGTCTAGAAGAATTGAAGATTTTGAATTTTTTAAAATGAGTAGGAAGTTAACAGCTCCTGGTTCTTCAACTTCTGCTTCCTCCTCTCCATCATCTGGAGGACAAGGCTCAATACAGATAATGTTAAAGCTAGAAAAAGAACAAGAAAAAGTGACCCTGAAGATGATTATGCAAGGAATTCAAAATATTCAAACAAGATCAGAGAATATTGAAAAGAGAATAGAGAACATTGAACAAAGAACAGGGAACATTGAACAAAGAACAGAGACCACTGAACAAAAAACAGGGAAAACTGATGAAAAAGTGGAGAACATCCAACAAATGATGATGAAGTATGATGAGAGGCTTCAAAAAATTGAAGAAGGTAAACAAAGAGATAAGAAGATTGGAGACATTGATAACAGATTAACTGTGGTTGAACAAGATAAAAGTGGTGTGCTGATAGGAGATGGGACATGGACAGATCAGAATTTTATCTTAGATTTCAAAATATAGAGGAAGAAAAAGGACAAAATGTAGCTGAGATAATGACAGAAATTCTGGCGGAAGCTTTGTAAATAACTCAAGAGAAGATGATGGATGGAATAGACGAGGTTTATTGAGTCTTTACAAGATATGCAATGAGAAATAGTTTACCAAGAGAAGTTCATATCAGATTTACAAAAAAAGCCATTAAAACACAAATTCTGCAAGTGGTGAGAGAGAAAACATTGAAATACAAGGATAAGGAGATTGTGGTCTTGAAACAAGTACCCAGAAGAGTGAGAGAGATGAGAAGAGAATACCGATTCTTGACCAAATTGCTCCTTAAAAAAAGAGGTGAATTATAGATGGCTGATTCCAGAAGGTTTAATGTTCACATGGCAAGAACAGAGACATAGAATTGACTCAATTGAGAAAGCTGAATCATTTTACATAGAATTTTTCAGAGGGAAAGAGGAAGAGGCAGAAAAAGAAATTTCACTGATTGAATTCCAAGAGGACTACCAAATGACGACTGGAAAAGAAGAAGGTGCAGTAGGTAGAAAGAAGGAAGCCAAGGAACAATGCGAACTAAGATCGTCGAGAGCTGTTAAACCTAACTACAAAATTTAACCTTGGAAGAAAAAAAATTAATCACAATCAATATAAATGGACAATTCAGCTGTTAAAAGGAACATTTTTCATAAATTAGAGAAATAAAAATGTGATATAATTTGTCTACAAGAAGTACACATCAAAAAGCAACATGAACAATTGCTGAGACAGCCAAAATTAGGGAAAATATTTACCTCTTTGACACAATGCAAGAAAATAGGAGTGGTCTTGTATATTAAAGATATTATCCAAACGAAATTAATAAATACTGATGATGATGGAAGAATACTAATGATGGAAATAATAGACAATCATATAAAAACATTCCTGATTGCAATTTATGCCCCGAATGATAATCAAGAAGAATTTTACAAAAAATTACACATGAAAATAATTGAACTGGACTATGCCAATATAGTTTTGATGGGAGATTTCAATTGAATTGTAGATAATAAACTGGATTACACAGCACAGAAAACAACAAAGCAAAACAAAAAGACTCTCCCGAAATCCTTTTTTAAAATGGTGGATGAAATAAACTTAAAAGATACATGGAGAGAAAGAAATGCTAAAACTGAACAATACACTTTCTATTCAAATAGACATTTATCATGGTCCAGAATAGATATGATATGGATGTCAACAGAATTATTAACTAATATTCAAGAAGTAAATATTGAAACAAGTACTTGGGCAGACCAAAATCCAATGACAGTTAAATGGAAAGGACAAAGAAGTGGATCTAGATGGATGTTAACTAAAACTATTTTAAAGGAAAAAGATTTTATACTGTGGATGGAGAAAGAACTGGCTCTTTTCTTTAGAGAAAACAAAAAAGAAGATACATCAATCCAGAATGTATGGGATACAATGAAGGCATATGCCAGAGGCTTGATAATAGACTATACAAGGAAAAGAAATTCCACAAAAAGATTAGCCTCTAAGGCATTAGAGTATGAAGGACTTGAAAAAGAGTTACAGAAAATGCCACAGAAAAAGAATACCAAGTTAAAAATGGATATAATTAAACATAAAATGGGTTTAATAGAAAAAGAAGAGCTATCACAAAAAATTAGAGGTGCTAAACAGAATTACTTTGAAGATGCAAATAAACCAGGAAGATGGTTAGCATATAAATTGAGAAAGGAGAAAGAATCAAGGAAAATTTTGCAACTAATAGATGATCAAGGCCAAGTTTGCTATGGTAGCAGAGAAAAGAAGGAAATCATATTATGAGAAATTATATACACAAGAGAATATTGATGAGGAAAGAGTCTCAAACATGCTAATCTACCCCAGATACCTAAAGATGCTAATCTACCCCAGATACCTAAAGAGATTGAAACAATGTTAGAAAGCAATATAACAATGATGGAGTCAACTGAAGCACTGAAGAAGCAAAATAATGGAAAGGTGCCAGGCCCAGATGGACTTCCGGCAGAATTTTATGAAACATTACAAGAATCGTTGAATCTTTCATTCTTAGAAGTTATAAATGAGTTATGTTAAAGAAGAGGATACCGAAAACATGGTTAAACGCTTATATTATACTTATTCCAAAAGAGGAGGCCGATCCATTGCAAATTAAGAACTATAGACCTATTTCTTTACTAACTGCAGATTATAAAATTTTTGCTTCAATATTGGCAGAAAGACTTAAAAAATATTTTTAGTTTCATTAATCCTGATCAAAATGGATTTCTGCCAAAGAGACAAAGACAATATGAGGGTAATTTTGGACACTTTGGAATATTATGAGGCTCATCCTGAAAAGTAAATGGCTTTGATATTTCTAGATGCACAGAAGGCGTGTGATAATGTGAATTGGCGATTCATGTTGTTACTGCTGGAACAGATGGGCTTCACTAAAAAAATTACTCAAGCAATAGAAACTATATATCATAAACAAACAGCAAAAATTATGATAGAGTGAGAATTGACAGACTCTTATCGATATAAGAAAAGGAACAAGACAAGGATGCCCACTGTCACCTTTGTAGTTTGTGTTAACCTTGGAAGTGTTAAACAGAAATATTAGAGAAGAAAAGTACATAAAAGGGATGAAAATTAAAAAGGAAGAATTTAAATTGCAAGCATTTGCAGATTATTTGTTTTTCATCTTAGAATATTCAATAGAAACAGCACCAAAATTGATGGAAAAGATAGAGACATATGGAAAGGTGGCTGGCTTGAAAATAAATAAAGACAAGGCAAAGATTCTGACAAAGAACATGTTATCAAGACAAAAGGAAGAATTGGCAGACCTATTGAAAATCCAGGTCACGAATATGATCAAATACTTGGGGATATATTGGACAGCAAGATGCAGTACATTAAAAGAGAATAACTATATTAAACTTAAACAGCAGAAAGCGCTAGATTTGGTGAAATGGGAAAATTTACAACTGTCACTAATAGGGAGAATATCAACAATCAAGATGAATATATTACCCAGAATTTTATATTTGTTTCAAACAATTCCAATCAGAATTCAAACAATTCCAATCAGGCTTGGAAAAGATTATTTTGAAGATTTAAATAAAATCATGTTGAAATATATATGGCAAGGTAAGAAGGCGAGAATAAAGTTAAAACTTTTGGAAGATGCTATATTAAGAGGAGGGTTTGGCTTGCCTAATTGGGAGTTGTACTATCAAGCTACGAAATTGATGTGGGTAAGGAATTGATAACATTAAGAAATACGAGATTGTTGACATTAGAAGGACATGATTTGTTGTTGGGGTGGCATGCTTTTTTATGGTATAAAGGAACGAAAACACAGGGGTACTTTAGAAGACATTATATACGGGAATCTCTGTGGTTAAATTGGGAGAAGACTAAAAGGCAATGTTATTTGAAAATTCCAGTCTGGTTATTGACTATTGAGGCATTTTCTTATCCTATAATATACAAAAAGGAACAAACAGTTAGATATGGTGAAATACTGAATGAAAAGGGTGAACTTAAATCGATACAAAAGCTAGAGGAACAAGGTATAAAGATGAATTGGTTTTCATATGCGCAAATACAATCAAGGTATAATAAAGATATTAAAACAGAAGGTTTTTATGATAAATTGACTGATTTAGATAAGATTTTGACAGGTGCTGATGAAAAAGTGATTAAAAAATTATATGGATATTTATTAGAAATTAAATTAGAAGAAGAAAAAGTTAAAGAACCTATGATTGCTTGGGGGAAGAATTTTGGATATGAGATTGACTTAGAGAAATGGCAAAAATTGTGGTTTCAAAATTATAAAATGACAATGTCAACAGCATATAAAGAAAATTTGTATGTTTTACAGCTGGCACTTTCCCCTGACAAGAATAGCAAGGATGTTCAATAAGTCTGAAAAGTGTTGGAAATGTCATCAGACACCTGGCTCATATTACCATATGTGGTGGACATGTTCGGACGCTAAAAAATATTGGACTAAAATCCACATGTGGCTGGAAAAAATGACACATAAGCATATAGACTTGAAACCAGAGATTTTTTTGGGGGGAATTTTGCCTGAAATATATAGTAAAGATTTGAAATATCTGATTGTAAATATATTAACAGCAGCTAGGATTGTATTTGCTAAAAACTGGAAAAATGAGAAGATACCATTACAGGAGGAGATTATTAAGAAAATATTGGAATGTGCTGAAATGAGTAGATTGACATTTGAAATTATAGAACAAGATAATAAACGATTTTACGAAGTTTGGGAACTATTCTATCAGTGGTTAGATTATAAAATATAGTAATGGAATATGTAGATTTTTAGAAAAAAATAAACATAAATATGTATTCTTTTCTTTTTTAATTATATTTACAAAATGATTCTAGGATAGATCTGGGAGGACAATATGAATTGTTATAAAATAAACTAAGTAAAATATGATTATTTTATAAAACATGAATGAATAAAAGTATGATTATTAAAGATATTAATGTACTTGATATTTGATTGAAAGTATGAGAGAATATATAATGTAATAGAAGAGTATGAAATGGTTGCACAAAATAACATGTAAATCAACTGACACACTGTATGCATATATATGGAAGATGTTCAAAGTTATGACTGATCTGAAAAACTTTGAACAGTCACAAAGTCAAGGACTACCTGTATTTGGGGACTTTTGAACTTTTCTATCTCAAAATCATGGATAGTTGTGCTTTTGATTGTCATGGATCAGCCCTTATAGTCATGGTGATTTCCATGGGCTGTAAAGAGGGAAGCCAGGAGCCATATGTACTGGAAGAGTCATTAGTAACCTATTCTTGCTTTGGTACTATTATTCCAATATTCCAGTTTAACCACACATTACAATTTTGTTGGTCTTCCCAGTCAACATGTTTTCTTTGTTTTACACATGACAAGCTAAACTAAAGCAACTGATTGATTGATCGAGCAAACTAATAAGGGCATTTTTGCCAGCTTGCTTTCTTCCCATTGCAGGCCAGGCCACATTTTAATAAAGACTAAATCCTGAAGCTGTCACAAACAATACTCCACAATCACGGCCTGAGGTGATAAAACTCATTACTTTTACAATAAAAGGGAAGGAAAACTTACAACATATGTGGTATATGTTATAATATAACATAGTTTCCATTCATAGGGTTTTCTTGTTTAACAGTTTATTCAAACAGGATTTGGATTGGATTTTTGTTTTGTGAATGTCAACTGTTTGGTTTTGGAACACTATTGGAAGAAATGACCAGGATGAGCCTGAGGACTGGGTCAAATGCATCATCAGTATAGTCCATATGCCTTATAAGAGACTAAGTCCAGCTCTCCCCCCACCCCCTTCTTGAAGTCCATGGACTGTTATCCTGCACCAATTTGCACTGACTGTTAGCAGATTGCTTCTTGTGTATACTTTAAATGGAATAAACTACGAGTGCTTTGGAATTCTATCCTGGCTCCCGATTTCCTGTACCTGACAACTATAGGACCTCTCTCCTCACATTTCGTTTTGCACGCACGTTTGTGTAAAAGTTAACCAAGAAAAATATTGTTTCCCTGATGTGTCCCTCCCTTTTTATGAGCCAAGCTGGCCTCAATGTCCTTTGTTTTCGTTATTAAATTTAGAGTTCAGGCATACACATAGGAATGAATAGAGAGCAGGCACACACATCCCCTTTTCTTCCGTGGAAATTATAGATTTCTGCCGCATGCGTTTAACCTAAGGCCATATTCGGTGCAAAAAGCACTCTGCACGCGCACCAAAGATCCGGAAACAGGTTCCAAGGGGTGAAATGCTGCTTTCGAAGAGACGAGTCGTAGCCGGCGGTCGATAAACGATAACACAAAGCTGCTCCATCCCGTTTCAAATGATTGCGCCATCTCGGCTGGGAAGCTGTAAGAGGCGCCGAATGGATCCGAGAGCCTTTCCACACTATGGCCGGACGGCCGGGGTCGTTGGGGGTCGCGGTGGGGAGAGGGAAAGCGATCGGCTGCGGGAGGGGGCTACAGAGACCGCTGCGCATTCAGCCCGTGACTCAGACTCAGACCTGGGGGAAATTCGGGGGGGTGGAGGGAGGCGGGGAAGGGGGAGGAGGAGAGCCGCCTCGGGTCCCTCTCTCTTGGGCTGTCCGTCCGGCCCCCCCCGAGCCTCCTTTCGGGGGGCCTCCTTTCGGGGGGGGGGAGGGGCGGGGGGGGTGGACCTTTGAACCAAGAGCAGCACTTCCTGCGGCAGCTGCTTGGAAAGGAAAAGATTTGGGAGCGGGGGTGGTCGACAAGAGACCGCCAGGCTTTCAAACGGGCCTGTTGGCGGTTCGTGCCCCATCCGCCCCGCCGCTGACTCAGCATTTCCTGGCTGCTGACTGGAGCTTCAGGAGGTGCCTCCTCTTCCTCGACCGGCCCGCTGGGAGCTGCTCGCTCGGAACTCCCGCCCCCGCAAAAGGGGCAGCAAGTTCATTCGCCCTGCGTGCTCCTCGCCCTTACACCCCCCCCCCTTCCAGGATGTGAACAGGGCTGAGGGAATGAGGTTAAACCCGCTGGGCCGGTAGATGCCTCCAGGCCCCGGAACCTCATTCCAGAGCGTTGAGCTGTGCCCGGGAGCCACAGTCTCTTCCCAGTTGACCTTGCCTCGTGCCACCCAAGATGGTTGGCAATGGTAGGCTTGATAAGATGGGCATCTGCAGACCTCGTGAGCTATGTTGACACGCATGGCTGATGTATGGTGAACGTATCTTGGTTTACTCAAAATAATATATGACAGAGCGGCATACAAGGCACCCAAAAACCTATTTATGTATCAGAGGATTATGTCGTCTGCAACCAGCAGTAGGATGATAGGAACAAAACCTCCATGTGATAGGAAGCCCTTTTTAATGCTACTTACCTACATCTCACAAAAAGCAGATGTGGAAATTTTGATGATGCTTGGCTTTAAAACGGGATTTATCAAACTCAAGCTAAAAGCAAAGAGTCCTTATTTTTGACTAGATTGCAAATTAATAACTGAAAAAACACATATAATTATGTGATCGCTAAGAATATTCTTAGGTTACCCTGTTAAAGATCTGAGGACTCATCAGTAGTATAAAATGGGAAAAAGTTCACACGCTACACCAGACAGCCCCAGCCCATTCTAGATCTCGGATTACTTCATGGATATAACTACATTGGATTTGAGGAAGAGAGAATATGATGGGAAGAAATAGGCTTAGATCTAGTATTTCTTTTTTAAAAGATATTCTATGCTAGGAAACTCAGTCAATCTGGAAAACAATCCATTAGACAAAGCCACTGTTTTTTAAAATGACCATCTGTTGATTAAGCCACAAATTCTATGGTTACATTGTTCTAATATTTGCTTGTTGCTGCTTTTATTACTTGTCTTTCATTCAGGAGTTCAGGCAGCACCCATAGCACTTCTTCCTGATTTTTCCCTGTGAGGTAAATTGGGCTAGATAATCCCTGGTACTGTGGTTTATTAATAATTGTTCATGGATCAGCATATTGCATGAATTCACTCGGTGGTGTAGTCAATCCATAGCTAAAGAAAATATGGCTTAATGCAGTGTATGAAACCAGTCTATGATAGGTATCCACAAGGTCTGTCAATGATGTCAACATGACAGGTGCAACTAGCGCAACTGAAAGCCTGTACCTTTTTGCTTGAATAAAATGCATACATTGCATGTTAAAAGAGAATGGCGCTTTGATCACACCTGTTATTCTGAAATTGTTGACAGCCCTGTAGGCACCATTTCTTAAAGACCAAATGTTGTATAGTGGGAGAACTTTAAAATAGAAATAAGGGACATTTCCCAAATTTAAGAACATTTAAAAGCTCTGCTATTTAATGCTAAGAGCATTCGCTGTTAGATTTGATGAATGTGTATAGTACATCTTAAATCATAAGCAGCACATATTACATACAAATGGCTGAAGAATGATGATGGATAGAAGCTGCAGTCTTACTCTCATTCTTGTGAACTTTTGAAGGGCATGTAGTTAGCCAATATTGGGACTGGTGGCCTGATTTATCAGAACTGTTTTGTTCTCATGTAAAATAGGAGGAGGTTGGCAGTGCTGAGGAAATAGCCTCTGCCTCTGACATGAAACATTTCCTCTCACTCTTAACCACTTCCTGAGTACCAACTCATTCTTTTTTAGACAATATATATTCGCAGGCACACAGCAAGAGAACTGTGGGGTAGTATTGCTGCACAGTCCCTCTGGTCTTCAACATAGAAAGACAAAACCCAGGATTGTTTGATGTTGTTTCATGAGACATTCTGAAATCTCTTATCCCTTCTTTTCTTCTCCCACTCCTAGAAACAAGAGCCAGAAGGTTGGAAGTTAAAATTCTGTCCTTGCTTCATCCTTGATTCCTTGGGAAAATCCCTGCCACTCCCTAGTTTTTTTTTCTCATGTATGGTGCTTGCGTTACATGTTTAGGGTTGAGAAGTGTGACTGGTTTTGTCATTAGAAATGGTAGTGAATCAATAGCAGTGCCATGCCTAAACTAATGTAGCTACTTTGTTTATTAAATTTGTCCAACAACAATTATTAGGAATGAAATTTATTTTGATTTTAACTGTTATTATTTTGTTACTTGTGCTATGTATTGTGTCAATTGAAAAATTCAATACAAATGACCGTTTTTTTTAAAAAGCCCAGCCATCACTATATCTGAACTGCATACATCTGGAAGACCACTAGATGGAGAAAAGAGCTAGTACTTTCTGAATAGTTTTTGCTGCTATCTAGTGGTCCTCAGGATTTCTCCAGCCCAGAAGTAGGTCTGTAGCAGGAATCTAGGGTAAACTTGATCAATGAGACCAAGTGCTACTTCTTTTCCTTCCAACAAATGAGTAAGAATTAGTGTCTCACACTTCAAACCATAGAAAAATACTGGTATTGGATTTTCATAGAAAGACAGGGAATTTACTGAGGGAATCTATTCTTTCTGGTTGTTTGCTTTAATTTATGTGTGTATAGTGAAAAACTTCTTTGCAAAACAGAACTATTTGATTTTCATAATTTGCTTAAATTTTATTTCCCAAATATCTTTTCTACCATATATGAAACCAAGCACTTCAATCAGTAGATACATATGTATCTACATACTTACGAATTAGAAGCTGGTGGATCATGGACCTTGAAAGTGGAGTTCTTGAAAGTCACGGGTGTGGTCAAGTAAGGGAAGAAAAAAAGAAGAGGAAGAAAATAAAATGTACACCTGGAATTGTTTGTGTGACATGAATCTACTTGTAGTTGTTTTCCTTGCCTCACAATTGATTGTATTCTATAAATGCATGCAAAATTCTGCTCTCATTAATTATTTATTTACTTTTAAGTTGAATTTACTTTATTTGTATACGTGCATTGTTGAAGGCACTGGGATAGCTCAATTTCTGGATCCTGGTTTTTAAATTATTGAACTATATTCATCGCACTGTAAGGCATATATTTGTGAAAATAATATTTACATCTTTACACTTAATGACACCCTTTAGCATTGGTTAAATAATGTGTATAGTTAATATGAGTACACTGATACTGAGGACAAATTTCCAAGACAGACAGACAGACAGACACACACACGTTTACTAATTTCTGATTAAGACTTTTGTATCAATTAACAGCTAGTTCCCCCATTTACTTACAGCTTGGAGATTATGTTGCTATAGTTGAAACCACTTGGAAAACTATTTAAATAAATTCTAAGCACAGTAAAGAGTAAATGCTGTTCACAGTGGCTAGTCTTATAAAACACTGAACCAGAGTTTCTAAGGATGGTATTTTGAACTGTTTACAATGTCTTGATCAAATGCAATATTAAGCTGAAATGGTTGTATTAACATGTTACATTAAGCCCCAAACAAACTGTATTAGGGTGAATGACATATAAAATAATAGCATTTACTCTATTACTATAATTTTAATATTCAAGTATTAAGCAAAGAGTGTTGAAAGATATACTGCGGGTTCAAAAAAAACTTATGATAGGAACTATGTTTATTTCAGTAGCTGGACTAAATTCATTAATGGCTATGTTCACAAACTGAACACTATGTTCATAAAGCCATTCATATTTTAATGTAGCATGTTATGAGACCCCAGCCTGTGTAGTTAGTTCATAGTTCAATAGCTTATAGAGACTCATTAAACTGGGCTAATTGAATAAAACATACATTAATAAAATGTAAACAATCTGCAAGCTCTAGTAATGAAAATCAAATATTTTTAAAAATAGGACTATGATTAAATAAAATGAAGAGCAAACTAATGACAAGAGTGAGAACAATCAGTTTTAAATTGATACTGAAGTGGTAGATACTAGGATCAACTTTCAAGTTTAAAGAAAAGCAGAATTCAAGAAACACACCATCTTTTCAATGTTAGCAATAAAGATTTTAGAAAAGATACTTGGATGCCATGATGGATACCTACAAAGATCAGAGATGTGCAGGCAAGATTTTTCCTTGCAATACTGTTTGGAAATGAAAGTTGAACTTGGAAGAAGCAAGATGGATTACTAACGCTTTCAGATTTTGCTATTGAAGGGAACACTTGAGAATACAACAGACTGAAAAACAACAGATCATGAAATAAATTAATTAAGTATTCTTGAAGCACAAATGACCAGGCTCAAGCTATTGTATTTTGGACACATTACGTGAAGTTCATGCTGAAAAAAAATGAAAGAAAATAGAAGAGGATAGGGCAAGTGGATGGACTTGATTACAAGAATGATGGTGCCTTGTTAGAGGAACTGAAGGGGTAGATTGGGGACAGATCATCTTGATGGAAGTCTATATAGTTAAGTTATACCAAAGTCAGTATTAATTATGGGTGCATTATGCAAACAGTACTGGTTTCACACCTTTAAACATAACATTCACAAACTTGGACTTCTATCAGAAGGCTATTGAAATCAATTGTGATGATTACTTGCCATCAGTGGTTTACAGCTTCTTTTTGTCTTTTGATGTTTGGATTGATCCTTAGAAGTTATAAATCCTTGAGCCTTCTGTGACATTTTCAAGAACGTGTGTTTTCCAGCCCTGGCATCATGATACCTACTGAGACTGAGAGACATAATGAAGAAAGCTAATTATAAGCAGTTGTTGTTAGAATTTAGAGACATATCTATGTAACATTGTTGAGCTGGTTTCCAAATTGAAAATGTTATGGGAAGCAGGAATCTTCAGTATTATTTTGAAGGATTTGATATAATTCAAACAACTGCTTAATTCCCAGTTGTAGGAACTTTTTTCATTCTGTGCTCTCACAAGATATGCATAAAGAAAAGAAATTCCAGACATATCTCCAGCATTTCATTATCTAAAACTGGTGTCCCCTATTCAATTAACTGGAAGAAAGTTCTACAGAATTCAGTGAAGCTTTCTCCTAAGCAAACATATAATTCTGTTGTTCTTTGGGGGGTGCTGCACTAGCCTTATTCACAGGGCCTTCAGAGTGAATGGCAAATTGCAATGGAGAATCTCCTGGTAAGAAGAACATAAGAAATTCTGTAAGTCAGTGCTGGAGGGGAACAATAGAAAGGAAGGGGACTGGATAGACAGCACTGTTTGAAATTCAGTTCAGGCTGGAGGGATATCATTTGTAATTAGCCAATCCTCATGCCTTAGGAAAGCTCTAGGTGTGGCCATTTAAAGGATTTTAAATGCTGACTCAAGCTTTGCTGCCTGTTTCCCCGTTTCTGTCCTTGAGATGCACTGGTATGGCCAGTCTGGGTGCCAGGCCTCAGAACGTAGCAAAGTCTGGAGACGACGCCAACCTGGCGCCATTTCCTGCCCAGCCCTGGCTGGCAGGGAGGTGTCCCTGGCCCAGATGCTCCTGCAGGGGCAGGTTTCTCCAGGGTGGAACGTGCCTGTGTAGAGTGAGGCTGAGATGGAGTTCTGGTGTGATGGATCCTCCTCCACAAAGATGTTTGACAAACCCAGTGGCTTCTCTCAACACTTTGCAGACTGAGGAGCCTCCCAGGGAATGAAGTCTAATGACTTGTTCTGTTTGGCCCTAATTAACAACCCTGAGGGACACTATCCAAGGGATGATGCTTGATTTGCCAGCAGCTACCAAAAGCAGAGGTCTTGGGTCTTCAATTCAACAGCAATGTGCTTTCCCCTTCCTCTACATAACGCTGCTTGGAAATGAATTTCTGAAGTTCAGACTTCTTTTAAAGTGTAAAAACAAAATATGTCATATGCTTATATAACTGCCCTGGTTCACACATCATACGAAGGCATGGCTGCTTAAAAATCTTGGTTCCCCAACATAGTGCCCCTTCTGCGCTATTCTGTTAGAGATTATTTTCATTTTAAACAAAATTATAAAGGAGATGGTATAGTGTGAAGAAAGAACAAAAAAATAAAAATCATAGTATCCAAAATTTATAAGTTCACGTTCTTGGAATTCCATATAGCCCTCAAAAGCATTGCTCCAATTTTTTTTTAAAGGTGTAGATGCTGGAGGAAGGGAAGGACAAACTGACAGTATAATGCACAGCAAGACAAAGAAGCAAGAGTAGCATTACCAGTTTGCTTTTTTTTCTGTTTGATTAATTTTTTTTAATGACTAGCCATGTCTACTATAGCACCTTTGAGAAGTAGTGATCTCCTACTCTCCCCCACCCCATCGACATTTTATTTGCATGCTCAGGACATGAATTCAAAATGTAGAATGTACCTTTGGCTCAGAAAAATATGCCCAGTTTAGCTTTTTCATAACATATATAATCATTTAAGTCATTAAACCTGAAGGGAAAAAATTAGGAGCCAAGAAACACAACTCAGCTTCCAGTCCTAGAGGGTCACAAAAGCCATCTGATATCATTAGGAGTGGCTAAAAGTTTCCCATCTTTAAAGCTAGCAAAAGGAGTGAGAGACCTCTGGATGACACAGTGTAGTAATTCTCAGTGTTAACACTTCCCAAAACCTTAAAAAAAAAACACCTAAATAAGTCAGCCAGCTTTTACACCTTTCCTATAGAATTCCAACAATTATTCTCTAGACGAGTAGGGGAAAATACAAGTTCTTCATATGGTATCTACACCAAATCATAATGGTGCTTTAGAGACTATTGTAGTTGCACTCACACGACACAGCTAAATCAAAATCAAACTAACCATATGATGGTTTAAGATAATGTGTAAATCTGGAGTGATTTAATTGATATTTTCTTCCCTCTGTCCTTGATAATTCCTGTTGTTTGACCTAAATTATTTCTTTGAGGTTATTTTATGCATATCACTATCTTGTATGTCTTAAAATCAGTTTGGTTTGTGGATCACTGATTATTGGGAGGTCATCAATCCTCCCCCCCCCCTTTTAAATGTAGCTTGGCTTTTAACCAAATTGCTGATAGGTTTGCCTAGCATCCTTGCAGTTGGTAAAATGAGTGTAATCTTTATGTTCAGCTCAGGCCACTGAACACATTGGGCCAATTCCAACTGCACATAGGTGCCCCTATGGGTACCTATTCCCATAGGTGGGAATACATAATATTTTCTACTAACATTTATATACCACACATATACTGGTAGTCCTTGACTTACAATTGGACACTTACCAACTGTTTGAAGTTATGATAGACCAGCTAAAAGGTACTTATGTCTCCCAATCACATGACCACATTTTGGGCACTTGGCAATCAATCCACATTTACAGTCATTTGCAGCATCCCACTATCACATGACCGCAATTTATGACATTTTTGCCAAAAACCATAATGTACTTCTGAGTTTTGGTAAAAACAGCCCAGAACAAACAACATCCACAGCATTCACTTAGCAACCATGGCATTCATTCTATAACTGTGACATTCACTTAACAAGTGCTGCAAAAAAAGTAATAAAGTCAAGTTTGGTCCTGTGATGTCCTGTTTTATGACCAGTATATCTTACAACTATAACAGGCAGGCTTTTTGTACAGTCATAAGTCAATGGCTGGCTTTATTTCTCCCATTTGCTATTTTCTCAATTAGTTGGAACTTCAGTTTCTGATGCAACTTTCCCCATATCGGGGAAGGCTTCGGTCTTTTCAGCTTTCTAATAATTGTCTGCATAGCTAGGCAAACTTGTGCTTCTCTCTGTATTTATGCTTACCTGTTTCATCTCAACTCCACTTTGATAGTTTTATGCATACTTGTAAGCAACTAGTCATGGCTGATATCTAAGATGTCAGAGCTGCATAATATTGCTCAGGTTTAATATATGATCACCATACTGACTTTTCCCAGACAGCAAGAAAAAGATTAAACTAGGCTTCTTCTTGGAGGGAGAAGATTATGATCCTGAAACCATGTGCTCAAATATGAAACTATATTGGTCTTTGCAGATTGTTCCATTGCCATCTTTATAGCAGGAAGAAAACAAACAGCTAGAGCTGTAAAACTGCAATTGTTTCATATTTTAGACTGCTTTAAGAATAATATATACAATGTTATTATTATGAATCACTTTCCTAGTGAAAATAAATTTTAGAAATACTTTAAAAAACCCCACAAATATCACTTCTTCACAATTTTTTTAAAAAGATACATCAAGTGCAGGAAAAAATGATGAGGTTAAATTCTGTACTATGGCTGCAGTTTAACTATGGATTCGATCTTACAATTTATGCAGCAACTCACTGGAACCAAGATGAAGCTCGAAGGAGGAAAGGGGATACTAAGGACTGGACAGATTCTCATTTTGACTTTGGGAGAGCTTCCTATTTTCTTTGCCTCTGAAATAATCTAATCTCAGCATTTGTGCCTCTTACTCAGGCTTGGTTCAAGCTTTGCCATTTCCCATTAAAGCTCCAAAGAGGCATTTAGAATTTTATTTATACATCTTTCATGTTTTCTAATGGCTTAATAGCCTAAAATAGAGAATTGGTTGTCATATTCTCTATCAATATTGACCTGCAAAGTATTTTCTTTAAAATTTAGGTTGTGCTGTTCTACCTGGACTTCTGTTACCTGTCCCTAATGAGACAGAGTCTGACCATGTTTTTATGATCATCTGGTCATTAAGAGACCAGTCTCCTTATTTGAGACTGTTCCACTGAGATCTTCATGTAGCACAGGGATGTCAAATTTAATTTCATTGAGAGCTGTATCAGGGTTGTGTCTGACTTCAGGGGGCTGGGATGGGTATGACCAGGGTGGGCATCGCCAGCTCAACGTCCCTTGTGTTGGGGGCGTCTGTGGTGGCCCAAGTGCTCTGCCAGCAAAAACAGACTCCAGAGCTCCATTTTCGGCTGCAACAGCCTCCTGCAGCCCTCTGGCAGCGAAAATGGAGCTTGGGAGGGTGGCCCTCCCAAGCTCCGGTTTTGCTGGCAGAGGCACCATAGGCCAGTCCTTTGCTGCTTCCAGGGCGCCCCCACAGGCCAGATCTAAGCACTCCACGGGCTAAATCCGGTTCCCAGGTCTTGAATTTGACACCCCTGATGTGGCACGTTTGATTTTGAAAACTCAGGGCTATTGCCTCTAAATTCTCTCTATTATACTTGTTTCATTGTTATTATAGATTTTTAAAATGCTTTTTAAGATTTGCTAATGATTTTAGATATTTATTTTTTTAATTCTGTTGTACACTGCCCAGAGTTATTTGTTCTATAAATTAGTTAACTATATTAGCAGCTAGCTGTCCTAATCAGCCAGTCAAACAAATAGCCAGACAGACAGACAATTTGTATTAACACAGTTGATCATTTGTAATTTATTAATCCAGAGTTGAGTGTCTGTCTGCCCAACCCTGCTTCCAGTTGACTAACACAGTCATCCTCTAGCAATACTAGTCTTCCATTTGATCATACAATATTTTCTAACTCTTTCTCTACTTGAAATAGTTCAGTTGAAAATATTACTCACCTGTTTCTAAGTTGATAGAAAAAATATTGGCATGAAATGCCTCCAATGCCAAACCCTTTCCTGCTTCTATCACCTGTTTTCAATCACTCAGTCACTTATGTTTCCTTCGAAGTAAGGAATGAAAAAGCCTAACAGATTTTTATACTGTGAGGCTGCACTTGAGCAATGTCAACATTAACAGGCAAAATGCTGCTTTAGGATTGTCTCATGCATGGGCTGCAGATAAGGTGAAGGCAACAATTATGGGGCCATAGTAGGAAAAAAAAAAACATGTTGCCAGAGTATGTTTGTGGCATGGTTTGTTTCAAATGTGGAAAGACCTTTTATTCTCAAGATTATGAGTGAAACAGCCTTAAGTCGTCATTAAATGCACTAGTGCAAATTAATGTATCAATTTCCCTTTAACTGCACACCATATTACTATACCTTGAAGGTATATAAAATCTGCCTTACACTCATTATTTTGGAGAGAATGTCAGTTGACCTGTTGAGGATATGATGAGAGATGGTTTAAAAATGTCAGGAGATACATTCACACATGGTATTCGTCCAATCTATGAGGTAGTTACTATTCTCCACCCTTTACCCTCCATTGGCCATCTTGTTTTATAAGTTTTTTTCCATTCTATTAGCTATCTGTTCTCCTTTTTTTTTAGACTAACTTTTCTCCAGGCTTCCAGTTATCCTGTTTGGGGAAGAAGAGGGTAGGGTTTTTTCTATCTCACTTTAATGGTATTCTGAAACATGTTTTGGTTTTAAGATACAGCATTCTTTTCTTCATTGCAGTGTCAAAAAAAAAAAAGCCCCCCCAAAGCCCCTGAGAATTGATACTGGAGTAGCCTTTTGTTGTGTTTTTGCCATTTTTCTTACATCTGTCAATTCCATTTATTTATTTCTTCTCTCCAGGAGAAGGGTTTGCCTGCCATTTGGTCAGTTTCACTTCTTCTCCTCTAAGGACTTAGCTAGTTGCACAATTATGGCCCAGCCTGCTTCTCTGTTGAGCTATTTCTCCCTTGGTGTCTGCCCCTTTTTAAAATTCCACATTACTTTTCTTTGAGAAATACTCAAAATGGGCGTATGGAAAGGCCCAGACAAACACCAACATGGAGCAAGATGGGAAGAATCCTGAAGTGAGACCCGCCCCATTCCTGCTGTAGCTAGAGGTTTTCCCCACAGCTTGGTGGTTTGCTGAAAGGGGATGGCAACAAGCCATAGGAAAAAAACAGTAACCTTTGAGTATAATGATTGGCACGTTCGTAAATGTAAAGGCAAGACTATTCACTAATAGAGTCAAACAGTCACGCTTGGCAATGGAAACTGCATACTGAGTTCGTTTGTGCCAGTTCTCTCTCTACAAGATCACACTTTATTGCTGCGTCACAATCAGTGTTTTTAATTTCTTAATTCCAAACTGGGATTCTATGTTTGTGTGCATTTTACATTTTAGATAGAAACACCTGTGTCTCTTTCTTTCAGAAACCAGTTTTTTGCTCTCTGCTTCTTTGCAACTGTTTGCCACAGTCATGTTCATTCTTTCCTAAAGTGGGTTGACTTCCATTACTTAATTTTAAAAATAATTGAAAGATTTAATGATTCACTAACTGGATTTAACTGTATATTAATG
The DNA here is from genome assembly GCA_015471245.1 of Laticauda colubrina. NCBI lineage: Eukaryota > Metazoa > Chordata > Lepidosauria > Squamata > Elapidae > Laticauda > Laticauda colubrina. Next base: position 106,160,180 of record BLBF01000003.1, on the reverse strand, counting down.
TGTCATTATATAAATGGCCACTTGCAGGTAGTCCTCAAGTTACAATCACAATTAGGACTGGAAAATTCATCGTTAAGCTGTGCAGCCTTGAGGTGTCATCTGACCACAACTTTTGATCTTTCCTATCAGTTTCCTCATTGACTTTGTTTGTTGGAAGCTGGCAGGGAAGGTTGCAAATAACAGTCACATGACTGCAGGACGCTGTAAATGTTGTAAGTGCAAGCTTGTTGCCACATGTCCAGATTGTGATCATGTGACTGTTGGATGCTGCAATGGTCGTAAATGTGAACACTGGTCATAAGCGACGTTTTTCAGCACTGTGGTAACTTTGAATGATCACTAAATGAACGGTTATAAGTCTAGGACTACTTGTACAGTAGATATACACATGAAAAATAAATAACAGCTCAAAAAGGAGAGAGACAAGTTCTAAAAATTGAAACTACATTTGGTTAAATGGTTGTCTTATCCTACAGCCACTCATTCTGAGAGGAGAAGGGAAAACCCCATTATAGATTTTCGGGAAATAGTGTATTAACTGAATAATGGCTTCCCAGTGTAGGGTTTATAAGCTATGCTAGGAAGCTGAGATTGCATATTGGCTTTTGCTATATTTTGTGATCTTATCGCAGTAACAAATGCAGAATGATTATGGATCCAAGTAGCTATATTTCAAATGGTGTGTGTGTGTTTTTGTCTGTGAAGGGAGTTTTGACAATAGCTATCTATGTTTATTTGCCCTTGTCAACATAGGGGATTTTTCCCCCATAAGTTATAGAGATTGTGTAAAGTTCTAAAATCAACAAAACCATCTGTTCTGTATAAAGAATAGTAGACTCCAAATACAGGGTTCTGATTGGCTAAAGAACTTGAATGGGGATTGGTTCAAAGGAACCAATCCACATAGCTGCTCAAAGGCGGCAAATATTAAATACCTGTCATTGGCTACAAGCCGGCAGAGAAAAACCTATAAAAGGCTGCCGCAACTTGAGCCAATGTTCCGTTTTTCAACTGTGTTATAAAATAAAGACTTTGTTGTTGGAACCCGGTCTACCTCGCTTTTTTCCGGACGGAACACTGACGACGAAGGTGGGATCGTCCTAAACGCGAGACTGAGCATGCGGTGACAGATAAAACCAGACGAAGAACAATGGCTGGAAACAACGTGCTGCCCGCACCCTTCAATCCCAATGAAGAGGATTGGGAATCCTATGTAGACCGTTTCCAGATGTACCTGGAGAGCAATGAGATGGAGGAAATCTCAGACCAGCGCAAGAGAGCTGTTTTCTTGACACACTGTGGGCCCGCAATCTTCAAAATGGCCAAGGCTTTGACAAAGCCCTGAGATGTAAAACAATTGACTTGGACAGAGCTCCAAAGAACATTAAAGGCCCACTATGCACCGGTGGTGTCAAATTTAATAAAGCGGCACGAGTTTTATCGGAGAGACCAGAAAGAAGGCGAAACCATCGCTGATTTTGTGGCAGCCCTCCGACAAATAGGGGGAGTGTGCGAGTTTCTGAACTTAGATGAAGCGATGCGGGATCGAGTAATATTGGGGTTAAGAGACTCTAATATACAGAGCAAGCTACTGAATAAACCCAACATATCAGTAGCCGAAGCTATCGCAGAAGCCTCGGCCGCTGAAGCCGCGAAAAAATCAGCGGATAAAATGAAACAAATGAACGCGAACAACGATGAAACAAGCCCGGCCAGAGGGAAAAAACAATCTCCCATCACCACTCATTACGAAGAATTCGACGAGATGTCAGAATCCGGGGAGGAAGACGACGAAATCCACCGCCTATACGCCAACAAGAAAGGGCGCGAAAACAGAAATCGGCGGGAATGCGCTGGCTGCGAGGGAAACCATCCTCGAGCCGATTGTAGATTCCTCGATGCCATTTGCAGAGCATGCAAGAAAAGGGGGCATATCGAGAGAGTCTGCAGGAACAAAAAGAATTACAGCCCCAAAAGACGCAGTGACTCCCCAGCAAAGACTGAGCCAAAACTATCCGAGAGAAAGTGGCAGCGAAACAAGCAAGCCACTAACCGAGAGAAAGCATACCAGACTTTCACTATCGGAAGCGCTCATACGGAAAGCGGGAAGAAGGTAAAAATAATTGTAAAAATTGAAGACAACCCCTGCAAAATGGAGGTTGACTCTGGATCTTTCCTATCAATGGTGTCATGGGACACCATCATAAAACTGGTCCCAGACATCAAGATCAAGGAACTCCAGAGACAAAAACTAACCCTCAAGGACTATCAAGGAAACCGAATTCCTGTAGTAGGCCTAGGACATTTCCGAGTCGCCTACAGACAACATGTCGCAGTACTACCATTAACGATAGTCGACCGAGATCGACCAAGCCTCCTGGGCATCGAATGGTTGACACCATTGGGCATCGGGATGACCGGAGTAGACCGGGTGGCCACAACCGACTGGGAAGAAGACCTGATCCAAGAATTCCAGGACGTTTTCGATGGCTCCCTAGGCAGGTATCGGGGGACCCCAATTTCTTTTAGTCTAGACCCCCAGGTAGCCCCTAAAAGACTAAAGTCCAGACGAGTTCCTTTTGCTCTAAAAGCAAAATAGAGGAACAACTAAATAAATTAATAGATCAAGGGGTTTTAGAACCTGTCGACCATGCTAAATGGGAAACACCAATTGTAACGCCGATTAAACCAGATGGGTCGGTTCGAATCTGTGGCGACTACAAGGCTACCCTGAACCACGCGCTGCAACAAAGCGCATACCCGGTGCAAGTCGTGCAACACCTATTACGCTCTCTTGGGGGAGGAAAAGTTTTTGCTAAACTAGACCTAGCACAAGCTTACCAACAGCTCCCAGTAGACCCCTTAACGGCTGAAGCACAAACAATAGTGACTCACAAAGGGGCATTCAAATGCAACAGACTCCAATTTGGAGTAAGCATAGCCCCTGGCGTTTTCCAGAGTCTCATGGAACGCCTGTTAAATGGTATAAAAGGGGTCATACCATACTTCGACGACGTCCTAATTTCGGCCAAAGATGCAACCCAGCTTAAGAAAAGACTTAAAGATGTCCTAAATAAATTCAGAGAATCTGGCCTTAAAGTAAAGAAAGAAAAATGCTGTCTAATGACTGATCGCGTCGAATTTTTGGGATATTTGATAGATGGAGAGGGCATACACCCTACCGAAAAAAAAGTCAGAGCTATTAAAGACGCACCAGAACCAAGGAATAAAACTGAACTGCAGGCATTTTTGGGACTAATAAATTTTTATAACGTGTTCCTACCTCACAAAGTAACAATAGCGGAACCATTACACCGATTACTGGATAAGAAAACAATTTGGACTTGGGGGTATAGAGAAAAGAAAGCTTTCCAAAGAATAAAAAACTTATTAACATCAAACACCGTTCTCATCCAGTTTAGCAACACACTGCCATTGATGGTAACCTGCGACGCCTCACCATTTGGAGTCGGGGCCATCCTGAGTCACCAATTGCCAGACGGAAGAGAGGCATCCGTCGCATACTATTCAAAAATTCTGTCTAAAGCCGAGCAAAATTATAGTCAATTGGACAGGGAAGCCCTGGCAATCGTCGCCGGAGTAAAACGCTTCCACGAATATCTATATGGAAGAACATTTGTAATAGTAACGGACCATAAACCGCTACTTGGAATTTTGGCGGGAAACAAACCAACACCGAACATTTTATCCCCGCAAATGACTAGATGGTCAGAATTCCTAGCAGCCTACTCGTATACTCTGACACATCGCCCTGGGAAACAAATCTCCCATGCAGACGCTTTGAGCAGAACTCCGCTACCAATTATAGAGGAAGACCCAGCACCAACGATGACCACCTTGCAGATAGAGACATGCCCGATTCTGCCCATATCTGCAAATGATGTCGCCAGAGCCACCGCAAAGGACCCATTGACTGCCCGTGTACTGAACTGGGTAGGTAAAGGCTGGCCGGAAAACCAAAAAACTGAGAACTTTAAGCCTTTCCCGACCAGACAAACTGAACTTTCAATTCAAAAGGGTTGTTTGTTATGGGGTGATCGGGTTGTTATCCCCTCCAAATTACAAACGAGGGTGCTCAATATGCTTCACGAAAGCCACCCGGGAATTGTTAAAATGAAAAGCCTTGCTAGAAGCTATGTTCGGTGGCCGGGTATAGATAGGGACATCGAATACTGGGTAAATTCGTGTAACAAATGCCAAAGAAATAGGCCTTCCCCGCCACAAACACCCATAAGGGACTGGGAAACCCCACGAGACCCCTGGTCACGAATCCACATCGACTTTGCGGGTCCGACTAAGGGACATACTTTCCTCATTGTTGTAGATGCATACTCAAATTGGCTAGAGGTTAAAATTATGCCATCTACGACAACTGAAACCCTTATTAAACAACTGGACAAACTCTTTGCGACCCATGGCCTGCCGGACGTCCTAGTGTCCGACAACGGGCCACAGCTAACGAGCATTCAATTCGAACAATACCTAGCCTCCCTAGGTATCAGACATGCCCTAACCGCGCCGGCCCATCCGGCTGCAAACGGCAGGGCAGAGAGAATGGTTAGATTTACAAACGAAGGGTTAGAAAGAATGGACATTGGGGATGTCCAAGACAAAATAAATCGCCTGTTCACCCTCCAGCATATCACACCCAGTACCATAACAAACAAAAGTCCGGCGGAACTACTAATGGGGAGAAAACTAAGGTCGCAACTAGACAGATTGCACCCAAACTATACACCAGAAACCCCCCCCCCGACTCCTCCACCCGTTTCAGGACATTTGAAATAGGCGACCTAGTCTATGCAAAAAATTTTACCGGGGACCCATTATGGCTACCAGGAACAATCACGCAAATTACAGGCCCCCGGTCCTACCAACTAACCATAGACAACGGCAGGGAATGGAAGCGGCACATAGACCAGCTTCGTTCCCGAAACATCGAAAGAAGTACAAACACAAAACCACAAATATTAAAAACCGACGAAAACCAAACCAAAGAGGGGGGGGGGAAATACGAGAAAATAATAAAGAACCGTTAAAATTAAATACAGAATACAATAGCAATCAAAAAGAGCACAAAAGAGACAGAAGACAATCGTGGAGAAAGTCCAGACGAAGGGGTCAGCCAGGCCAGCTCGACCTGCCCGGAGAGACCAGGAGGGAGCGGCAACACCACCAGCCTAAGAAATCTAGGCGGCAGTAAAATGGCTGACTCATCCTTCCAGGCGGTTCCATGGGAAAGAACAAGAGAGACAGCTCCCCATCCGAACCGGTAGAAGTCTTCAACAGGAATGAACCGCGCAAGTCCAGTCGAGTCAAAAGAAGCCCCACCTACCTACGCGACTACGTCACCACGTAGGACTAAGCCAAGAGGGGAGGGGTGTTCTGTATAAAGAATAGTAGATTCCAAATACAGGGTTCTGATTGGCTAAAGAACTTGAATGGGGATTGGTTCAAAGGAACCAATCCACATAGCTACTCAAAGGTGGCAAATATTAAATACCTGTCATTGGCTTCAAGCTGGCAGAGAAAAACCTATAAAAGGCTGCCGCAACTTGAGCCAATGTTCCATTTTTCAACTGTGTTATAAAATAAAGACTTTGTTGTTGGAACCCGGTCTACCTTGCGTTTTTCCGGACGGAACACCATCCATTATCATAATCTCTATATTTTAATGTTCTGCCAATTGGTTTTCACTAGCAGATACATTTGTGTATGCTCCACCAGTGTATCTTGCCTTGTGCCCAGTCCTCCAGTTCCTGACTCAGCTATTTTAATACATATTTTTATATAAGTGATCTGTAAATAACAGAAGCAATGGTGTTTTTTGGGGGGGTTGCTTTTTTGAGTGTGATTTTATTAATAGCTTAGTTTTTATTTCCCTTATTGTCACAATAAAATCAAATATATATGAGAAAACCAGTGCGGTGTAGTGGATTTGCATTAGAAAGGCCACTAAAGCTTACTGACTTTGACCAATCATACCCTCTCAGCCCAAACTATTTATAGGTGAAGATTGTAGAGAAAAGTGGAAGGAAAGAAAACTGTATGCACTGCCTTGATCTCTTGCATGAAAAGGCAGAATACAAACATACAAACAAAAGTAGAGAGTATTCCTGCCATTTGGCTGGTAGCCCTTGCATTATAGGTAATCCTTGACTTACAACAGTTTGTTTAATAACTGTTCAAAATTACAACAGCACTGAAAAATATTATGACCGTTTTTCATAGTTACAACCTTTGCAGTATCCCCATGTTCATGTGACCAAAGTTGAGGTGTTTGGCAACTGGTTCATATTGATGACCTTTGCAGTCTCCCAGGGTTCTGTGATCAACATTTGTGACCTTCTGACAAACAAAGTCAATGGGGAAGCTAGATTTCCTTAACAACCAGGTCACTAACTTATCAACTGCAGTGATTCACTTAACTACTTTGGCAAGAAGTCCTAAAACAGGGCAAAACTCATTGAACAAATGTCTCACTTAACAACAGAAATTTTGGATTCAATTTCATCGTAAGTCAAAGACTATCTGTATTTAGAGTCAACAACTTCATATTCCTATGGAGTACTTTGACAACTTCTTTTTTAAAAGACAAGTATTGTCATACAACAGGTATTAAACAATCTTTGTAGAAGATCTGAGAAAATAAAGTGAACAAGCAAAATGCTAAATAAAAATGCCATGTCATAAGTAATAAATGACATATTATAAAAGTTATCACCTGTTAAGTGTTAAACGTAGAAGCTAAATGTTAGGAGGGAAATAACTGATATTTCAAAGCAGGGTATCCTGTAAACTGAAAGTGTCTTTGCCACCCACTGCCTTCCTGTACCACTGGGAAATGTTTTAGTTTTTCTCTTTTTTGATACTACTTGTCTTTTGAGATAGGACAGCTGCCCCTATCCTGCCATTTCCCCTTCCTCTTTGGGAAAATTTAGTGAGGGTGGAAATGGGTATTATATTTAGTGCTTCCTATCCAGTGATCCCAAAGGGCTTTCCACAGATGGGGAACCTGAGGCCACAGTGGGGAAGTGAGTCATTCAGCTTTACATGCTGAATCAGTAAGAGGCCCAGGAATAGAACTTCAGAGCCCTGACAGCAAACTCCTCCCAAACTTAGACAGTTTCATCCCCTTATCAGAGGATATAACAAGAATTGCTTTAATCTACAGGCAAACCTTTTCTTTTCATGCCTATTTTCAGAAAAGTCTTGCGTGGTTTAAATACATAGGCAAAAAGTTACTGAAGACTCTGGTCCTGTGTGCAGCTAAATAACAGGGCATTCATCTGAATACTGTGCTGATGTTCATTCAACATGCATTCTTATGCTTAGCTTAATAGCACATTGCTCAACACAGGTTTCTGAATTTGCACTGAGCTATTTTCATAGATTGGATTCCCACAGGACACATTGTGGATCAATGCATATTCAGCCATTGGGGCTTACCTCTTAGTTAATTGCACACAATTACATTATTTCATTCAGGGCAAGCATCAAATAAAGTGGAGTTCAAATAGAATATCCCTTCTGAAATAAATGCTACTTAATTCAGGGCCAGGTTTTTGAAAAGGGGTGAATAGCCTGTGACCTAATTATCCCTTTAAGTCTTCGTCCATTATTTAATTATTTAAACTATTTATTTAATTATCTTTAAACTAAAACCTTAATATATCTTAAAGTTTCTGTGCAGTCTCTATCTTGATTGTTCTATAAATTACAGAGAAATCAAGCACAGGTTTGTGAAAATTAGTTGATCTAGTTGGAACTTATATTTTGTCAAAGCAAGCAATTAATTGCATTAAATCATGCATTATTTATAAGACTGAAGTGTCATCTAGTATATACAGAAGTGAATATCCTATTCTATGTTACACAGAAATCTTATTGAAGAATATTTTAGCAATTCACCGCAAGTCAGATTAGCACACAGAGTTGACTAGCAAATCATTCAGTCACTATTATGCACATACTAAACACTATCCAGCTCCACAAGATGACAGAGACAGAAAGATTGCAAGTAGCTTTTAATAGGATATTAATTGTGATTTTTAAAAGAAAACTAAAAAAAAAAACACAATTTCTAAATGTTGGTGTTTTTTATTAGCCAAATGCATGTGCTGCAATTCTAGTGAAGAACAAAAAAAAAAAGTGGGGGAGAGAGGTTATTTCTGAGAACTGTACCCTTGAAAACCTGAAACATAGCCAGTGCAACAAGCAGTGTTGCCTGGAAAGCTACCACAAACCAAATATCCTCAGATCTAAGCTGTTTCATAGCCACCTACAATTATTCATTTTAATAGTGCTCCCTTCTGCCTGTATTGATTACACATTCAGTTTGACAATTCTAACACATTCATGTGCTACTTGGATATATGAAGAGCAAAACTGTGGCAAATCCTCAAGGTATGATAAATGAACTAGCTCCAAATAATGCATATTTTTTCAGTTGGGGTTTCTGGCTCATTGTTATCTATTGTGAGCAGAACCGAAGTCATGTTGGATGGCCCACTGAATTGAATAAGGAAGTGTGTCTCAAACTCAGTAGTTCTGCTAAATAAAAAAGTGTTCCAGTTTGTGCACAAGAGAAAAAAACAAGATAAGGCGAGAACAATGGGAAACTGTAATAAAGTGCTGCAATGTCAGAAACCGTGTAACTGCTTTTGCTAGATAAGGAGCTAGTATGAACCTTCGAAATATATGTATCAATTTGAAAACAGAAATAATGTGAACCAAGCCCTCATACAAGGGGATAAAAATGCTGCCTGAATTTTGCTCTGTGTTCCTTCAATGCCTGAGGGGACCCGTCTCTGCAGACACGTGAATAAAACCTTGTTTTCCTTGGATCAACGAATCTTTTGGTGGTTTTTTATCTGCTTCCACCTCACAATTTGGCGCCCAATGTGGGGCCCCAATGGAATTTCGACTGGAGAAAAGGGACTGGGTAAGTGTGGCGCCACCGTCTCCCATTGTAGAGGGGCCCCTCCCTTGTCTCAGTTGGATCCCGGGGTAACTGCACTCAGCAGACGATCCTTGGAAACGAGAGAGATAAGCCGGCCTGACGCTCTGGGAGTATCGTTGATCACCTGAAGCGGGGACGCCCACACTCCTTTCGTCTCCAGGAGACCAGGGGTGTATCAGGTGAGTTTGTTGCTTTTTGGGATAGAAGAAGGGATATACAGTCCTTAAACTCTGGGAATCCAGTGACTGCTGGAGGACAGTGTAAATCCCTGAGTTGGGAATCTCTGGGAGATTGTTGGCGGGCAGCGTGGAGAATGGGAAAGGGACAAAGCAAGTGTGAGACGTTCCAAGAGGGAACGGGTATTGAGATAGAAAAGACCCTGAGAAGGCTGATTCCGACTGACTCCCCATTGGGTCAACTACTACAACAATGGTCGTTGCCCCATCTGAGGACTTACACTCGGAGTCTAGAGAAAAAGAAAATGATCTACCTATGCCAATATAGGTGGCCGAAGTATCCCCTAGTAGACCCTGAGTTTCCTTACCACTGGGATCCCAAAGGGAATACCAGCACGTACTGGATAACTCAGTTGAAAGAGTATATAGTGAAACACTGGATGAAAGAGCAAATACCCTATGTGGAGGTATGGCATCATGCTCACTTTGAAGGTCCAGTTCCACCAGAAACAGAAGTAGGACAGTTTGTCAGCAAGGTGGAGGAAAGCGAAACTGAGGACTGGATGGGGAGTCCCCCAGCATCGGCTCTGGCAGTCCCGGTATCACCGCCCCTGCCGGCTCCAGTTGCCCAGGCTCCACCTCCATATCCAGGGCTCAGAAGGGAACTGGCTCAATTAAACAAGGACCTAGAGAATTTGCCTCTAGGAGGAAGGTCGGCCAATCCCGTGTCGGCTTTCCCAGTCAGAGAAGTCCCAAATAGCATGAATGCGCAGTGGAATCCAGTCACCGTTTTCGTGGCTGTCCCCATAAAATCTGCTGAGTTACGGGATCTGAAAAAGACCCTTCCGAAACTCCATGAGAATGCTCATGAAGTGGCGGAACAGTTGGAATTGTTTCTGGGGCCCAATGAATACACTACCAAGAACTGATGTATATTCTTGGACACCTTTTCACCCCCGAAGAGAGGAACCTCATTAGGAGGGCAGCAATGGCTGCCTGGGATAGGAGACATGCAGGGCAACAGGGAGCAGTGGCTGCAGACACAAAGTTCCCCATAGCCGATCCAAATTGGAACATCAATGATGATGCTCATAGGGAGCACATGAGAGATATGAAACACATGATCATTGAAGGAATTAAATTGGCCATCCCTCAAGGGAAAAACTTGACCCAAAGCATTTGAAATAACACAAGGAAAGGATGAGTCCCCGGGGGATTTCTGTGCTCGGGTCCGTGAAGGGTTAACCAAGTATTCCGGAGTGGAGCCAGAAACCCCTGCCTTCGAGACTCTCCTGAAGATGCAATTCGTCACCAAAGCATGGCCAGATATCCAGAAAAAGATCCAGAAGACAGAGGGATGGACTGATTTGGGCATGACAGATTTGATGAGAGCAGCCCAACAAGTTTTTGTGAACCGAGACTCAGTTAAAACCAAACAGAAGTCTCAGATGATGGTAGCTGCTGTGCAAACGGCAGCCAAGAATGAAGTTAGGAAAAACAGGGAGACCCAGATGTCAGATCCAAGGTCAAGGTGGAGAGATGAAAGATCTCCCAGCAGGGAGTGGAGACCCCCGGTTAGGTGAGGAGGTCCAGTGGGCAATCGAGGCGGTCGATTCCAACGGCCGTCCCAGAGTAGAACTTGCTTCACATGCAGGAAAGAGGGACATTTTGCGCGTGAATGTCCCAAAACCCCAGAGGAACGAAGCTATGCCCTATACGATTAGGGAAGTTCCGGCTCCCCAAGAGGGACCCACGGGGAGCCACTGGTAAATGTGTTAGTGGGTCCTGACAATCAGGAACGGCTGTTCCTGATTGACACCGGCGCAAGCCGGACATCTGTATGCGATCCGGTAGAGGGAGCATGCAGGTCAAAGCAGACTTTAAAGGTGGTTGGGGTGAGTGGGAAATCCCAAGAGGTCAAGATTTTGGAAGAGGTGAGATTGGAATTGAATGATGTGGTTACTAAAACCGAAATATTATATATTCCGGATTCAGGGGTGAACTTGCTAGGAAGAGACTTGTTGGATGTTTTTGGGATAGAATTGTGGGATAGAAGGAAGGAAGTTCGCATGTGTATGCTAACAACGGAAGATGAGGAGAAGATATCATCAGATGTGTGGGCAGGAGGTGAAGGGGTTAGTAGGATGGCAATACAGCCCATTCAGATCAAGATACAACCAGGGATAACTAAACTGTGGACTCCACAATATTCTCTGAGTAAGAGAGGTAGGGAAGGGTTGAAACCAGTGATTGACAGATTATTGAAACAGGGACTGTTGGAACCTACTATGTCACCGTTCAATTCACCGGTTTTAGCAGTAATAAAAAAAGGATGGAAAGTATAGATTGGTTAATGATTTGAGGAGGATCAATGAGATAGTGGTTCCTAGATTCCCAGTGGTTCCTGATCCCTACACCATCTTGGGGCAGATCCCCCCCAAAGACAAATGGTTTACTGTGATAGATCTGAAGGATGCCTTTTGGGCATGTCCTTTGGAGGAGAGGAGGAGAGACTTGTTTGCCTTTGAATGGAATGATCCTGAGAGTGGAAGGAAACAGCAGTTGAGGTGGACAGTACTTTCTCAGGGATATACTGAGAGCCCTTTGTTGTTTGGACAGGCATTGGAAGAAAAGTTGGTGTCGTTTGAGAGAGAGAAAGGAATCACCCTCCTTCAGTACGTGGATGACTTGTTGTTAACTGGGGAGAAAGAGAAGGAAGTGAGAGCGGCTTCTGTGAGTCTGTTGAATTGGCTGAAGGAGCAGGGGCTGAAAGTCTCAAAAGAGAAGCTTCAGTTTGTTGAAAAAAAGGTGAAATATTTGGGACATTACATTCAGCAAGGGGTTAGGTCCTTGGACCCTGAAAGGGTGAAGGGGATCATGAGCTTGGCTCCTCCAAGGAACAAGACAGAGGTGCGGAAAGCGTTGGGATTATTGGGGTATTGTAGAATCTGGGTAGACCAATTCACAGTGTTGGCACAATTTTTGCATAGAAAGCTGCCTGGAAAGGGAGAGCACATAGAATGGAAGGAGGGAGATAGTGAAAGGTGAGAAGAGCTGAAGAAGGCTTTGTCAACCGCTCCGGTTTTAGCCTTGCCAAACCTGAAATTACCGTTTCATTTGTATGTGGCGGTGGAGTTGGAATCCTTGCCCAAAAGAGGGGGGGTGCAGTACCAGCCGGTAGCCTTCCTAAGCAAGGGTTTGGAGCCGGTTGTGAAAGGATGGCCAGTTTGTGTTCAGGCTGTGGCAGCAACAGCGATGTTGGTGGTGGAGAGCAAGAAGTTAACCTTTGGGGGAGCTTTGGTGGTGCATTCGCCTCATCAGGTCAACTCAGTGTTGAGCCAGCTGGCTACCACTTGGATGACCGAAGGGAGGATATTGAAGTATGAAACCATTTTGAGAACCAGTCCTGATGTGGTGATAGGAACAGACAAGAATCTAAATCCAGCAGAATTCTTGGAGAGGAGAAGGCAGGCGTGGGAACCGGAAGACCATGATTGTCTATTGCAAGTGGATCTCATGACGAAGGTTAGAGAGGACTTGGAAGAGACTCCTTTGGAGAAGGGAGAGAGGTGGTTTATAGATGGATCTAGCAGGGTGGAAAATGGAAAGCGAAAATCTGGGTTTGCAATAGTAACCGGGGAAGGTGAGGTAATAGAGAAAGGGTCACTCCCAGCTGCTTGGTCAGCTCAGAAATGTGAATTGTTTGCCCTGACCAGAGCCTTGGAATTGGCTGAGGGGATGGAAGTAACGATTTGGACTGATTCCAAGTATGCATGGGGGGTGGTGCACACGTTTGGGAAAATCTGGAAAGATAGAGGGTATATCAAGGCGGATGGGAAGCAAATAGAGCAAGTGCAGTTTAGTAGAGCAAACCTTAGAGGCATTGCAACTCCCCAGCCAAGTATCAATTGTCCATGTGAGCGCACATCAGAAGGGAAACACACCGGAGGTTGTGGGAAACCGATGGGCAGACAAATGGGTGAAGGAAGCTGCAGGGGAGATAGAGTTGGTAATGGTACCTATACCAATACTGGAAAAGGAGGACGAGAGGGAGGAATGGGAGCCAGAGAAAAAGGAAAAGTTGGAGTTGGAGAAAGAGGGATGTATCAAAACCCCAGAGGGATGGAAGACGTCGGAGGGAGTCAAGGTGGTGTCACCCATTGTTATGAGGGGAATATTGGAGAAAGTTCATGAAGGAGGACATTGGGGAACGGAGGCCTTGGTAATGTCCGTTAAACCTCACTATTGGAATCTGAGGATGTGGACAGTAGCTCAGAGCATCTGCTGGAAATGTTTGATTTGTTTGAAAGTAAATAAGAAAGCGGCACGCAAGAAAGAGATGGGAGGGCGACCCTTAGTGGGTTGGCCTTTTCAGAGAGCACAAATTGATTTCACTGAGTTGCCAGAAAAGGGGGGTTGGAAATACCTGCTTGTGATCAAAGATCAACTAACGGGGTGGGTAGAGGCTTATCCCACTAGAAGAGCCACAGCTCTCACAGTAACCAAGATCTTACTAGAACAGATTATCCCACGATATGGAATGATGGAAGCAATAGATTCAGACAGAGGAACTCATTTCACCCAAAAGATTCTGCAAAGGGTAATGGAGGTGGTGGGGGTGAAATGGGAATTACACACGCCATGGCATCCTGAATCCAGTGGAAAAATTGAAAAAGCAAACGCGGAACTGAAGAAACACTTGACCAAACTACAACTTGAAAATGGCTTGCCATGGACAAAGAATCTTCCCTTAGCTCTGCTCAGGATCAGAACTTGTCCAAGGAAAGACACAGGGGTTTCTCCTTTTGAAATGCTGATGGGGAGATCCTATTTGGCCAAACTAGGCAATCCCATTCCAGAGTTCAGGGACTTGTTCCTCCGGAAATATTTGCTGGCACTGTCTCGGTCTTTGCTTTCTCTTCACAAACAGGGACTGTTGGTGCAATGACCACCTTTGGCTGGTAGCCAACACCCACACAAGTCTGGAGACTGGGTCCTGATAAAGACTTGGAAAAGTGAAAAACTGCAACCTAGCTGGGAAGGTCCGTACCAGGTGCTGCTGATGACTGAATCTGCAGTCTGTACTCGGGAAGGAGGCTGGACACATTACAGCAGAGTCAAGAAAGCACCGGAACCTGAGAAACCTTGGAAGGCAATCCCAGTGGACGGTCAGCCGTTAAAAGTAACCTTGAAGAAATAGCCAGCAGAAACCACCATGGAGATGTCGGCTGAACTCTGGAGAGGACTATTTGTTGCAACTATATTTACATTAATACATCAAAGAAGTTCACAATATGTTGGACCTGCGGGTGACTTGGGAACAGACTTGTGGGATGACAATGTGTTCATAAAGGATCTGAAGAAGGTCTCACATTCCTTGAACATCACCAATTGCTGGTTATGCATGCAACTGCCAGGAAGAACAGGTGAAGGATTAATCCTACACGCAATTCCACTTGATCAGAACAGACTAAAACCACAGGGGCACAGGACAGAAAAAATATGGTGTAAAACGAAATATAACAGGAAGGATTTTTGTTCATTTAAGGGAAATGGCGTATGTGTGTTTTAGGAGAAATGAAACTGGAGGGCTCCATTTAGGAGATTGGGAAAAATGTAATAAGACTTTTGATATGCCATCATCCTGTAGTAACCATAGCTATACCAAGAGTTATCATAAATTAGATTATTTTAATCAAGATCAGGATCAGATGTGTATGCATTTTGAAGATATGATCAATTGGACCCGAACATCACAACAGACCTATGCTATGGAAAACTTTAGGTGGGTATTGTGTGGGAAATATGCATACAGGGAGATGCCACCTTACTGGAGTGGCACATGTACACTCGGGTATGTGATACCGGTGATATATAAACTTGATGGCCTTCCCCAAGGCCGGATACGTAATAAAAGAGACCCAGAATCTGGCCTTACCCGGAGACTCTGGACCCAAATCTCCCGTGGTATAATAACACCATTGGGAGTAGCCATGAACTACCGAGATATACATATTCTAAATAATTTCACGGTAACAATGTTCAATGATACAATAAAGAATATTAAAATGATTAACACCGAGCTTTCTGAAGTAAGACAGGTTGCTCTACAAAATAGGTATGCTTTAGACATTGTATTAGCTACAAAAGGGTGTGTGTGTGCTCTGATTCATTCACATTGCTGTGTATACATCCATGATTTCCAACCCAATATTAACAAAGACAGTAAAAGTAATGGAAAAGTATTTGCTCTAATCCATTATCACAAAGAGGTGACTCCTCATTGCCAGACCTGTGGGGAGCACTACGGTCTTGGCTTCCCAGTTCCACTTGGTTTATATCTACCATAATGGGAATTATATTATTATATGCTGTGTATTGTTGTGTTGTTGTGTTCAGTGTCTCCCTGGTGCAATAACAACGTGTGGGAAGATAGGGAAATCCTTGGGTTCAAGATTTGAGAAGAAGCAGGAAGCAGAACCTCTAATGATGTATCAGAGAGAAATCACTCTGAAAGAAGCAGAGGATCTGCTCTTTGAGTTTGAGACAAGAGTGGAAAAAGAAAAAGGGGGAATTTGTGAGCAGAACCGAAGTCATGTTGGATGGCCCATTGAATTGAATAAGGAAGTGTGTCTCAAACTCAGTAGTTCTGCTAAATAAAAAAGTATTCCAGTTTGTGCACAAGAGAAAAAAACAAGATAAGGCGAGAACAAGGGGGAACTGTAATAAAGTGCTGCGATGTCAGAAACCGTGTAACTGCTTTTGCTAGATAAGGAGCTAGTATGAACCTTCGAAATATATGTATCAATTTGAAAACAGAAAGAATGTGAGCCAAGCCCTCATACAAGGGGATAAAAATGCTGCCTGAATTTTGCTCTGTGTTTCTTCAATGCCTGAGGGGACCCGTCTCTGCAGACACGTGAATAAAACCTTGTTTTCCTTGGATCAACGAATCTTTTGGTGGTTTTTTATCTGCTTCCACCTCACACTATCAAATCCAGAACTGCCATTCTGGATCTTAACCCAGATATATTAACAATTAAGATAATCCATGATATTGGTAGTTTTAGGTCTGAATGACACAATACATCTAAAATATCAGACTTGTACATTGTAGGGTAAAAATGTAGCTACACACAAGTTTGCTAAGAAAAGTTTATAAAAGATTATGAGATGCAAACACAACCCAATAATACATAATATAAAACATAGATAGATCATAATATGTGTCAATCATTCATTGACATTCTTTCCCTAATATAACAATTGTAAAAACAACAAGAAAGCAGTTGACAAAAATTGTAGGATTTTTCCTGGTTCAGCCATTGTCTTATATACCTCAAAAGGTCCTTAGGAGATTTAAGTCTGGACTGGAAGCATCAAGGACTGAGGTTAGGATCCAGAGAGAAGAGCAGTCAAATATTAAAGTCTGGCTCACAATACATCAAGCTATTTCTTTTTTGCACATTGATTTTGAATTTGTTCATTAAACTGTGGAAAATCACATCTGAGTGCAGTAAGTGCAGCTAATGTTCAGGATATAAAAGCTACTATCAAGGCCTAGCAAAGTCAAGGGATTATGAATTCCATTTTCTGGCAGTTAGTAAGGAGCCAATAAATAATTCAATTCAATCCTATTCCTGTCCCTGTCCCTGTCCCTATCCCCATTCCATTCCATTCTATTCTATTCTATTCTATTCTATTCTATTCTGGACTAGTTAATCCTACTCTAAATTGCATACAGAAATTTTTATTGCTCCACAGCCAAGAGATAATTTTTCTTTGGTTCCAGCTTTTCTGAATTCTTACATTCCATTATTCTGTTTATCTCTATGTTTTTAAACATTTCAATAAAAAAGAGCTGTATTCTTGGTTTAAATATGTGATTGGACTAGTAATTCTACCTCTGTCTGAGCTTCCTTCTCATATTCATTTTCTAATTTTCACTACTGTTTTTACTGTTTTATTATTTCTATTCCAGCCTTAACTGATAGAATATGAAATTCCCAATCTATGTAGTATATAAAAAGTCTCTGGCTCGTACAACATGTTAATCCATTGTTTATGGAATAAAATAGTCATTGGAGTTCTTAAAGTACATTACCTCATAAATGGCCTAAAGCATGCTAGTATAGAAATATAGTAAATAAACAAACCATACCTTACACTCCACAAATGGCTGATTTTCCAAAACAAACACAGTCAAACAAAGCACATTATAGGCATCGTTAATGTATGGATGAACTCATTAGAAAATGCATTACCAATAAACTATATACTTTAACTCTTGATTTCTGCCTTCTTCCTTATCCATATCCCAAATTAAAATAGACATGGCATAATCCAAGATTTTTCTTCCTTCACTAAAATTGTATTATTTTTTTTGTTTTGTGCTTTAAATGACAAATAGCAACTGAAACGATGTATTTTTATTGTTTTAAAATGTTTTTAGTGTTTTAATGGTAATACAGATAGTCCTTGATCTACAACAGTTCATTTAGTGTTAGTTCAAAGTTACAACAGCACTGAAAAAAGAGAGTGATAACCATTTTTCAAACTTATGACTGTTGCAGCATCCCTATGGTCATATGAACAAAATTCAGATGCTTGACAACTGCCTCATATTTACAATAGTTGCAGTTCCTAGGTCATGTAATCCCCTTTGGCGACCTTCTGACAAGCAAAGTCAGTGGGGAAGGCAGATTTACTTAACAAATTAATTTACTTAATTTGACAACTGCAATGATTCACTTAACAACATTGGCAAGAAAGGTCAAAAATGGAGCAAAATTCACTTACCTCTTGCTTAGCAACAAAAATTTTGTATTCAATTGTTGTCATAAGCTAAGAACTATCTCTATGTTTTTTTAATTGTAAAC
Source organism: Laticauda colubrina (assembly GCA_015471245.1). Taxonomy (NCBI): domain Eukaryota; kingdom Metazoa; phylum Chordata; class Lepidosauria; order Squamata; family Elapidae; genus Laticauda; species Laticauda colubrina. Next base: position 106,142,142 of record BLBF01000003.1, on the reverse strand, counting down.
CCTGTGTCATTGACTGGGATAGGTGGCTATAGAAATTGAATGAATGAATGAATAGAAATAAAATGATTTTTGTAAGTATGTATAATGTTTAATCAGAATCCACAAACTGATATTCCTGCTTGCTTTTTATTATACATTTCAAATGATGGCTAAAAAAATAGCTTCATTAACCTTAACTTTTGTATTTAGTTATTGATCAAATTTATATAGTCACCCATTTGACCAAAGGTAATTGTGGCAAGCACACTTTTGTGTTGCTTCAAAACTTCATCGTGTATTCTACATGAAATGTTATAGGGGCAATCATATTTTTATATGCTACAGAACTAGATAAATGACTTAAATTATGACAAATACTGAAAGGCTAATCAGGATATAACACCATTTCTTTGCAAAAGAAAGAAACGCTTTGCAAAGTTCATTTGGATATATCAACTTTTATTGCTAAGTTGCTTCAGAGTTATTTTGTATATTCTCTCTCTCTCTCTTTCTCTCTCTTTCTCCCTCCCTCTCCCATTGTGCAAGGTTGGGTACCTTTTAAATGCTTGCCATAGAAGAGTGTTCCCTGCCACACCCTGCCGCACCTTAACCTTCACCCTCTTGCCTGATGCCTGGGTTAAGCAGGCAAACAAAGTTAACGATTAAATGGCAACGCCAGAGGCTGGCACTTCCTGCTATGGTACTAGAGAAGAGAACAAAATCTAAGGCTGGCTCTTGTTCTAGCCTGATAGAGCCTACAGTGTTTATCTGTCTGGAACACCTCCTTTCATCACTTATGATTTATACATTTTTGCAATAGGATTTGTGAGGATGCTTCCCTTTCTTTCAGTTCTGCCCCCATGCTATTTAGTTTCACACATTTTACAGTATATTCTAGTATTTCAATAGTTCTGCATATATTTCAACTGTCACTTCAAAAAGAATTCCTGAGGACAGGAATAAGGTTATCTCAACATAAGCAAATTGCTTTTAGGCCATGGCACAGTATCATTTTTCTGCATAGAGCTTCATTCTTATGGGTGTCATCTGTTGAAAGCTCTATACAAGAAATAGGTGTAACCAGAGTCCAGGTAGGTGGATCCATCTTTTCTCTTCCTATCCTTTCCCTTTCCTGCTCTCTCCCATTTGTTAATACATTAGTTCTTTAGCCCAAAAGAAATTGGGATGTCTGACATTAATTTAGGCTTCATTTTTGTTTGGGGGATTGAAACTCAATGTGAGTCAAAAATTGCCAGTGGTGTTTGCCCCACACTATATTCTAATTTTGCCAGACAAATTTTGGATATATAGGTTGAACAAGTCTTTTTATTCATTGAATAATAATTACTGATCCTTTTATAACACGGGAAGGGATGAAATTCATTTAAGAAAGTTTGATCCTCATCACCTCTAATTTTAAAAAATAAAGTCAGAATTTGCTTGAGTTAAAGTCAACTCCTGGAGATTACATGGATTACTCCACGCAGTTTTCTTGGTAACAATGTAGAAGTTGTTTCCTTCTTAACAACAGTATATAAGTGGTTTATCCTTTCTGGATACTTTTTCTAATTTTCAGGTGAGACAGAGCTCTCTAATTTCTTGGTCAACTAATAATTAGATCTGATCCTACTTTTAATTATTATTAGCCACTATTTTTTTCTTAATTTTTTGTAACCCAGCAGACATAATTTGGGAAGGATTGATTTTGCGTAAACTTATATTTGTGAAATTGCTCAGCTGCTTATCTTTCTGAGATCTCTTTTTATTATCTTTATTTTTCCAAGCATCAGGGTCTTCTCCAGTGTCTGTTGCCTTCTTTATGTGTCCAGAATATTTAAGCATTATATTCATTATTAGTGCTTCCAGTGAGAAATCTTCAGCTAGTTTTGGATGACTTTTATTTGTGGTCCATGGTTGTTCTCAACAATTTTTTCCACAACCATAATTCAAAGGCATCAGTTTTTCCATGTTCTACTTTTCAAATGATCCAGATTTCACAGGTAGCCTCGACAGTAGATACTTTATTACTGATGTGTTGTTTTTGCACTTTAATATTTTGTCTGAATCTGTCATTGTCTTTCTATTTATAGCGCTGTTTTAAAAAAAAATAGTATTGTACTGTAGCTTTCATTTGTTTCTTGCTACTGGACCATGTATCCATATTGACAAGGACACTTGTCCACATGGATACATGTTCTGTCCTCTCTGTATCTGAAGATGTTGAGTCCAATTTACTCAGTTCAAGTATATTTTAATCATACTCCATACAGGAATTTTTTTTATGAAGAAGAAAGGTAGGGCATGAGAAAGCATTTTTTGTTACAAAGATCAGTTTTTGTGTCAGACACCAAAGTAGTTGCTTTCTACCAACCAGTATAATTGGGGACCTTTTAAATGTTTGTCTCCATTACGATGCGGTCACTTAACCAGAGCATAAGAAAAGTTTGTTTCAAATTGCTTCTGTTATTAGCTGGGGAAATGCTGAGAAATTATGAATGCCATATGTATCTAGATATATTGTATATACCTGTTTTATTCACATACATGTATCGAAACTTAATTCTGAATACTTCTTCCGTGACTATCTTTCAGTGTTAATGTACCTGTTTCATAGTTAATAAAGTTATTGAGGGCAAATATTATTTATAATTACTTAGCTAATTTTTTCCCTTTTCAGACATCAGATAGACTAAATCTGATATATGATGGCTTGGAGACAAATTTGTTATTATATTAATGGAAAAAATATTTAATATGGTGTTTCTCCAAAATACTTGTGGTTATCTCTGTATGTATATGCATGCACACATAGGCATGTGTCTATATATAAAAAGTAAGCATGTTAAAGGCTACGAGAAAGAATATATGTAATACGGATAGTCCTTGATTTATGACCATAATTGAGCCCAAAATTTCTGTTGCATAGTGAGACAGCTGCTAAGTGAATTTTGCCCCATTTTATGATCTTTCTTGCCACTGTTATTCAGTGAGTCATCACAGTTGTTAAGTTACTAACATGGTTGTTAAGTGAATCTCGCTTTCCCATTGACTTTATGAGAAGGTCGCAAAAAGTGGTCACATGACCCCGGGACACAGCAACTGTCTTAAATATAAGTCAGTTGCCAAGCATATAAATTTTGATCACATGACCATGGGGATGCTGCAACAGTTGTGAGTATGAAAAATGGTCGTAAGTCACTTTTTTCTGTGCTTATAACTTTGAATGGTCACTAAATAAACTGTGGACTACCTATACATAGTTGTGATTAGAAGAAATAGATCCCCCTCTGAGTATTTAGGTATTAGGATTGAGTCTGGCTTTCTATTTTGTATATCTAGCTATAAGTGACTAGGTTGGATCAGAACTGATACAGGTCTATATTTTGAAGATTCTTGTATGTGTCCTCTCCCTCAAAATTCTTGAATGTATGGAAGTTTTAACTTAACCCTTCCATTCTTATTCCCTGCAACTATTGCAAGTAGTTAAGATAACTGTACTAATATCCACTCCTCGCCATTTTCATCTTAATGACCACTTTCGATACATGTAAAAAAAAAAAAAAAAGCTTTTGTGTGTACATTATGATCTTTGGCATGTTTTCTTTTTTTCCTTCTCTGGAATCTGAATGTGGAATGCAGATCTCTCTAAGTTCTTCATCTGTGTTGATTTTGAATATGGCAGGGTGTAACCTATGTCTGAGCTATGCCTTCAAGTGGTATTTGTCTGTGGTTTCTGATTTCAATGTGTGTATTTGACATAGGATTATTTCTACATATTTTTATGGCATTTGTACATCCCTGTTTGAATGCATCTCAGAGTATACATTTATTTCTCAGTATGCTGGCTGAACTGTTGGTGTCCAGTCAGTGGGGTATTAACCATTAAGCAGACTAAGCACATGCTTAGGGCACCAGGCCCAAAGGGGACACCACAGAGTTGAGAATATGGCTTCATTTGTAGAGTTTGTACAAAGGAGGGGGGGGCCCCACTAAGATCTGTCAGTGCTTCGGGCACTCCTAGTGAGCCTGAATCCACCACTGTGTCATTAAATTTTCACAAAGAAGAGGCCATTTAGCATCAGAGGTTGGGGATAACTGTCATTTAAGTCTGTATTTTAAGGAGAAAATATTTCCTCAGAAGGCAGCCTTTCCAGCCTTATCTTCACAGAGGCAGTTCTCACAAAGAAATGCTTCCCTGACACTCACTCACCTCGAAAACTCTTGCAATCCTGAAAAATCAGGTTGGGTTTCTGGCGCTTGGGGAATGAAATTGATCTGCCTTTGAATCCATTAAAAAAAAAACAAAAAAAAAAAAACACCACCACCACCACCACCACCCAGTTCCGATCTGCCACCTTTCTTCGGAGAAAGGCTGCCTGCCTGCCTGCCTTGCCGCCTGCCTTGCCTGCCTAGCGTGGTTTTGACTTTTCTCTTTCTATCTAGGTCCCTGAGGTTGGCTAGGCTGAAGGAATGATATGCCAAAGATCACACACCGCCAATACACGACCACGACGCTCTCTGAGGAACTGTCTTCCAACCCCCCCCCCCCCAAAAAAAAAAGAAAAAAAAAAAAGAAATCCACCCTCCGCCCCATTACCTCTCGGTTTCAATGCCCCGCGCTTGCTTAGAAATAAGCAGCGCTTAAACTCAGAGCGAGGCTTTTTCCTCAGCGCAGAGGGCGCCAGGCGCCACCTCTCTCCCCTCGCCTCTGCTTCGTGCGTGCCTTTGCTCACACGGCCGCCGCGGCTGCACCCTTTTTTTTTTTTTTTTTTTTCTTTCTTTCTTTCGCTCCCGGTTTCCTCGCCCTCCCGCCCATCCCGTTACTCTGACGCGCCGTCCTCCAACCGCCGCCGCCGCCCCGCGGGCTGTTTACTGGAGCACGAGCTGCCGAGCAATGAGCTCAGTTCCCCTTTCGCGTGCGGCTCCCGGTGGGCGGAGTCTCTCTCCGCTCTCCAGCCAATGAGGGCGCCCTTCCGCCAGCACCGCGGGGACGGCCAGAATAAAAGGCGCCGGGAAACGCACGCTGCAGCCCAGATAATTCACAATTGGCGTCCGCGCGCTTTGGAGGCTCGCTCTCCCTCTCTCTCCCTTTGGCCGGTACGGTACCTGCTCCTTTTGCTTCTCGGGGAGGGCTCGAAGCCGGCTTTGCCTTCTGTGGGGGACGAGCGCGAACCATCCTCGCTAGCGGAGCTTAGTCAGGGCGGGAGGTTGGAGAAGCCGCCGGAAAGACCAGCTTTTCTCTCTCTCTCTACTCCCCCCCCCCTTCCGTGTCTCTCTCGCTCTGAAATCTGGAAGTGAAGCTTGGGAGGGAGGCGGAAGCGCGCTCTCCTCGCGTTGGGAGAAGAACTCGATCCACGCCCCAGGCAGGCAGGTCGAGAAGGCCTTTCCTGTGAGCCCCGAGCCATCTCGGACGGTCCGAGCCCGGGTATCCACCACCACCACCACCACCCCCTCCACCTCCTCCTCTTCCTCCTCCTCCTCCTCCTCCCAGCGCGCGGCTGATGTGCACGAAGATGGAGCAGCTTTTCTACCCTGACTCCTTTTTCTCCGGCTACAGCCAGGACTACAAGGCGCTGAAGTCGGGCATGGCTTTGAACCTGTCGGCCGAGCCGTTCCGCGGCCTGAAGTCCCAGCTTCCCCATCACCTCCGCGGCCAAGAAGACGGCCCCGCTGCCTACTTTCCGGGCGGCTCGCTTCAGCAGCAGTCGGCCGAAACGGCGAGCTCTTCGCTTAAGCTGGCTGCCCCGGAGTTGGAGCGCCTCATCGTCCAGAACAGCAACGGCGTGATCACCACCACTCCCACGCCGACGGGACAATACTACTATCCGCGGGGAGCCACCGAAGAGCAGGAAGGCTTCGCTGACGGTTTCGTCAAGGCGCTGGACGATCTCCATAAGATGAACCACATGCCACCCCCCAATGTCTCGATCGGGGCCGCGGTGGCAGCTTCGTCGGCCAGCAGCGGCTACGGTGCCTCCCTTCCCCAGGAGCCGCCTCCTGTCTACACCAACTTGACCAGCTACAACCCTCCCGGCGCCCTGAGTACCACGTCCAGCTTCCCCAGCGCCAACCTGAGTTACATGCCGCAGCCTCACGGCCTCGCTTTGCCCCACCCCGCGCGGGGTTTCAAAGAGGAGCCCCAGACGGTGCCGGATGTGCAAAGCCCGCCCGTGTCTCCCATTAACATGGAAGACCAGGAGCGCATCAAGGTGGAGAGGAAACGGCTGCGCAACCGCCTGGCCGCCACCAAATGCAGGAAGAGGAAGCTGGAGCGCATCGCTCGGCTGGAGGACAAGGTGAAGAGCTTAAAGAACGAGAACGCGGGACTGTCTAACACTGCCAGCGCGCTCCGAGACCAGGTAGCGCAGCTGAAGCAGAAGGTGATGAACCACGTGAACAACGGCTGCCAGCTCCTCTTGACAACCAAGATGCAGCAGTCCTTCTGAGGCGGGGAGGGATCGCCGCCGTCTTCTCAAAGACTTTGTTCCGCCGTGAGAAAGGGAAGTGGGCTTGTCACGCAAAAGTTTACATGGAGCCGGACTGACGTGATGCGTCTCTGTTCCCGAGTCCGTGTTTCCTCGTTACGCCTGTGACTCAGTCTGGTGGATCCAGAACTTCGATCTGTGCTGAGTGTGTACAAGTTTTTTTGTTTTGTTTTGTTTGTTTGTTTTTTTACAGCCGTCTGTGAGCGTGATTTCGTATGTGTGTGTATTTAAAAGAAACGCGTTTCTCTCGCTCTCGCCTGCATCGCTGGATGGTGCAGTGGAACTGGAGGGACTCGAGACGGAGTCCAGAAAACTGGCCTTTTGGTCTCCTTCGTGCCAGTAGAAAAAAAAAAACAAAAACAAAAACGGACTTAATTTAATTTATAACTGAAAGAAAAGGGACCAGGACAGTTGGTCAGGGAAGTGATGGAATCTCAGCCTCTCTCTTCCCCCAAGAGGCCATTGCGTGGACGAAAGGGCCAGGAAGGGGAAGCGGGTTTGTTTACTAGCGCTTTTAATACTTTTGGGTCCTCAAGTTCACCCTCCATGATTGTATTTGTCTGTGTTTTGACTTTTTATTAATTATTTAAGTAAAACATGTTCCAACTACTTTATCTGTGTGCCTCTTTTTCATGTGCCACAACTTACCAACTCGTTTTTTTGTGTGTGTGCGTTTTTGTTTTTTTAAAGTATTTTGTGGATCTCTGTACAGGCATGGACACGACCTACTTAATCTCGGAAAAACAGAGATAGATGGGGGGAAGATTTAATTTCTGGAACGCCCGGATGGCGGTAACCTGGTCGTTAACCCTTCCGGTGGATGTTTGTTCTTCCTAATGGGCCTGTTAGTGTAAACCTAATTAAAACCGGGGCCGTCATGTGCTCGATGGAATTCACCGCGTTTCCTCTCGCTCTCTTCCCTTTCCTCATCTTCCCCGCCCGGTGTCTCCTCTGTGATTTCCCTCCTCTCCTCCCCCCCCCCCCCCCCCCCCCCCCCCCCCAATCGGAGCTCTGCCGCGCGTCATTCTCCCGAGGCTTTCGGAGTCGCTTTCCTTCCCCCTCCCATTCCCTTCCCTTTGGATGTCAAAATCTCCGCTTTGGATGCTTTAAAAAGCCCCGGTGCGGTTGGGAGTCGGGGACGGGGACGGGAGGAGGGGGCGCGCCCGAGGGCCCCAGGGCTTGGCCTCCCACACGCCGAAGCTTCATTTCCTTGATCTCGCAAGTTCTGACTTCAGCTCCAGTGGGTGGAGCCTCCGGGGCCGAGCGGGACGTGGGGAGGAGGAGGAGGAGGAGGAGGAGGGGGGGGGTCGTGCTGACGCAGGGGAAGAGAGGCCCATATTTGGGCAGTTTCTGCCTCGTGACGTTTCTGCTTGCTCGGGCTCCATTCCGGGAACCCCCGCCCACGTTGCCAGGCAAAGGCCCCTGGACTATGTCAATTTCCAGCCAAACAAGGAAGGGGGCGATGTTTTTTTTTTTTTTTTTTTTGGGTGGGGGTGGGGGCTGGGAATGTCCCGAGACACCGCAGAGCCACGAGCTTTCAGTGAGCGGAGCGCGCTTCACCCGTGGGGGCAAGGCAAATGCTCGGTTCCCACGTTTTGTGCTGCGGGGGAAGGACACCGTCGAGGGGGGCCGTGGTTGTGGATTGTCGGCTTTCCGTAGTTTTCCCGCAAGACTTGTCTCTCGCCGATCATCTGAAGTGTGGTCAGCGCCAACGATTGCTCCGTAAATAGCACGGAGTTTGTGCCGGCGGGGGAGAGAGCACGCCGAGCTCCCCTCCCTTCCAGAAGTCGTTTCTTGAGAGCATATAGGACTTCCACAAACACAGATAGTCGGAGTGATCGAGTTTCCTTTAGAAATCAAATGCGAAGCCAGGCCAAAAAACAGCCCAGTGAGGAGGATATTAGCTGCTTTTTTACTTGAGATCCCGAGTCCAGGAGCTCGAGCGACTGAGGCGATTCTGACTCTCGGGCCCTTTCCGACTCCCTGGCTTAAGCAAAGCACCTTTCCCAGATCTGTTCGGAAGATTTGTTATTGGTTCTTAAGTTACCATTACTGTTGTTTCGTGAAGGATCCAAGAGAAATGTTTTTTTTTTTTTTTTTTGCTATGCATCAGACTTGTAAACATATTTGTTGAGGTTCCACTTTGGTGCTTTCCCGAGGAGTTATTTGCCCGGAGAGAGAAGACACTGACTCAATTCACCAATTTCTCTAAGCCAGACTGAATTTAGTCACAACTTGTTGAATAACCTAAAATGGAGTGGGTTCACACACTGGCCTAAAGACAGGTGTTTATTGTTGATTTCGCACAACATAGAGAAACTGTTGAGTGGATTAATGTGATGGGGGAGCTTGTTTTAGGCATTGTTAAGGCATGAACTGAACAAACACAAGGGCCTGGACTCAAGCAACATGCTAAGACAAAGTCAACCAAACTATACGAATTAATATGCTGTATGCTCCACACCTCTATTTCACTAATAATAGTTGGGGGAAACTTTAGATGGCTGGGTCAACTTTAGAGTCACTGTCATGCAGTGGTTCAAGTGTTGGGAGTAGCACTGGGATAAGCACTGGGTTTAAGTCCTTCTCCAGTTGTGGGTATCACTGGGTGATTTGGAGCTAGTTCTCTTTCATCCCAACCTCTCTCATAGGGTGGGGGTTGTGCAGAAAAATAGGAGGGAAAGTTATATACTCTACCGTGAGCTCCAAAAAGAAAGACAATGTAAATCTTAACTAAATTGCTCAAGAAGCAAACTACAATACACAATTTGAGCTCATCGCAATTGGTTTCTGTAGCTTCAGAATATGTTTCTTGTACATTTTCTTTGCCCCCGCTATTTGCTTCCTGATGCCTTTTACTTCAGGGAGTGCATCTGAGAGGACACAAGAAGAAAGGTGAGGCAGCTTAATGAATGCTTTTAAGTTTTATATAATGAGAATATAGTGGCAGATCTAAACAAGTTTAGATCATCACCACCATCTTTGCTATGCACAATGTACAAACAATTTTATGGGACTTTCAAGAGCACATTTTTATTCCTGCATCTGTAAAGAAGAGCAATAGAGCTATACAAAATAGGAGTTTAGTTTCCCATTTAAAATGTATCGTATTTGCATCTCTTGCTTAACTGTCTGAGTGATTCACATGTAAAGCTAAATTATCAGGCATTTTGTCTGTGTGTGGGGCGCATGATATCAACTTACCCATTATAGGTCAAATACATATGCCAAAGTTTTCCTGAGTTCACGGCTGCTCTTGATTTTGGGTGGAATATGCTGGAGACCATACTCCAAAAACCAGTAGATATAGTCAGAATAAAATCTAATTTTGATTCCATTCAATTTTAAATAAATATGGCTACTCCCCATATAGTCAGGTTTTCCCTCTGATCATATGAAAATTTAACAATTTAGTAACAATATTCAAAGCTCTGGGTAAATGCTTCGGGTTTTACATATCTGGCTTATTATAACGCACAAACTATGCTGTAAAGTAGCTGTCCTTTCAGCCATAATTATCTCTGAATTCTGTTGTGTAAAAATCTGAAGGATCTTTGATTGCTTATTGACTTTGCTGACGTTCCTTCTTCCAACAGATTAAAGTTGGTAGGATACTGTGACTTTGTAAACACACCTTGACTATCCTTTTCTTTTGTGTCATCAGATTTATGGCCTTGAGTAACACTGTGGCTAGGTCCACACTCACATTAAACCATGGCTTATTTTAACTATGATTTGTCAAATCATACTTGTTGGGTTAAAATGACACTAAGTTAGAAATTATGGCTTAGTGTGATGAATAATTACAGGCTGCATGTCACTATATTTTAGTCTTGGTATCAGCTTGTTTTACTTTAGTGATTTTGTTTAGATGTCAAACCGGCAGCCCACAGGCCAGATGTGTCATGAGCAGGCCACACCCACTCCAGCTCCACCAAGGAGAAAAACGCCACAATATGTTGTGACAGCAATGTGACACCACGAGTTTGACACCTGTGGTTTAGGCAATGGAACACCAAACATCCTATATTTCATATATGCTCCTGGCTCAGAATCCAGCATGTGCTTCCAACTGGACTTGTAGGTGAAGTTGTGAGTGGGCTAAAATAAAGTTACTCATAAAAGCAGGATGTGGTATCCTGCTTTACTTGTCTTAAAAAAATTGCTTGTCCACAATTCAGCCACAGATCAAAAGGTCAGTGTGACTCAGTAAAAAGTAAATGGGATGTCGGACCATAGAGAACATTTATAGTCATCTAATAGCAATGGCTGAAGAAAGACATGCGCATTGGGGTTTTCCTGGACTGGAACTGCCAAATTCATTCTGGCAATTTATCTTCAAAGATTACTTGACAAGTGTTCATAAAGGCAGCACCAAGTTTATGTATGAGACATAGAGTGGTTTTGAATTGGGGGAAAGACATGATTATTTCTCACAGTATAGATGCTGAAGTTGGGGAAAGAAGAACTTGCAGCCACTGTTCTTGATTTGTATATATAGTTTCTGATTATATATGATGTGAAACACAAGTTTCACCAGAAAAAATAAAACTGTTATTTTTAAAGCTTGTAAAATAACTTGTTAAAGAACAACTTTGAAAAGCCTAACTTTACTAGATTGCAAGGACTATGCAGAAGAGCCTAGCTAGAAAATACTTTCATAAGCTGAGAGGCAGAATAGAGATGTATTAACAAATGGGAAATTAGTTTTTGATTCAGGAGTTGTATCTTTACAACACCTTTCTATGATCCCAAGTGAGGATAGCAATGGCATACTAGGAATACAATAGGTATATAATAGGTACAAGGACATTTGAGTCAGGGTTTTGAGGAAGGTCTCTTGAACAGACAGAAATTATAGCAGTCAAACTCCTCAGATGCCATTTATCACTGAGGATAAAAACTGGATTTTGATTAAGGCTAACACCAGATTACCAAATTCTTTCTGTCTACGTTGTCTTCTTGGGTTCTTAACTACTTGTTGCTATCACTTAAAGGATCGAGGCAAGATCCTTGCTAGGCCTCCCTGGAGTTATAAGGAGCAATCGAGTGTCCCTGGTGAGACAACAAGCTGATCTGGAATAAAATGTGGCTGCAGTACTTATGGCACAGCTGAAGATGAGGCAGCACATTGTGCCTGTCTTCAACTATATCTCTGGGCAACGGAATGGAGGGTGGGAAGACAGGAGAGGGAGAGAGGCAGGCAAGAAGTTTTCCTGTCTTCTTCTATTTCATATCTAAATGATTGAAATCAGAAGGGACACAAGAAACTGGGAAGATAAAAGTAAAGCACGAAGAAGCCTTTAATGCTGTGACATCATGAGGTAACTTAAAGGAAGTAAAAAAGCAAAACAGGTTATCAAGGAACTAGTAGCATAAATAACCCGGGACAAAACTGGAACAGCAAACTTGCAAAACAAGTTGTAACTAACAAAGAATACTGGGGACAACACAAACACAGTAAGATTATTAGCTACCAAAGTAAATCTGGGGATGGGGAAGTGGATTTGTTGCTCGGCTCCAAACAAGCAGATGGTCAGATGCACGTGTGTGCCTGTGTTTGTTTTAGGTCAGGATTACTCAATACACAGTTCTTGGGCAAAGAAGGAAATTGCAGTGCTACATAATATTGACAAAAACAAAGATGCTAAAAGGTAGAATAATGATTCAAAATACTTGGACAATCTGAATTCATGTTGCTGAATCTTGGTGGCTTCAAGCCTCTTAAGAGATATGGAACAAATTTCTTAAAGATAAATATGCAGAAGCCAGGTCCTAGATTTGTTTGACATTTATCTTGACTCTTCAAAGGACTTAGAATGGATAACTCCCAGGAAATGTAAGGGAAGCTGAAAACAAAATAAATGCCTGGCTGGCTGGCATTTACTAGGCGAATTAAAGAGGAAAATTTTACTACTTTTCCAGGAAGGGACTGGGCCATGAACATCTGGGGGGAAACATTCTGCAATTGTTAGGCACAACCTCCTCTTTGTAAATTTGAATCATAGGTAGTACAGTCAAGAAAATAGTGTGGCCACAGACACAATTATACTAAGAACTGAAGATAAATGCTGAGATGTGCAGTGCCCAAGGCATATTAGACTTTAAGATCAAACTTAAACCTTGAATTTTATCCACAATCTACAGGAAAAAGAAGCAATGGATAGTACACCTCTTTTGCCAGGGTTTTATAAAGTAAAATAAGATTCAAAGAATGACAAATCATTCTTGATTTATTGGGACAAATCAAGCAGTTTGATATAAGGTCAGAAAGAGAACAGAACTTGCTTAAAAAAAGAATAGCATCAATTTAGCTTCTGAATTGTTTATCAGAATCTAAGTCAAATTATCCATTTTGACATGATAATTTATTGAGGATATTGAGTACCTCCATGGCAAAATAGCCTTTTAAAAAAGTTTGAGGAAGAAATACAAAGATAATAGGAAGTGGGTAAGTAGCTCATATACTAATGAACAAGGTCATCTATTTTCTCATTAGAATGATAAGCAATTGGCAAGGTGTAGATAACACATGCAGTAAATTACCAGAAAAGTAAAAAAAAAAAACAGCAAAAGAATGCTAAAATGTTATGAGCAAAAAAATAAATGATGAACCTTGTGCTCAGGGGATTAGACAAGGCGAGACTACAGGACAGTAGAGGTAAGTTGGAGTTGGAGCAAGAGTGGCTTAGCAGTGGAGTATTTACAGAGAAAAATGATACAATTTCCTTTTGGGAGATCTTCTGAGAACAATTTAGACTAACACCCATTTGCCTTCTTTTTTAAAAGGCATAGAATTTCTTACTCAGTGGAAGCTCCCTCATTTTTGCTACCATCTGTTTCCTTAATTCAGAATACTTGGGAAGATATGTAGCTAAAACTCATGACTCCAAGATTTTCATTCTCATTTGTTATTTTGCAAAACCTAGGCACAGGGCCGCACAAAGCAAGCACATAATTTAACTAAGGATAAGTTCTGTAGAATGTAACTGGGTGGAGTGGGTGAGAACATTTTTCCTTGCCTGGAGGAAAGTTAAACTCATTAGACTATATGTAGAATAAAGCTTTAGAAGAGGGTTTCCATTCTCATTGCTACTATATATGGAAACTTGGGGCTCCACCTGTCTGGTACTCAACAACAGTTTTAGTAAATGCATTTGAGCTTCAAAAAGGTTCAGGACTGTGCTGCAGTGCTGTGTTAGGTTGCTACCTGTTACTTGTACAAGTAGTTGTTCTGACCTAGGCTTCCCCAAAAAGTATTAAGCAGACTTTTTGTCCTGGCAAAACCCCTTTTATTAAACAAAGGTGATTTGTTGCATTTACATGCATTTACATTCAGCCAAAGGCCTGGCAAACAGTCTAATAATCTAGCCTGGAGAGCTGCCAAGTAAATATTTTCAAACTCGTTTCCAAGAAAAGCCCCCTCCCATTTTGCTCCTCTTTTAATGTCCTTTTTACAAACGTTTTGCATCCGTCGGCCAGTGTGACAGGGCCTTTAGCTTGTAATTGTTCTTCTCTTTTGGCAGCTCTGCACATGCGCAGGCTGGGAACTGGCTCCAGCTGCTTCCCTGCCTCACTGCTGTCCAACTCTGAAGGCCACTGATAACTGCCAGCTTGCCCTGGCCCCATCTCTGCTTCTGCTTCACAACACTAGTCCTCAACTTACAACAATTTGCTTAGTAATCATTTGACGTTATAGCAGCACTGAAAAAGTGGCTTATGGCCATTTTTCATATTTATGACCATTGCAGCATGCCTATGGTCAGATGATTTACATTTGGATGCTTGACAATTTACAGTGTCCAGCAGAGGTGGGATGCTTCCGGTTCACCCAGGCTCTGCTGAATCAATAGCGCTGACAGCAACGGAGACCAAACCAGTTCTCTTAAGATGCTCAGCTGTCAGGCCCATCCGGGCCCCCAAACTGACCTTTATGTCCTACTTTTGAAACACAGCTGCTTTGCACAGCACAGTACCATGTGTCAGCTGTGGGAGACACAAGGAGTGTGCAGGATTGTGAGTAGGAAAGCCTCTGTGCATGCACAAAGTGTGCCCGATCCATGCCCACTGAACTGGTGGTAAACTACTTTGAAACCCACCACTGGTGTCCAGGGATCACGTGAACACTTTTTTCAACCTTATGACAAGCAAAATCAATGGGAAAACCAGATTCATTTAACAACTGTGTTTCTAACACATTTACTTAACAAATATGGCAAAAAGGTAATAAAATGAAGCAAAAATCACTTAACATAAATTTTGGGCTCATTTGCTGGAGGGCCACTTGTAATCTGTTATGGTGTAAATATCTGAATTGTTCATTCCGTCATCCCCAGAGCTATGGTAACAAAGCGTGCTTCCTGCTGGTATTCCTGGTAATTAATGCTTACTTTCTCTAGAAGTTTTCTCTAAGCTGGTCCATTTTATGATAGATATTTTGAATTTCCCTTTATAGGCAGCCCAACCAGCATGAGCCTCGGTGGTGCAGTGGTTAGAGTACAGTACTGCAGTCTACTTCTGCTGACTACTGGCTGCCTGCAATTTGGCAGTTCAAATGTTACCAGGCTCAAGGCTGACTCAGTCTTCCCTCCTTCTAAGGTGAGTAAAATGAGGACCCAGATTGTTGGGAGCAATATGCTGACTCTGTAAACCGCTTTGAGAGGTCTATAAAGCATTATAAAGCGGTATGTAAGTCTAAGTGTTATTGCTATAATGCAACAATACAGGTAGTCAAGTTACAATCATTCACTTACAACAGCATCGAAGAAGGGAGAGAAGAACTTATAGTTTTCTATGTAAAATTTTAACTTGTGTCTCCCCATGGTCATGTGATTGCAACCCAGATACTTGGTGCTGGATTATGATTATGTCAGTGAGATGGCCTCATCATCACTATTTCCAACATTCCTTGCCAGCTTCCTACAAGCAATGCCAGTGGGAAAACTGAAGTTGTTCCAGTTCCTTTTCATCCATCCATGGCACCCTATCCCTGTGGATAGGTTTTCACAGTTTACCTAACAGTGACATCTGTCAGACTGCTTCCTGAGACACCCGCCTTTTCCCACTTAATCATATGATTCTGGGCTTACAAGATTGCTGTCGGTAAGTAATGGGATCATGGGACACACCAGTTAGTGACAGAAACTCAGGTCCCAATTCATTCATTCATCACATTTCTTTACCACCCCTCTCACTTCAGTTACCCTTTTAATGTGAGGAATGGTTTTGCTCTTTTGTTTGGGGGTGAGTAGGAAGGCGATATGCCAGCAGACCCAAGTTAAATATTTTCTCATCTAATAGGTTTGGGGGAGCCTTCTGGCTCAAAGCTTGGAGAGTTGCCAGTACAGGTAGTTCTTGTTTATAGTACAATTGGGACCTGCAATTTGGTCATGAAATGAAGTGTTGCTAAGTGAAACTGATTTACTTCAGCTTTTCTTTACTTTATAGAACTGTGAAGATTGTAAATGCAAGGATTGGTTGCAAAATCTCTTTTTAATCTAGGTTATACCTGTGAAGTGTTACTAAATGAAGTTAAGTCACTAAATGAGAACTATCTGCAGTCATAGAACAACAAAGAATTTAAAAAAGCATTATCTATCCCTTGTTCTCTTTGTTTTTGACAGCGAATAAACTATGACTAAACTGAATTGGCATAAGTGAGATACGACTTGTTGGGTTGAAAAACCTAACATCTGTTCACAACAAAAGACATTGTAAGTTAATTGTCTTTCTGCATATTTTTCAATATTCAGAGAAAATGCATGGTGATATAGGATGGAAAGCAGCTCACTGTTACATACCTAGTTCTGTTTTAGATGGTTCTTTATTGGCCAAATTAAAGTAGATATGGAAAACCAACATAACAAACACTGTGGATATGTTTTATATAATCATTTTGATTAAAGGGGAAAAAATCAAGTTAAAACTCCTAGATTAACCAGGATTAGAGATCAGAGAAAAATAAAAATAAAATGAAACTCATTCTGTGAAGCAACAGCATCCTCTAGTGGCATAACAGGTCCAGCAGAAGTTTTCTTTTTCAAATCCAAATACAATTTCCTGGTTATCTAGAAAAATGATAGTTTTAAGTGTAGTTAGTACTGTAGTTGACTGAAAAACTTCCAGGGTATACCAGGGCTGTAGATGAGATTGGAAAGTTTAAATAGCAAAACCAAAACAGAAGACAGCAACAAGAAGTCACTTACGCTTTGTTGCCAAAAAAACCTAGATGAAATTATTAAGATGGAGCAACACATTAATATTTATAAAATGCTTCTCAAATCTACTCATGTATTTTAATATTAAAGGACAACATCTCATATTGCTTACATAAAGTCAATACCTTAGTAATATTAAATAACTATTACATGGTATTTTAATTTCAGTAATTTATTTTGAAAGAATATGGAAAGTCTAGTTCTATTGAATACGGGGCATTATGACTGCAACTTTCAGAACTGGTCAAAGTACCCAATGTAGTTGTAGTCTCACTCACCAGAATGGTGCCAAGATGTATTTGGTTAGTTATGATATGTAAAGGTTATGCAAGTAATATAACATGTTGAGCCAAGTGGCTATTTACTATGTAACATGTTGAGCGGTCTCATTTGGTGATATTTTTCCCTCCCAAAAACCCAAGATTAAGTAAACTAGTAATTAACTGCAACCACAGCCAAAACCAGTTATGTTGTTTACGTTCTAAAGGCAGGGAAAAAAACTGGGCATTTAAGTACATTTAAGAAAGCATGGGATAAGGTTCTCCTTAAGGTCCCCTAAGGAAGGACATATTTATGTACTCAAAGACTGGGTCTGGAGGATTTTTCTAGCTTCTAAAGGACATGAGACTATCATAGGAAGGAGTTGACTCCAAAATTTGCTAAATGGCAATTTTCTGAAAGTACAAAATAACTATCTTTGTAGCCTTTTTCTTAAGAAACAATCTTTCTCCCTGCAAGTTTGGCTGTAGGAACTAGGGGGAAGACTGCTTTTGGGGGTCACCACAAAAGGGCTGATGGTGCATCATGTGGTATCTAACCCTTTTGCTCTAAGCTTTCCTAGCAATTAGCAATATAACCAAACTTCTGGTCTGCAGCAAATTTTCCACCAGTAGTCCTTGACCCATGACTACTTATTTAATCACCAAGTTACTACAGAGCTGAAAAAAGTGACATTTGACCAGTCCCTGTTCAAAATTTGGGTGCTTGGAACTCATGTATTTATGGTTGCAGCATACTAGGGTCACGTGATCACCATTTCCTATCTTCTCAGGTGGCTTCCCTTAAAGTAAATGGGGGTAGTCAGATTTGTTTAGCAATCATGCGATTTGCTGAAGAACCATAACACAAAGGGTCAGAAAATCAGGCATGACTCACTTAACAAATGTACTGTTTAGGAGCAGAGGTTCCAGTCCCAATTGTGGTCATATGTTTAGGGCTACCTGTACATTCTGAATCATGGTGTCTTTGCAGAATTAAGGAACCTACCTACGGTAGTACTATTTTTCTTATGTTGCACATTTTTCTTAGGAAGATGAATGTATTATTTAAAAATCTAAATCATTATAGCTATGAATAGTGAAATTAAGCAACTAAACACAAAAGAAAAAACAAAAATACTAAGCAAAATGGTTAATATCATACACTTTTCAGCAGCAGTCCAACAAACTTTAAAACTACACAGCATCTTAAATTGAGGACTGTAGAAGGTAGATGCCTGTACTCAGCCAATTTGAGCCTGTTCAATTTACAATTGTATATGGTCCTTTTAAGTTCTTCCTTATTCACAAGAAGGGGGCTGAATTTTTCCCCTACTCTTTCCACTCATTATCTCATGGTCTTCAAAAATTCCTTCAACCCCCAGGAATGGATTTTCTAGTGGAGAAGTCAATAACCTATTTTATATAAATGTTTCAGGATAGCAACAACTTGCGCGAGGAACTGTTTTTCTAGAATTGGATGACAATGGACAATGGACTAAAGAAGATTTCCATTTCAACAGATTTAGTTCTACTTTCTTAGCCAATGGATGGACAGATTTGTGGCTTGTCAGCTAATAGTTAAGTCTTCTCTCGATTTTAGCACTTTAAAAAAAATCAGTGCCTGTTACATCACAAAGGCACGGTAGCAAAGACAAACAAGAACGTATGCTATGCATTTCAAAAATCAGACCTATTTGTATGCTCCTGCTCCTGACCTCTCTCATATAACATGAAATGCTAAATTCAGCATTATGATCTTGAAACTGTTTTCTTATTTTAAAATAAGTTCAGCAATACAGACATTAGAAGGTAACATCAGGCTTCCTTTAATGATTATTTTACTCAGAAATGAAGATGCCCAACTGAAATTTGCATCTAAACTAGTTCTATGGGCAATTACTTATACAGCAGCCTATTTTTATAGACAAACTATCTCCCAAAACTTTTTGTTATGGAGAATTTATTGGAAATCCCTTTACATTAAGCCAGATTACTTCATTAATAGAGCATACAAAAGGAGAAATCTACTGTTGTTTGGCAAAGAAGAGCTTGCTGTCTTTCACGTTAGGCTTGATGGTGTCACCGCCAGGTTGCCAGCCAGCTGGGCACACTGTAACAAGAACAGGAACAAATGTTAGAGTAGATAATTATTTTACAATAGGGATTTTTCAAGACAAGAAAGAGGGAGCAAACCTAAATAACAAGGCTGCCTCTTTATTTCTGTTGAAATAAAGAGATGAATAAAGAGATGAAACCAGTTAGTTGAATTAACAACAGAAATACACCCAAGCTAGTTCATAACATGGATGTATATGTGCTTGCACACTATTTAGAATTTCTACAAAAGACAACATTTCCCAAAATTCAGTATTTTCTGCTGGAATATATTTGCATAAAACAGTGATGTTGAGCCTTATTTTATCTCTCAAACCCCGCCCAAAATAAAAAGTATTATTTTGGGTTTTTTTAATCCTCTTGAATAATATGGTTTAAGATGGGTATCATGTAGATTAGAAGATATAATCAGCAAGGATCATAAAATATTTTAGAAATTAACAATTGCAATGGCAGAAATGGCTAAATAAACTAGGATGACTTCATGCTATCTGGGAACTGTTTGCACTTGGGGCAAACAAAGAATTCAATCTATATTCCTGGTTCATACAATGTTAAGCAAGCCATGGAGGAAGCAGGACTGCCAGGATATCCAAACTCAACTTCATAACATTCTAGTATTTAATGGTATTTAATGTAGTCAGTTAAGGCAATTTAAGATGCTCTTGCTCTGAGGTAAGGGTGTATTGTATATGTACACTTTTAAGACTCTACACTCTACTTCCAGTTTGGATCTAGAAGCTCCTACTCTGGCTTCAGAATATGCATGTCTGCCTGGGAAGGCAAATGCCTCATGCTTCTTCACTGGCTTAATTACCAATAGTTATTTCACTAGAAGTTTTCCCTTTTATGAAATGTTTTGGACAATGATTTACACTCTAGATATATCGTCCTAAATTAGAGGACATAACAGGGCAACTAGCTATTTCACTACTATTTCTCTACATGCAAGCTAGTTGTGCAAGTTGAGATTGTTACATCAGATCAAAGGAATTTCATGTTCATTCTTGAAACTGTCTTCAAGACACAGCATGAGAAATGGAAAGATACCAAGCTTATGTTCCAGTTTGCTCCAGGTAAAAATTATTAAGAGTGTTGCTAACTTAAGAATTCCAAATACATTAAAAGGCTCTGCTGAAGAGGTTCACTTTGGCATGGGCATAAAACGTTAATTACTTTCTGAAACAATGTCAGCAACTATCTGTCTACCTGATTACTTACAGGACTTATCTGTCCCTGATTCAGGAGGAGCATGCTCTGGGTGTCATCAGCTAAGGAGTGTCAGCTGGTGGGCCCCAGAAAAAGAGCCTTTTCTGCAGTGGCGCCTACTCTTTTGAACACAGTTCCTTCTGAGATTAGATTAACTCTATTCTTGCTGATCTTCCACAAAGCCCTGGAAACTTGATTTATAGTTTAGTGCCCGAACTTGGTGCCTTGGATGCATGACAAAGCTTATCCCCTTGCTACATTAGTTATGTTTTAAATGACACCTGGATGCTAGGTCTTCAATTTTTTTATACCATCGGTATGTATTTTACCTAATTTAGAGTCACATATGTGAGATAGATGCTACATAAATCTAATAAATAATTCCACCCATCCACACCAAATATATAAAAATGGCTGACATCTTCATCAAAACCTAGGGGCAAATATTGAAATTTGGTAATCTTTCAAAACGTAAGCAGCAGCTGGGAAGATTTTTGGTCTCTGCTTTGCTAAATGACAACTTCTCATTGTAGCTTTCCCATAACATAGCTGTTGAACATGCTACCTAAGGGATGATAAAAACTGAAGTCTAAGTCATCTGTAAGAGTTTAGACTGGGAAAGAAAGCTGCTAAGGTAAAGCCAAATTTAATTTATCTTTCTGCTAAATTGTTTAAGAACTGTTATGCAATCCCCGCTATGTCTCACTCAGACCCATCATAGCACCCTAAAGAGAAACAAGGCACTATGAGCCAACCTTAAATTGATCATTTTTCCCAGAGCACTACTGCTATGTCTTTCTATGTCCATTTCATTATCTCAGGATCTGTCACACACCTTCACCGTGCTGGTCTGTGAATTGGAAGGCTTGAACCAGGCGCAGTGTCTCATCCACAGAACGTCCCACAGGTAGGTCATTGACTGTGATCTGTCGCAGGATGCCTTTTTCGTCTATTATGAACAGGCCTCTGAGGGAGAAAAGGTGCAATACCAATTGCAAGCATTATCATTTTAAAATGATAATGGAACCTATTAGAACCTTTTACCTATCAAGCTTCCCTATATTTACTTGACCAACATGTTGTTGTTTGAGCAACATGGATTCGTTAGACATAGCTAATAAACAGAATATAAGTTACTCCGATGACGCCCTAGTCACTCTGCTTACATCTCTAGGAACAATATGCTAACTGGGCTTATATCAGCTAAACTACAAGATATCCATCACCTAACAACAGGTTTTTTCAAATTCACTTAGAATTAACTTTTCATACCTGTATGCAATGCCATCCTCTTCCTTGAGCACTCCGTAATCCTTACAAATGTTATGGTTGATGTCTGCTACAAGTGGGATATTTGTTGAACCCAAGCCACCATCCTTTCTTGCTGTATTTGTCCTACAGGGAAAAAATAATATCCACAATACTATTGTTTTAATGACCTGAAATTCACTCCACTGAAATCATTTTTGTTTTAGAAATTATTAAATTAACCAGCAACTTTAAACATAGAAAATATTTTCCTAACTCAACACACAACTTTGTGAAAGTAACTGGGTCTGAAAAATGGGTAGATTGTTTTTCTCCTCACTAAAAAAAATGGATTTTCCAGAGAGCCATTTCATTTACAGTGGACTTTGCTGGCTCAAAGTAGTGCATACAGTTCTCTGTGCCCATTTCAGGTGTCTGGCATTAATTGTACAACCAGCTTATGTCAGCTTGTGAGCCAGCTGATAACCCCCTAACCAACAACCAAGTTTTGCTAGATAAAATTGGTGGAGACCTCCACACCCATCTGTCAGTTAACATCTGCCTAAGTACTTCTCAGCACTATAACTGCAAGGATTTCTTGTGACTGGGATATCAGTTGTACCTTCTGCCTGAGTATGACTGGAACATTTCCAGTTCCTAGGTAAGAACGAAGCCTGAGAAAAGATCTCCACATATCAGCAAGATCCAGGCCGAGGTACACTTCTTAGAAAGCACAATTATTCCTTTCTGTCAGTGTCCTATCATTAGACAGTTTTTAATATGCACCTCTGGAACTAGTTTTCCAGCACAACAACTTGTATGAATAATTATATACTAGGAGTCTCACCAAGCCAAATGGGTAAATTGAGAGTCGACAGAAGCAGCAATAACCTCACAATTAATCTTGCGGAACTCCTCAACTCGATCGTTGAAAGCTATTATCTCAGTGGGACAGACAAAGGTAAAATCCAGTGGGTAGAAGAACAGAACCACATATTTGCCTATATGGAAGAAATGGGCATCAGTAAAACAATCACAATCAAGAGTCCCAGAATCTTTGCACTCCCATAATCTTTTGGATAGTATTCCTGTTAAAGTTTATAAATGGAATAAAATTTGGAGTCACTAGAAGAGAATCATAAGGTGGTTGCATCTTATCCAGATCAAATCAGGACCTTTCTTCCAGTTACAAAAAAAAACATGCAATTTATCTATGCACATTCATTTGTATTTATACTGTCATTATTTTTATAAATAACCCAAGACAGTGAACACACACAATAGTCCTTCCTATTTTTTTTACCCTGTAAGGTGAGTTGTACTGACAGTAAGTGACTATCACCCAAAGTGACCCAACCAGCTTTTATTTAATGCAATGGCTACCTAGACTGAATATATTCCTGTTCTTCATAATTATAACACCATCAATTTAAAAACAAACTCTATGAACTGTCAGCTACCTCTTCTTTGGCTTTTGGGGCAGGGTGGTACCTTCAAGTCAGTTTTCGACTCCTGGCAACTGCCTAGACAACTTCCTACAGTTTTCTTGACGAGGTTTTTCAGACGTGCTTTGCCACTGCCTCCTTCCTATGGCTGATAGACTGGGAGGCCCAAGGTCACCCAGCTGGTTCCCTAGTTTATAGCCTGATGCTTAACCACTACACCAAATTAGCTCAGATAATATATTACATCTTACACTAAGTATGATGACATAGATCTTAAACTACAAATGTATCCTGGAGTGGAGACTTTCATTATGGTTGTGCATATGAAGTTACCCTTGAAGAGCATTTGAAAACTTTAACTTGAGTGTAACGGTGTGGGCAGTCTTTGAGGCCTATACAATGGCCCATGATACACCACTGTTCCACGAGCTGCACTGGCTGCCTGTTTGCTTCCAGGTACAATTCAAAGTATTAGTTATTACCTATAAAGCCCTGCATGGTATGGGTCCAGCTTACTTGAGGAACAGTCTGACCTCTATGGGACAAGCCTGCCACACTCATGTTGGCAGAGGAGAAATGCTGTAAGTTCCACCAAGGAATTCCATATGGGGTGGTGGTTTCAGGAGAAAAATCCTCTCTGCCATGGCCCTTGCTCTTTGGAACATGGTCCTCCCTGAGGTGAGATTGGCTCCTGCCCTCCTGACTTTCCACAAGCACATAAAGACCTGGCTCTGCCAGTTGACTTGAGACCCAATGAGGGAATATCACACTGGAGGTGGTTGACTGATTTAATAGCAGTTCCCACTTCCCTGCCTGGCCCCTTCTTTCCCATCTTTAGCTATAAGTTGGATTTTATTGCAATTTTAATGTGATTGTATACATTTATAAATGGAAATTATTCCATTTATAAATGTATGTATAAATAAAATGTAATTATACATGGCACACATTATACAATATTTTATAATATAATATTGTAAGCCATCCAGAGTTGCCTTGCAGTAAGACAACAAACAAATTTAATAAAATAAAACATGAAAGCATGTGCATTTCCTCGACAATTACCAAAGATGCCAACATTGCTAAAGTGGATTCATAAAGCATTCTATTTGGAAAATGCATCTTAGCCTTCCCATAAAGTCTCTAGACAGGTTAGACTACTAAGTAATCCAATGGATGCACAATTAAAAACTTAATAGAAGATACAGTGCCTTACCTCTGTAGTCTGATAACTTTATATCCTTGATGTTGCCATCCACCACTGCTGTAGCACGAAAATCTGGAACTGGTTTCCCAATATATGCTTTACCAGAGGCCATTTCCTTAAAATATCAGAACAATAATGTATGCCTTAAGTTGGCAAGGGCACCACTTCTCAGGAATGATTAGTTGATTCAGAATACGTGTTATGTATTATCTAATTACCTTTGATTATTTAAAGAGGCAGCACTATTTTGACCTCTAACTCTTTCCCCATTTTCTGACAACTTTTACCCAATTAGAGCCTATAAATTCAGAGAAAGAGCAAAGTCTACCAATCCAGCATAATGCTCTATTCAAAGTCCTAGTCACAGGAACTGGTTCAATAGAATGGTTTAATAATGATTTTAAATCCACAGCAAACCCTGAGGCATGCACTGTGAAGCTATTAGGTACTCATATACTTTGTTTTGAGGAACAAGGTGCTGCATTTCCTAGTTCAGATGCCTCCTTCATCTTACTAACTATAGAAAGAAAAGTATGGTGCAAAGAAAGAGCTACCAACCAAGCCATTTATTAGTTAGATTTCTAACCTGAACTTGACCTAAAAGGTATGTTTATAATATCCCATAAATGTCTATTTTATTTTGGCAATAGTTTTCATCAGGGAAAAAAACAACTTTTTGGCCTTTAAAGCAGCCAAATCATCTGGTAAGTTTAGAAAATGCTTAAGCTTGAAAATACTTTCACTGTTGCAAACTGGTAAGACCAAACTGAATTTGAATAAATTTGAAAAAGTCCAGTAGCCGATTTAAAGTAATAACCCCAGTTTCTATCCAAGCTTTCTAATAAAATGATTTACCACCAATTTTAAAATTAGAATTTATGAAAACTCAAATTATGTCCAATATGGTCTAAAGATTTGTCACTATTCCTACTATTGATAATAATATTGGTCATAAAACCTTTTCTTGCTCTATGTTGTTCTAACCATTTGCCATGATCTCAATTACTAATCTTCTGATTTAGCCCATAAAAGAAAATATTCCATTATATTTTCATTTCACACCAGCAGATGGCTGATAAGTTATTGGTCCAGTGATACTTTTATAGAACATATAAATTAAAAAACCCCACTTTCCTCAAATGATAATCTCACTTTAGCTAAGGAAAACCTTGGTGATCCATTTTCCCAAATACATTCCCTAAATAAGTTTTCAATATATTTATTAAACCATAGAAGTACTTATAAGAATATAAAGGAAATAAAAGAAAAATTTCATAAGAATAATTTTAATTCAAAGGCTTAAAGTAACTTTGAGCTATTTATTAACATCCACTTAGTAACAATGCTCAACATATTTCTTAGCATTTAGAAATACCTTTGGGTTTTATACAGCTCCAAATGTTTCAGTAGAAATCACAAATCCCATTTCTTTACCTAATTATGTATTGGGATCCAGGAAAGCCAAGCTAGATTTATTCCAGTTAGAACCAAAATACTCTACAACCTTTATAAAATTAGACAAAGTAGAATATTGATCCAAAATTCTTAAATATCGCCAGTATACAAAAAGAAAATATATCTACACCCTTCCCAACCTTTAACATCTAAAGATTGCCTTAGATGGTGGCCTAAACTAAAGACAAATGCAATTTATTTTTTTATAGCCTAAAAAAACAACAGCAACAGACCAAATAAAGTGAAAATGGATTCAAACTTCAAGCATAGGAAATATTATAGTTTGGGTCAACTCAATATACACGTGAAGACAATGACCAAAGACAAGCATATATCTTTTTCAATCTTCAGAAGAATTTACATTTCTTTTCAAAATATTTATACATTTCCCTCCTTATAAGTTCTTGTGTGAGCAGAATAGATAATAAATGTATAGTATAAAGGAGGCAATTGGTATTTTCTTTTTACTGTATTTTCTCTGCATTAAAATAAAAGTCTTGTCTCTTTTGGGAGGCTGGGGCAGGTAGTTCCCAAACAGTCTCAATTTTCAGTGGAAAATCAAAGAACTACAGCACAGTTTCATCCTTTTTTCTTAGAACAAAAACGTGAAAAACTTATTCTAGGCTTGGGGCAGAGGTTGTCCTTATATATTAATAAGCTGACAAACCCCCTACCCCATGACATTTCACAAACTGGCTGCTGTGATAGTGTGCAGCTGAACTGGCACAGGGGAGGGATGAACTCAGCAGTGGCACCCAACTTCCCAGGAAGGAGACAGCACATTCCAGAGAAGGAACTAAGAGACTGTGTAGTCCTGAACTGGATGGGGGAAGGAGGAAAAGCTTTAGGATCGCCACACCTTAGAGTAGCTTTGAAGGTTATAGCCTAAGTCTTGCAAGACTACATTAGATGTAAGTATATAAAGAACTGGATTCAACTGGATCTCACTGTTGTCTTTGGGCAACAGTCGTTTGAAAAGACACCTTACCCTGACCTAACCCTCTCTTTTCAAACCATTGAAGTTCTAAATGGTGGCAACCACAAGTTGGTACAGATCATTCATGAAAATTTAAGGGTATAACTGACTGGTCCTAGCACTGCCAAGCACCACACTCTTGCTAGAACAAGGGCCAAAATCAACTGACTTAGCTCAAAAGGGGCAGTAATGCTTTAAGATATTTGGTTTGGTCAACAGGTTAAGTAACTGCCATCTTTTGAAATAAGCTTTGGGAAGTTATGCCCCAGACAAAGGGACTGGCAATTCTAATGCTACATTTTGTCTTCCAACCTTGACCATTTCCAGACCTGCAATTCTTCAGCCGTTTAGAACATAAGAGTTCTATTACATGCTGTTACTTCCTGCCATAAAGAGTTCCAGCAACCAATAACTTCCAGGACTATTAGCAGCTAAGTCCTACTTATTAGGGAGATTATGAGTAGGTAGGTGGCAGAGATCAAATGCTCTGACTATCCCTAACTTTGAAAGTTTTTTTTTTCCAGTTTTGGCAGGTGGTATAATACTTCGCAGAATTCCTCAGACTATGGCATTACAGAAGGAGGCCTTGCACAATTCTCTTGTAGTTCAAAGAAGTGAAATTTGCACTGATAGGCATAATGCAAAACACTGAACTGTATAATTTTTGCATTTATCGATGCAGCTGCCTAAAAGAAAATGATATTCAGAACAAAATCATGAAGTATCCCAGCCCACAGCCATTACTGTACCTTCCATTCTCTCTGTCCTCTTAAACCTTAAAAGCTACTCCCTAACCTTGAAAAGCTTAGGCGATCGCTTTCAAGACCGAAACTGTAAAGTGGGGCATGAAGATACCTTATACCATTCGGTACTCTTTTTAAAATATGCATACCTCTATTTTTTTTTTTTTTTTTGAAAGGAAAGCTGGGATATATTTTGTGTAATCCCTAGCCAGCACAGTTAGGCATTCTAGAAATTGGGAAAACACTATGTAAACTCTAAAGGAGGAGGAAGGGATGCTTTTTTAGCTATTTATATTTCTGCCTTTTTTCAGGTTATTGGAAACCTTATCTTAAGAATGGTGGTTACCTGCTCTGCCTCCCTTCAAAAATTAAGGCCAGCCTAAAAAGCTTCCCGGTTTTCCTAAGGATTGGGGTGGGGAAAAAAAAAACACCTAGCAATTGGAAGGTAAAGGAGGGGGGGGGGATATATTGAAAGGATTAAAGGAAGCAGGCAAGTATTTCTTTCTTTCCTTCCTTCCTTCCTTCCTTCCTTCCTTCCTTCCTTCCTTCCTTCCTTCCTTCCTCCATCCTCTCTCTGAACAAAGAGGACCGACCCTATTCTTCGCCTGCAGCCTGCAATTTAATCCGAAGAAAGCCCGCCTACCTGGCAGTTTTGGGGAAAATAAGAGAGAGACTATGCGTGGCACAGCCCTTAATCCAGCCTTAGCGTTTCTCCCCAGTATCACGCCTCTAACAGAAGAAAGGACGCCACCCCCACCACGGAATCCTCCGTCCCCGAGGCTGAAAACGAGGGCAAAGCGCTTCGGGCCCACCCGCCCCCGAAACCTTGCCAAGCCCCCAAACGTCTGAAAGGCACCCTTTTTCTGTGGCTTTTCCACGAGCCTCGGTAAGAGCGTGAAAGCACCGAACCTACCGCAGTCTCCGCGAAGAGCACGAGGGAAAAAAAGAAACCGCTCGCAGGGGAAGGAGGTGTGGCACCAGCGAAAGGAGAAACCCGCGGCGACCGCGGAGGGTTTTATACGCTGAGAGACGGGAAGAGGGGCAGGCCCGGCAGCGGAAAGGCCGGGGCGCGGCGAGAGCGGCACACGTGCTCCTCTCCCTCGAGCCTCTCCGAAAGAGCCGAGGACAGAGGTGGCGGGCGCCTGATTCTGACACGCGGAGCTTGGAAACGCCGTCGTTGGTTCGGATTTCTTTCTTGTTTTGGTCTGTTTTGTTTTTCGTTCGGCCCTCCCTTCGGGCCTTTGCTGATAAACTCGGGTTGCTTGCGACGATCAGCGATTGAAACGCAGTCCGAGCTGTGAAAAAAAAGAGATCGATCTTCCTGACGCGAACAAAAGTAAATTCGCGGAAACCAAAAGAGTGACCTCTCTCGCTCCTCTCCCCCAGCTTCTGTTTACATATGGTGTTATAAATTATCTATCTATCTATCTATCTATCTATCTATCTATCTATCTATCTAT
>BLBF01000003.1:106080801-106109171 GCA_015471245.1 Laticauda colubrina | reverse complement strand
CAGAGTAAGCACCAGCAGAAGCACCAGCACCAGGAGCAGCGCCAGCAGAGTAAGCACCAGCAGAAGCACCAGCACCAGGAGCAGTGCCAGCAGAGTAAGCACCAGGAGAAGCACCACCGCTAGAAGCAGCATCAGCAGAGTAAGCACCAGCAGAAGCACCACCGCCAGAAGCAGCATCAGCAGAAGCCCCAGCACCAGAAGAGCGAGCCCGGGCTGCAGAACCCCCAGCAGAAGCAGAGTGAGGGCCAGGGGGTGGGAGGGTGGCCCTGTCCCTCTTGCCAAGGCTGGCAGCAGATGGCAGAGGCTTCCTTTTCTTCCCCATGGTTGTGGGGTTGCTGGCTGGCTGGCAGGCAGGCTGGCAAGCTGTGTCTGGAAGCAGGTCTTTCCTCTGAATGGTGACCTGCTTGGGAGCTGCTTCGCTTTATATCCACGGGGCTGACGCAATGCATCCTCCCTGAATGCGCAGTGAACACTAGGCATCTGCTAGGCTTCCGCTAGGTATCCGCTAGGCTTCCGCTGTGCATCCGCTTCATCCGCTAGGCTTCTGCTGTGCATCCGCTTCATCCGCTCGGCGTCCGCTCTGCATCCGCTGTTTCCGTTCCGCGTCCGCTTTGCTGCGCTCCCCCGAAAGCCTTGCAGATGTGCCATCCACTCTCATCCGCTTTCATCTGCTAGGCTTCCGTGGAGTATCCGCTTTCCATCCGCCCTTCGTCCTCACCACGTCCATTCCTTTCCGTGTTGTCTGCTCTGGTTATGCAAATTTTTGCCCCTTTTGAGAGCGGATAACAACGGATGGAACATTTTTCTCATCCGCTCTGTCCTTTTTACAAACGTTTTGCATCTGTCGGCCAGTGTGACAGAGCCTTTATATATAGTGACTAAAGCCCCTGTCACACAGCACGAATGGATGGAAAGAGGATGTAAAATGGAGAGAAACACTTGCCATCTGTTGGTTAACGCGATGCATCCTGTACTCACTGCGTCCATTTTTCATACTCTCTATCCGTCCGGCATCCGTCTACTGACATTTCATCCTCTCAAAAAGTTTTGAGCTGCACAAAACTTTTTGAGCGGAAAATGTATCCAACGCGTCCGTTAGACATCCGCAACATATACGGGGAACATCTGTTAGACGTCCGTCGTCATCCGTTACGCGTCCGCTATATCCGCTAGGCATCTGCTGCGCATCCGTGCAACTCACATCCGCTCCAGCGGAAAACGGACACAGGGAGGAAGTGAAACGGACGCGGAACGGATATGCAGCGTTAGTAGCACTGCCGTAGAAAGGATGAAAGCGGATGCAGCACGCATACAAAGCATTAAAATGAGAAAAATGTTCATATAGGGAACGTATCTCGGATATTTAGGATGTCTGCAGGATGCCTAGAGGATGCAAAAGGACACCGAGCGGAAAACCAATATTGCCTATAAAAAAAGGGGGGGGGGAACTCACCTGGATCTCACTTTCAGTCCAGCAGCCCTGCGGTGCAGACCTCTTCAGCCTTCATCTGGCTCTTGCTCTTCCACAGCATCCAGTCATCTACACCATGGATCGTCACACACTCCTTTTGGTAGCCACCATCGTTCTACAACAGTGCGAAGCCATCTACAGGCTCTTTCACCTGTTCTACGTGAAGAAAAGGAGGCATCCAAGAAGTGTCTGGGTCCGAAGATGGATCGGTAGAAGAGCCGAGTATAACAAGCTGATGGTGTATAACTGTATAACTGTATAACAAGTATAACTGAGTATAACTGTATAACAAGCTGATGGTGGAGCTGAGGAACGAAGACCCTCGTGCATTCCAGAACTTCATGAGGATGCCGCCAGCCATGTTTGACGAAGTTGTGGAGCGGCTGAGACCTAGGTTGACCAATCAGAGCACCAATTTCCGGCCCAGCCTGGACCCTGGGCTCAAGGTGGCACTGACTCTGCGCCACCTGGCCTCCGAGACCACATACAGGAGCATGTAGTACAACTGGAGGGTGCCACACAACACCATCAGCATTGTCGTCACATCATGCCACATCGCCCAGAGACCATGAGGAACATCGTGGAAGCTTGCTGCATCCTGCATAATCTCACGCGCATCCGCTACCCTGTGTTGCAGAACAGGCTCGTGGATCTCCAACAAGGCAATGGGGACATGGAGCCTGGTGAATGGAGGCAAGGGCAAAACGTGATAGATACTGTGGATGTGCAAGGCCCCAACAGAGCTTCATGTGAGGGGAAGAATCAGCACAACCTCCTGAAACACTGGTGCAACTCCCCAGCTGGAGCAGTGGAGTGGCAAGACAGGATGATAGATGCTTAATGGATGCTTCCTTGAGCCTGTCTCATCACACTGATGAGATTGGGCCATGTATGTTGGGTGGGTCTACAATGAACAGGGCATTTAATAAAGAGTTCTGTTTATGTTCAAATGTGTGGATCAATGCTTACATTGTTATTGATAATAAAGGGCCATCGGTGTGGCATCTGGGAGGGTGGACCATAGAGTCCCACTATGCTTGCACTGGAGGTTTATCTATCCCACAGCTATTACCCATTCCAAAGGTATCCCTCCCCATCCCACAGCTATTACCCATCCCACAGGTATCCCTGCCCACCCCACAGCTATCCTTACCCCTCCCACAAGCATGCAAAGGTTTAAACCATTTCTAAAAGTTTCCACCAAGACTTTATTGACTAAAAGAACTGAAGCAAGTGTGCGAAGCAAAGATAATCTTGATTAATAACAAACTGTAAAAGAAAATGACCCAAGTGTCCCAAGCAAAAATAAAGTCAACAGGTAGCAACCCAGTCTCTGGCACTCTTCTCAGTCACTCTGAGACGTGCCCATAGTCTCAGGGGTGAAGGGTCCAGGTGCTGTGGAGGTGGCTGCTGCTGGAGTGCTGGTCTGAAGCGCCATTGGGGTGCCTGGCCCCAAGAGGACAACAGGGGATGGTGTGTGGAGGAAGCTCTCAGAGAGCTGGCTCAGTCCCGTGATATTGAGAGCCCCTTCCTCCAGGTCATGGGGTGTCAGCCCCAATACCAATGACATATGTTCTGAGGCCGGATTTGGCTGTGGGGTGGAGGAAGGAGGAGTGTAATGGGGATGTCTGGTCTGCAGGTGAGTGAGGTGAGGCGTGGATGGCATCTGTGGCGTCAGTGGCATCTGTGGCGTGGGTGGCATCTATGGCGTTGGTGGCATTGGTGGCATCAGTGGCACCGGTGGCATCTGTGGCATTGATGGCATCGGTGGCACCTGTGGCGTGCGATGAACCTGTGCCTGGACTGGGAAGGGCTGCCTGTGCTGCTGGAGCTCCTGGTAGCCGTAGCCTTGGTAGGTGAGGGCCTGTGGAAAGCCTTGGAAGGGCAGTGACATCACCTGGGGTGGAGGAGCAGACCTGGACTGGGTCGGAGCAGGTTCAGCTGGGTCTGGAGGGTTGTGCAGAAGACCGGTGATCCTGTCCTTGATCCCCTGGTACTGTGATTCGGACATGTCCAGGAGGGTCTGGTTGAAGTAGGTGAGGAAGGGCTTGCGGTTTGAGGATGGTATTTCGGTGTGTACCAGGTGAGAGAGGAGATCTATGCTGCTTTTGATGGTGTCCCTGATCTCCAGCAGGACAGTGTGGCTCTGTCCCTCCTGTCTGGCTCTCTGCCTGCTTTCTGTGGAGGTGGAACTGGGGGTGGATGTGGGTTAGTCTCTGATGGAAGTACCATCTCCTTTCTCCCACTGCGTCAGGGGGTCCTCCACGCGCTCTGCCACGGGGATTGCAGCTGTTGGGGGGGGGGTCTCTGTCGTGGGACGCTCCATACCTGCCTGGACACAGGAGCTGACTCTTTGCCAGAAGAAGACTGGCTCTCTGTGGGCTGCCTGAGAGAGAGGATTGTCAGAGGGGCTGCTCCTCTGTGGCGGACCTCACCCTCCAAGAAGCTGCACTTGGCCATCACGTAGGACTCTCGGTCCGTCAGCTTGACCATGGCCTGGCCAGATTTCTTGAGGTGCAGCTTCCCGTACCAGGTATGCATGTGTTTCCACCAGCCGAGGAATGACCTCCGAAGTGTAGCCCAGGCTCTCCGCCTTCTCTCTCCAAGCAGCCTGCTTCCTTTTGGTGGCTCGATAGAGCCTGTGTCCCTTCCGCCATAGATACTCGTTCTCCCTCAGCCATTCCAGCACCTCCTCCTCATGTTCCTCTTCGATGGAGTATTGCCTCCTCTTCCATTCACGCGTATGCCTCTTCCTCCCTCTGGCAAGGCCATCTGGGCCCTCATCAGAGGGGCTTCGAGGTTCTAGGTGCTGCTCAACCACACCAGCAGCAGCAGCAACAAGAACAACAATAGTAGCAGCAAAAGCAGGACCAGCAGGACCAGGAGCACCAGCAGCACCAACAGGACCAGCGGCACCAGCAGGACCAGGATCAGCAGCAGCAGAGTAAGCACCAGCAGCACCAGCAGGACTAGGAGTACCAGCAGGACCAGGAGCACCAGGAGCACCAGCAGGACCAGGAGCAGCCCCAGCAGAGTAAGCCCCAGCAGAAGCCCCAGCACCAGAAGAGTCAGCCCGAGCAGCAGAAGCCCCAGCAGAAGCAGAGTCTGGGCCAGAGTCCTTCTTGCCAGGGCTGTCAGCAGATAGCACAGGCTTCCTCTTCTTCCCCATGGTTGTTGGCTGTCTGGAGCTGTGTCTGGCAGCAGGTCTTTCCTCTGAATGGTGACCTGCTTGCGAGCTGCTTCCCTTTATATCCATGAGGCTGACGCAATGTATCCTCCCCGCATGCGCAGTGAATGCTTTGCATCCGCTAGGCATCCGCTCGGCATCTGCTGTGCATCCGCTTCATCCACTCGGCATCTGCTCTGCATCCGTTCCTTCCGCTGTGTGTCCGCTTCGCTGTGCTCCCCTGGAAGCCCTGCGGATTTGTCATCCGCTCCCATCCGCTTCCATCCGCTCGGCTTCCGTGGAGCATCCGTTTTCCATCCTGGCTACGTCCTTTCCCCATCCGTTCCTTTCCGTTGTTGTCCGCTCTGCTTATGCAAATTTGGGGCACTTTTGAGAGCGGATAACAACGGACGGAACATTTTCTCGTCCGCTGTGTCCTTTTTACATACGTTTTGCATCTTAAGTTATGTAGGTTTTCCACTGGCTGTCCCTGTCTGAAAACCAAATTGGCTTCCTGATAGTATGGCTGCCAGGTGGTCAGCCAACAGAGCAAATTCTAACCCTGAGAAAGCCGTACTTGGAATAATTGATTCTTGACATTGGGCAAGTGGTTTTTTTTTGTTTTTGTTTGGGGTGGAGTGTGTCAGAATAAAAGAATAGCCTTACATAGATGTTACAGTGCTTTAGGAAATGCATCGAAGGAATAAAGGCATTTTTGTTCATTTTCTCCCGTAATTGCTTCACAGTAAGTTGTTTCGGGTTATAGGCTTGCTGTACAGTCAAGTTTTTAGGGGACGAGGAGGAGAGCGTTTCTTCAAGCTACAATGCATTCCGTGTCGCCATTCCAGTTTTGATCTCCTTTGAATTTCCAGCTGATGTGGAAATCCACAAAACGGGCTCAAGATTCCGAAAGCCAAAGGCTCCGCCAAACGGGACACATAAATAGACCGAATTCAACAAGAGCCCTACTTTCATTGACGACAGGCAGAAGCTCGGGCGGGTAGGCCGGGTAAAACTGCATTCAAGCCCTCTGCAGCTTTACTCAGGTGCGCAACCACCGAGGATTGTCAAGGGAAAATTCCTATTTTCATTTGGAGACGCCACAGCCTTTCGACCAACGCTGGGAGAGCGGCCTTCGCGAAACGTCTCCTTTCACAAACTACGCCTCCCAGAAGACATTGCGCTCTTTGCACTTCCCTTCCTTCGCGATTGCTTCCCGCGCGCCAACGGGGATATGGATCTCGGCAAATTCGAACGGGACAATTCGATGAATTGTTTGTTGGCCTCGGCGGTGCCTCCTGTTTGCCGGACTGAGCCCTGTAGTTTGGGCATCGATGAGGCAGGCAGAGGACCAGTACTGGGTATGGATTCAAATATACGAGGGAACACTTCTTTGGGGTACTGGCCCCAAAGCATCATGCGGGCTGAATCCGGGGTAACTCGCTGGATTGTATGGATTTCTCGATCGTCGGATTGCCTGTTGGTGTGAAGCGAACTTACATAGTGTAGTATCTTCTTGTAAACATAGTACGTAATTAACGCAGTCTTGATTTGCAGCCCATTTTCTCATTTTGTACCAATATGCTTCCGATCCTTAAATCCACCGATACGACGTCCTCATACATACGTTTATTACCTTCGCATTCCTCATCTCCGGGAGCTTAAACGAACGCAGTGTAATGAAAGTTTATTGTAAGAGAATGTGATGGAGGGTTGCTTATTGTAAAGATGATGTTGTAGCTTAAGTACTGTGAAAGCAGTTTTTCAAGCCATTTCGTTTGTATTACCTACTTATCTGACAAGGATGTTAGCTAATTTTATACTTTTTGTCAAGAGAGACCATAGTAGCTGAGACTGAATAACTTTTTGGAGTTTTGATTTTTTTTTTTTCCCCAGGTCCCATGGTCTACGGAATCTGTTTCTGTCCTGTGTCTCAGCAGGGAGACCTAGAGACTTTGAAAGTAGCAGGTAAAAGGAGTGTCAGGTTCTGGTTGTATTTCAGTACGTTTGCTACTTTGTCACAAGACAGAGAGATCTGTACAAAAAGGAAAACAAAAATACTCTATTTTTATTGGGGGAGCAAGGTAGAGGAATAATGTTTATTTCTTCCATGCCATGTTGCCTGAAAATGATCTTTTTCCACTTGCTTTTAGATTCTAAATCTCTGACAGAAGCTCAAAGGGAAGAAATCTTTGAGAAAATAGATGCTGCTAAGGAATATGTAGGATGGGCCCTACACATCCTCTCCCCCAATTTCATCTCAACTAGTATGCAGAGACGGTGAGTGTGGGAGAGACAGAGCCATTTCTCTATTAGGTGGATTAAATCTTAGGTTTTAAAAGATGCACACATTTGTCTAAAATTATTTCTTTGCCTGGCCTACCCTCCCTAGAATTGAAACATGTGTCCTAAGGATCTAATTCTAATGTGGTGTCACTATATATAACATATATACCCGGAGAGTTGGTTGAATTATTACGAACCATCCCAAATGGTTTATCTGTAATAAAGTTTATATAATTTTTTAAAAAACCCAAATTGTCCACAGTAAGTTAGACATATTATATATCCATATTTTTAATGTCACCCAAGGTTATAAAACAGTTTGTTTCTTTGTTTCATTTATTGTAGCATACAATGGCCTATCCTATTTCTAATTATTTGTATTTGTCCAGAATGAAAATCATCAATTTATATTTGTTGTATTTATTGTATGAACATTGCAGCATCACATCTGATTTTATCCTCACAACAACAATCCATTTAAATAGACTGTATTTAAAAATGACAGTCGTTATCACCCTGGCATATTAGCAGGTAGAGATTAGAACCTGGGTTCCTCTTATCTTAGTTACAATCCTCAATGACAAGTTGCATTATCCAGCTAATTTCAGTTTCTATCCACCTCTTTTCTGATAAGCTTCATAGTCAGTTGTCCTCATCAGTCAATGTGATTTCCTTTTCCTTACAGGACAAAGTACAACTTGAATGCACTATCCCACGATACAGCCATTGGCCTAATCCAGCACGCACTAGATTCTGGAGTGCAACTTGCAGAGGTGAACTAGCTTAGTGCCCTAGACTGCCAGGAAGTAGCAAGAAATCCTCCTCTCCCCCTTAAATCCTTCATGGGTCTTTTCGTTTTCAGGTTCTTGTAGACACAGTGGGACCAGCAGAGAAATACCAAGAAAAGCTAAAGCAGCAGTTTCCTGAGCTGGAGATTACAGTGAGGGCCAAGGCAGACTCTCTCTTCCCTACTGTAAGCGCAGCCAGCATTTGTGCCAAGGTAAATGCGAAACTCCTTTCTCCAAATCCATGTAGGCTATGTTATCCGGCAAGATGCGCATATCGGCCCATCAGCTCAATTACCATCAGGCTTTTCTTAATTTAGGCAATAATTTGTCCATTATTGAAGAAAAAATGCCAAATTATATGGACTTTTAATATGGTACAGGAAGTGTTGTTTTCTCTTACAATCTCTAGGTAGCAAGGGACCGGATTGTGAAGAATTGGAAATTCTTAGAAAACCTGGAAGATGCAGAAATGGATTATGGCTCGGGCTATCCCAATGGTAAATTCTAGTTTATTCTTTCAATTCCATCTCTGTGCATTTGGAGCTGTGTAAAGTGGTAGTGATGTTTAGATTAGGTGGCTTTAAAATAAGATTAGACAAGCAGAAAATGTTTGCTTTGTGAAGACACTCTTAATTCAGGATGACAGCTGGATGGGCATGCTATTTTTCTGTAATACCTTTCTAGTCATCTAAGGCTCTGCACTCAAAACTGGAGGTGACTTGAATGTCAGTTGTAGGGGCCACCATGTATTGTTTTCATGCCGTGGCCTAATAGGGCTTTATGTTCCTGTGCAGGAACACTGAAAAGCAGACATTATTTTTGGCATTCCTGAGTTCTCTTTTCTCCCAGTCTTATATTTGAATCATAATTATAGTTAAATGATTTTTCCCCTGTAAGATGTCATCATTTATTATTCCATTAGGATAGATAGTGATGGTGCCAAAATGTCACTGTTGTTAAAACTGATGTCATAGGTTGTATCTGATGCAGTGATGGGGTTTCTAACCCCTACGACTATGGTTTGTTATCCAAATGTTTGTTATACACTTTGCCTAATGTCTCCTCCTATAATGGAAGTAGGGGACTGAAATATATTGTTTGATAAAAGGACTTTGCTGATAATATGCTCTTAGTCATCCCTTCTCTCCCCAGATCCCAAAACTAAAGAATGGCTCGCTCAAAACCTAGACCCAATCTTTGGCTATCCACAGTTTGTACGATTTAGCTGGAGCACAGCTCAGCTCATTCTGGAGAGCAAAGCTGTGCCTGTTCATTGGTAAGTGGAGAAACAAGCTATGAGGTGGACTGATGGATAAAGATTATAATGGAGAAGTTAAATAACTTACTATTCACTGTTGCTACTATATACTGTGATGTGTCAGGAGTTTCATTCTCATAGTTTAATTCTTCCAGAAGGAAGCACACTTTCTCAAAGGCAGCAGTTGGCTTGTGGAGTTTATTATTTATTAGATTGTTATCCTGCTTTTATTACTTTGTAAATATGTCAAGGCGGCAAACAAATGTAATACTCCTCTCTTCTATTTTCTCCACAACAATCCCCCATTGAGATAGTTTGGCTGAGAGAAAGTGACTGGTCCAAAATCACCCAGCTGGCTTTCATGCCTTAAAGTGGGGCTAGAACTCAGTTTCCTAGATTCTCGGCCAAGACCTTAAACACGACAGCAGACTGGTAGAGAACAGGAAGTGCATGACATACTGCTATTGACTGGACACCAAGTAAGTAGGGATGAGTTGAATATGGATGACAAAAGATAGTAGGAGAAGAGTTTGGGTTTCTATTTGAATAGTAGGTATGTGTGGAGGATTAAATAGAAGGAACATGGGTTGTATTTGATATCTGAATGGGTCAGCTCCCTATCTGCAGAATTTATACCTCAAAGTAATTTATCATTTATGAGCAAGGAATTCCCGTTTCCCTTCAAAGTTGGTTCTGCAGTGGTCACTGGTTGCAACAAGATTCACTGAGTACTGTATGTTTCTCAAACTAGCACAGAAGAACATGATAGTAAAGTAGGTTAAACCTCAATCCTTCATTTCTCCCTATCTTTGCTTCCTTCTTCAGGGATGACACTGAAGATGGCCCATCCCAGCAGAGTGCAAAGTCCTTGCTCAGCTACTTTACCCGGAAAGTTTCCCCCTCCAAGCGTACACCCCATCGCTTCTTTTATGAACGCAAACTGGATACTGTCACCAGCTTGTAGTTGGTGGCAGGTGGTTTTCTTCTTGTTGAAAATTATCTTATGACAGAAAAGTGACATTTAGTTTTTATTTAATGGGCAGTCCCAAATCCTTTGTGCCATAGCTACAGAACGGCATGAAACCCAAAGGTTCAGCTGAAAGATATAAAATTAAACAGAAAGAATCTGGTAAATGTTCTTCCTGGAGGCCCTCCTGCCCTTGTGACTTAATTCCTTTTTAGTTAATAAATTATCAAAACCTGATTGTGAGACTTTTTGTTTGATGTAAATTAATAAGCACTGACGCCAACTGAGATGCATGAACACCAGGAAAAGCTGCAAGTGAAAGACCACACTTTTTAAAAAAATGACCTCTCTTAAAGAGTAAGACAAAAGTTTCCTGACTTATCTGAAAGAAAATTATTGGTCTGTGCCAATTACTGTCATTTTGAACTTCAGCGTGGCATGGGTGTTGTTTTGTGCTGCTGATCTGGAACTGAATTTAGTTTACCCTAACACGATCTCAGGAGGACAAATAGTTCTTTCAACCCCAACCCTTGACCTTTCCCAAGAGGAATTAAAAAACTCTGGCCCATCTTCACTTCAAGGATACCACTAAGATTGGGCAAAAAAAAGTGAAACAAAAAAAAAATCAATTTACAATCAGTCACTAAGATCCACCAAAAAGGCACTTACAACCTAGATTCAAAGTTATGGTCACTGCTCCACCTCTCCTTGGTCATGTGACCTCAGCAACTAACCATATTTACAGCTCTTAGCATCCCAACTATGATTTAAATGTTTTTACCAGAAACTAGTGTTTATTTCTGGTGTATTGGGAAAAATGCAGATGGCAAACAATGAGCTCGCTTAAAAGGTCCTGACATTTGTGATTGTTGCATTCACTTAATGATTGCCACAGAAAAGGTAGTAAGCACTGATGATGTTACCTCGTTTACCTCGTTACTTTCGTTTGCAAGAAAACAAGCTCACAGAGCACCAAGGACTCCTCAAAGGTCATAAAAAAAGTTACTGTAATATGTTGACATGTGTAACAACTGGCACAACTTATGATTGTAATGTTTGGCTCAATTCCAGTACTAACCTGACTGTGTGTGTGTGTGAAAATATATATATATATATGTATGTATATGTGTGCTGTTCAGCTTCCTTCGGGTATTATCCCACGTCATTGTAGTGCTTTTAAAGTTGTAGCAATGTTTCAGCAGAATCTCATCTGCCATCATCAGGCCTCTGTATAGAGTTCGTATGTGGGTCAGGCTATCACAGCCATTAGTTTTAACTTTTGAGGCTAGCCTATTGCTGTCCTAGGATGGGTTTTTTTTACATCCTGATTGGTTGGGAGTCTTGGTCTGTGTTTATTGTTCTTGGAGTTTGTTTGATTGGTGTTTCTGGTTTCTTCTGTCTGTTTTGTGGCTTTGATTGGCTGGCAACACTGTGTTTCTGTATTGGAGGCTTTCAGTGCAGCTTGGCTTCGCGTGAAAGGACGGCTGCTATCCATTAGGAAGCCAGGTTTCATCTGGGTGCCTGGTTGGGGTGTGTTTGAGCTGGAGGTATCAGAGGGAGTCTGTTTTTGCCCAGGTGTTTGCCTGGCTTGTGGCATGGAGGTCTTTCTATTTGAGAGTGCAGGCTTCCAAATGATGGACAGTCTGGTGGAATCATCTCTTCTATTCATGCTTTCAGGTCTTTTTTCAATCTCTATGGCTTCTCTGATGATTCTGTGGCTGGGGTTTTCTATAGAATAGTGAATAGAAGAGATGATTCCACCAGACTGTCAATCATTTGGAAGCCTGCACTCTCAAAAAGCACTACAATGCACTCTTTAAAAGCACTACAATGATGTGGGATAATACCCGAAGGAAGCTGAACAGCACATATATACATATATACATACACACACATACCTATAAGTACCCACGAAAACTTAAGAAAACATACATATATATATGAAGCTGGGTTAAATAATGAAACTAATGAAAATTACTTTTATTTATGATAAAAATAAAATGCACACCAAGAAATCCTTCTTAATTAATTAAGACTTTTCTTTTGTATAACTTTTTGTTTTGTCCAGTCTTGATTTCTTTGAAGTGAAGATGGGCTAGTGCTTGGAAAAGATCAAGGATTGAAAGAAGTATTTGTGATCGTAAAACTGAAATGAAGTACCTGTTTGAAATTTCACTTAAATCAAACTGATTTGCTGACCTTTCCAACCCATCTCCAGGCACCATATTTATCCTCTTTACAGTGTTGTTACAGAAGACACTTAAAGGAAGCATCATCAAAATACTTTTACTACTGTTGCTTGGCAATGATATAACAGTGTCTCAGTGTGGAAGAGAGTCATTTTTTTGCATATAGCAGGCCCTTATTTTTTAATAATGCATACTCTCTCCAGCCCTGTTACTCCTTTAATGTATATTATTCCATTTTGTTTTCCAAGTTTTCACATACTCATCTACATCTCCTCTCTGAAAACTTGGCCTGTTTCTTTCTATTTTAAGACACCCTCCCCCCCCCCCCCTTTGAACAAATTCCTTTTATATCCCTTCAAGAGCCTCCAAGATCCACTTCTTTACCAAGCCTCTTTTGACACAGAAGTATATTGGCATACTTGCGCTTGACTATCCATCCTTCCTCCTCATCTGTCTAAATTAATTTCCAGGCTTTCCATCTTCTTTCCCTTTCCTCAAAGGCTAAGTCATGTTTGCTGTATCCTCCTTGGCAGTGATAGAACATGGCCTCTTAGAAGGACATAACAGTCCTATTTCAGGGTTATATAATCCAATCTTGAAAGCTTAGTTTAGTCTATAAATAGATAGCTTGTGGCCTGCAGATGCTGTTCCCAGCAACTCCCAAGTAGCATTGAAAATGGTGAGATACATTGGGAGTTGTAATTTAACAATATCTGGAGGGTTTCTGATTGTTACCAAGTGGAACAATGGAAAGAAGACATTTAATATCCTATGTGTCATTCCAAAAGTGCTCTTACTACAATGCCAATTGCCCAGATGTCAATATGCCTTCATGCAGTGTGTAACTACACTTGACTATATTTTGTCATCTGGTTTATGATATATGAAAAATAAAAATAATATTTTGAACTATAAATGGAAATTTTACCACATTTCTGTTTAATTTACCACTGTCCATAATGCCATTATGCATTTAACTGGGTTGGCTGTTTCCCTAGTCAAATCTTACCTGTTCTAGTAACAAACTTTTGGGAGTATGGAATATACAATTTGTCAAACTAATGTTAGTTTCTCATAAGCCCTTGCACCAGGAAAGTATTGGCAACATTTCATAATATTACTAATCCTCCTTTATCTGGTGTATGGTAAATTGGGCAGAGAGCTTTCTTTTCAGATCTGTATACGTACCTTCTAGAATAATCACTAACATTCAATCCTCTACATTGTTTTTTTTAAAACACATTATCGTAATAAAACACAAACATGCACTCCTTTTTTTTTTATTTCCCCACAATATTAATAGGTTTGAATCAATCCATAATTTGAAATTTGTAATAAGCATAGCCAAGGTAAACAAGAATATGAAATACAGCTGATAATTGAGGATGGATGGACAGATAAAGATGGGTCTGTTTTGGATATATAATATAAGGGAGACTTAGAATGAGAGGATAGTTGGTGGGAGAAGCTCAAGGAGTACTATGTAAAGATGTGAGCATGAGCATGACAACTCTTGGACTCTTGCTGCCACCACTGATTAGATGTTTTCTGACTGGCATATATATACACTGACCACTTCTGTTTAAATGCTATGTATATTATCCAAGGATTTGAAACCCTTTCCTTGACATGGGTTGTTTATTATGTAATCATGCACTTTTGCACAATATATCTCTCCCTCTTCACCTACTCAGATTGAGTTGCTTTGAAAAAGAAATCTGTTTTGGATGTAATCCAGTTTAGTAACCTAGCAATGCTGGTCCTCCAGTAACCACTGCTTTCCAGCATACAAATGAAACAGGAAAGTCAGCCATACTGGTCTCTCATCTAACTTCCCCTATTTTTCCTTTTCTTTGAGCTCAGGGAGATCCTTCCATTATACTTGAGTCCTACTTGCAATTGTATTTGAAGCCATGGCAACAACCGAGGCTAACTTCCAGCACTGATTATTTCACTCCATCCTCCCCTGGCCTCCGTTCATTCTCTTCCTTGCAGATATTATCCAGATATTAGCTAGTTGCTTATGAAGGAT
This sequence comes from Laticauda colubrina, assembly GCA_015471245.1. Lineage (NCBI taxonomy): Eukaryota > Metazoa > Chordata > Lepidosauria > Squamata > Elapidae > Laticauda > Laticauda colubrina. The sequence continues at coordinate 106,095,014 of BLBF01000003.1, read as the reverse complement.
GCTTTCCCTTCAACTAATGCTCATTAATTTTGCGTTCTATGATGACTCTTCCTTGAGACAGCTCTTAGGACACAAAGAAGACAGAGAGGGAAATGCTTACTGTTCTCTAACACCTTTTCTACTCTGGGTATTTGGGGAATCTTGGTTCCAGGCAAGTTCCCAAGAGGTGCCCTAATGGTCTAACCTCTATTGCTAGGGCATAGGGCTCAGAGTCCTGGAAGGTGCCAGATTCACAGCCTACGCCATGAGATGCACAAGAGTTGTAGAAGATGGCAGGAAGCTGGTAGTATAGGATGTGACAGAATTGCATAGATCACAAGCGATCCCCCCAAGCTCCAGGCAATCACTGGAGAGGGGGCTTTTTTTTCTTCTGGAAGGATGGTTACCTTGGATTAGAATCCACTTCCACTTCCCTCCATATCTTCCACAAAAATAGAATGCTTCTGCAGATTCCTTCTTAGACGCTGAAGTAAAAGATTGCCTCTGCAAGGGCTCACACGATCTTTTCTTTCTTTGCCTCCCTTGTTGATGTCTATCTCTTTTAGGCTGTTTCTCTCTTTGGTAGAGAAGGCTGTGTCAGAGCCATCCAGCATCAGGCACTGGCAAGGGTCAGTGCTTACTATGAAAGCATCATCCCAGATGTTCTCACACAGCTCCTTGCCATCCTTATACATCTAAGGGGAAAAAAGAGGCCCGGTGTTACACACACACACACAAAAGGTACTCCTCAAACCCTATTCAGGTTGGAAAGCAACTGGAACAGAAGTTTAGAAACTTAGGGATATAAAAAAGTATTGCAGTCTTCCCCCACAAAAGGCATGATGCAAAGAATCTGAGCAGTCTAACAGGATTTGATTTCTAAAAATGAGAACCATTGCTATTTAACTTTTTCAGGAAGTCATGTTCCTGTCCCTAATGGTGATTGTTCTATTCCTTGTGTAGAATATAACTCATATTTCTATGTGGAAATACTATGATAGGCTTCATAATATTAAAGACACTTCATTTATTAATATTGCCCAGATACTTTTATGGTAAAAAAAGGGTTAAAAGTGGCAGGTGAATCCATAAAATGGCCATTAGCTACCACCACTTTCTAACAAAAGTATATTTCCTATCAGCTTCAAGACAAGCCACCATCATTCTTTGCCTGCATTTCTATTTCAGTATACAAGTTACATGTTATTGAAAGAGACAATCCAATCATTTTTTAGTGAGAGGTTAGTAGAAAATAATGTACAATTCTTGCTTCTTTCAATCTCTATATTTCATGGTCTATCAGTAACTATTCCAGTCCTGTATATATGTTTATAACCAAAGATCAAACTGTTGCTTTCTAAGTTCCACAGTATTTCAAGAAAACAAACACAAGTGTGGCAAGGAGTTAGCAATGATAAGGGAGTTGTTACTGCTACAAAAGCTTTAACTTTCAGATATTTTTCATTTGAATTTGCCAGTTGCAGATTTTTCGGTCACAAACACCATTAGTATTCATAGAAAGCTAATTTTATATAAACTAAGTGTATTCAATGAGTTCATGAAGACCATTGGGAAATGGCAGGATGTAGGAAACAAAAAACCTACAAGGAAGAAAACATTTATCTATAAACATTTGGCTATATCTGGCATTTTTTTCTTTCCATTTCCTATTCCTATCCCTACCCTCTGACAATACTTTTCTTTGATTTTTTTTTCTTGAGTGTTAGAAATCAATTCAGATTTGAGGAAAAGCAAGGCTTGCCATAAAAGTCACATGAGTTAAACTCAAATTGTTCTGGGCATGTGTTATTAACACTGAAAACTTTGGATTGTTTTTTGTGTAATTGGTGCCTTTCAGGAAAATGCAGTTCCTGTTTTTCTCCCCACTTTCCACAGTTACTCTTCTCAAACTTGCTTCAGTTTCAGAAGCCACAGCCTATGCATCATTTTCAGGCCCTGTACAAACATGTCATATGTTCCCTCACATAAACATACTATGATCTCAGCCAATGCATACAAATTTTTAAAAACATTGGTCTGAATTCTGAAATTAGTTTTTTTTGTATTTCTGAAACTCCTGTACTCCATATTTGAAGATATCTGTACTCCATATTTGAAGATATCTGTACTTTTAACCCCTTCCCCTCTGAAGGGGCCAACAGTTCAGCTGAAAGAGATTAATCACCCAAAGTGGCTTTGATTAAATTGTATGTATATGTGTATGTTTGTTTGTTTGTTCTGGTCCAATTTGTCTTTTGCCTTGGTTTTGCCTACTTTTGGGAATGTTGTCTCCAACAAAGTGGCCCTTGGCACAGACACCTTTATGCTGTAGCAAGAAACACAAGGACAGTTCTGTTTGTGGCTAAGCAGCACCTTTAGTGTCCTCACCTGGCCAAAGGAATGGCATTCCTGACTACAGTTATGTCCATCAGCTCCCCAGGGCCAGTTGCCAGGGCAGGTCAGATCCTCTCTGCAAGCATCGTACCTGAGTGGACAATAAGTTTGAGTGCTATGAAAAACAGCTCATTGGCATTTGACTCAATACCAATAGACCCAAATTCACTCAGTGAGACTTATAATAGGAATTTGAATTTGAAACTCCCCAGAGTAAGCCCCTACCTTTTTCAATTTAGGGGAGAACCTCAGATTTTTATATACAACCAAAAAAAGCTGACATTCTTTCACCTGCTGGGTTAATTTTTACACGAGTTGCTAGTAGCTTCTCTGCCCTTCTCTGAATACCCTACTCCACAAATTTATTCATTTTTGAAATAATATACTTTATCACATTGGCTAACAACATAACAAAAGCAAAAGGATGGGAATGTTCTCCAAGCAACATTTGTATTCCCTTGCTACCCAGGTCAAATTTCTAAACCTAAATCCTTCCTTTTGCCTGATGTTAATTTTCCTTAATCTTGTTAGGAATTTTTTTTTTTACTTTTAAAAATATTATTCCCCTAATAGCAAGGTTGAACCAATAGAGAATAGGACACTAGTTTTCTCAAATTGTTAGTAATCTAAAATGACTACATCAGGTTAGTATATGTTTGCTTTGTAGATGGTAGCAAAAGCCTATGCTGCCATCTAGTGCTTATCCAGATTTTTGTACCCCAATCATGGTAATCCTAAATAGGTAAAGGTAAAGGTTTCCCTTGCACACACATGCTAATTGTTTCCAGCTGGGGGGGGGGGCAGTGCTCATCTCCATTACAAAGCCAAACAGCCAGCACTATCTGAAGATGTCTGCATGGTCATGTGGCTGGCCTGACTAAATGCCAAAGGTGCTGTTACCTTCCCACCAAAGTGATCCCTATTTTTCTACTTGCATTTTTCCATGCTTTTGAACTGTTAGGTTGGTGGAAGCTGGGACAAGTAACGGGAACTCACTCCGTTACAGGGTGTTAGGGATTTGAACCACAAAACTACCTAAATAAATCCTAGTAACACTTCTATAAATAATGGCCTTAAATATATGTGTCTCTTCAGAAATATGGGCTCTTCTTTTCAGATAGCAGGTAAAGGATCATGGTTCTATTTTGCCCAATGTACATAAGTATGCTTTCAATCACGACAACAGAGATATTTGTTAAGTTTCTCTTGTGTCTTCTGCCTTCAACAGGTACTGTACTTAATTTTTCCTTCCTAGCAGGTTCTAGATGTGAAGACATGATAACTTACCACTGGTCACAGAAATTCTGGCAGAGAGGTACAGCCATCAAGCCTGTGGGTTGTTCAGGGTGAGGCCATTGAGCAGCAATGGGGGAGCAGTGGTAAAAGCAATCCAATTGCTGAAGGTACTCCTCACACCTGCCAAAATGAATGAAACAACAGCAAGCTTAAATATTTGACACTAAAATGCAGGGGAGAAAAGTAAGGCAGGCATCAGTTCCCCCCCCCCCTTTCTTGGTATTTAGTGATCAGACAGGCTGGCAAAGTCCTGTCATGAGACAGGACCCAGCTTCACAAGCCATAGGGGCCCATGGCTGACATAGGTGGGGTCCCCTTCTTTTCAGAAGAACAGCCTTGGGGATGACCTGATGCTGAGGCTTCCACAACGATTCCAAGATTCAGCACTGACTTTGGAAAGTTCCTGGGCAACTTCTGCTGAGCAACAGGCATCTATGGAAAGAAATCTTCTGTCATTATCTCTATGTGTTGGGGTTGAGAACAGCTATAATATTAGTCTACTGCAAACTACCCCTCCAACAATTGCAGTCCAGACCAAGGAAGATGTATGCCAGATGAACCCAATCAAAATCTGCTTGTAGACTCTCAGCAAGACAAAAGATGTGTGTGTGTGTGTGTGTGTATGTGTGTGTGTGTGTTAAGTTTCTGTAGGTACTTACATGAATGGTATTCAGCTTTGTTTGGGTATTTTCCCACGTCATTATAGTTGTGCTTTTAAAGTTGTAGCAACGTTTCGGCAGAATCTATCTGCCATCATCAGGCTTCTGTATTGAGTTTGTATGTGGGTCAGGCTATCACAGCCGTTAGTTTTAAATTTGAGGCTAGCCTACTGTAGTCCCAGGATGGTTTTTTTCTTCATCCTGATTGGTTGGGAGTCTTGGTCTGTGTTTATTGGTCTTGGAGTTTGTTTGATTGGTGTTTCTGGTTTCTTCTGTCTGTTTTGTGGCTTTGATTGGCTGGCAACACTGTGTTCCTGTGTTGGAGGCTTTCAGTGCAGCTTGGCTTCGAGTAAAAGGATGGCTATTATCTATTAGGAAGCTAGGTTTCATCTGGGTGCCTGGTTGGGGTGTGTTTGAGTTGGAGATATCAGAGGGAGTCTGTTTGTGCCCAGGTTTTTGTCTTGCTTGTGATGTGGAGATCTTTCTATTTGAGAGTGCAGCAAAACCAACGGCTATGAGACCCTGACCCACATACGAACTCAATACAGAAGCCTGATGATGGACGATGAGATTCTGCCAAAACGTTGCTACAACTTTAAAAGCACTACAATGACATGGGATAATACCCGAAGGAAGCTGAACTGCATACACATATATATATATATTCTTTTGACTTATCTTGTTTTCAGGATTTTAATTGTAAGGTACCCAGTTGCTTTGGTGTGGAGGGCCTTGAAATCATCACCATCACCACCATCATCATCTATATTATGGATATTTTATACCCCCTCATCCTACCATACTCTCATTTTCTCTCTCTCTTACACAATTCTACAAGTTTCTACAGAGAAGCCATACTTACTTTCTGCATAAATCTGGCAGATGCCCAACTCTTCCTCTGCACATGGATTGATTTTGTGCTTCCCTCCAGATAAGCAGTGACCTTCTGTATCCTTTGCATTGACCCAAAACATGGTCAGTGCCAAAGCCATCACCATTATCCAATTGGTATTGCCACCACCTCTCATGACTAGAATATCAAGGGCAGAGGAAACAGAAAAATGAATCTGTGGAGAGGCTTATTTCTCTGTTTTCAAGCATGCTAGCCAGCCATTCAGGTTATAGGAGATGGGTCCCTACGCCCCAGGTATATCTTCCTCCCAGTAATGCCCTGGATATATTGTACTTTCATCTCTGCCCAACAATTCCCTGAATCTTGCTTCTTTCTTGATAAGCTATTCAGATTCTGCAATTGCATTATTCCTAATGTTCATCTCTAGCTGTGGTCTACTTTCATTGCTAGGTAATTCAAGGCAGCCAACTGTAGGCAATTCTACAGCACCCAGATAATGGCTAGCTATCATGACAAACACCAGCAGCTCCCTTCTTTGAGAGAGGATATTCTTAAGAAAAATGCGAATGCTTCCCTCTTCGTGGAAAAATTAAGAAATGTGCAAGCAAATAGCTCATTTATGTAAACCAGCATGCAATGGGGAAGGATACACTTCCAGGAAAGATTTATACAAACGAGGTGGGCAAAGAAAAAAAGGGTTGAGGTTTTCCCCACAGTTCATCCTGCAGGAATTTTCCAGGGATTACCATGCTGTGGAAAGTGCTAATTGGTTTATGACATGACATAAAAGTCATTGCTGAGGAATGTAACTACATGGGATGTCACAAGCAATGTGTGGAGAAGTGTCCCTGTTATAAATCTGCCCCCTGAACTAGAGGGCAATTTGGCCTTGCAATGATATTTTGCCTAAATGAACACCTTCTCAGTTGCATTTGCTATTGGCTATAAACCTCACCTTCAGGGATAGATTAAATATGGAGAAAAAGGACAGTTTTTACCAGAAGAACCCAAGGAAGGTTTGATCCATCTAAGGAATAGAATATTAATATGGGAGTGTTGAAAACTTGGCCACTTGAGACCACTCCTGACATCTCTTTCATTTTTATTTTCCTTGCTTCTTTGGGTTAAAAATGTTCATTCAGATGCTTTGTAATCATTCTTCTTTCCCCTCGTGGAATGGGAAAAAAAAAAAACCATCGAAATGAAACACAGATGAAAGGGAGGTAGTTATGGTCAGTCAGAAAGCCTGAAGCTGATGGCATGATGAAAAAAAACAGCTTTGGGACCTGAAGCTAATGGCGTGTCAGTGCAGAGGTGTATCAGCACCACTAAGCCAGCCTGTCTGTCTCCTGAAGCTCAGCGTGCATTACCACCTATGGACACACACGTCTCGTGTCTGTCAATTCTGTCTAAGCCTCATCTGTGGAAAGATGTGGGCTTTAATTAATGTTTGCAAAGTGTCCTGATAAGTCTGAAGATAGCATTGCAGTAGAATTGTGCGGCGGGGGGGTGGGGTGGGGTAAGGAAGATGATAGAACTAGAGAAAGAGAAACAGTAGAGACATAAGATGTTTAACAGACAATATAAAGCCCATCACATCTCAACGCCTGTTTCTTGATGCAGATTGTACATGCTCTTTCAAATTTGGCTGTTTATTTTTGTTTTATTGCATTTATAAAATATTACCAGTACAACAAAAATATAAATGTCAAATTTGATATATTTAAAGGGTAACAGTTACAAATACCCTACGTAATATGCAATTAGAGAAGAAAAAAATTCATGGTAATATGTAATTGCAAAGAAAGTCAGTGTAAACTTTGACAAAATATCCATCCACCCATCTATGCTCCACTGTTGTGTGCCAAATGTCAACTTAATTTTCCAATGTTGCAACTTAGTTCTTTGACAATCCCTGCCCACTCGAGAAATATTAGTCATATGAGTAATCACGTTCATAGTCCAAAATATTGGGGACCTCGACACTATGCATTTTGCACATACAGAAATCTCTTTGTTACCTAGCATATTATCTTTCTTCTTTCCCCTGTGAAATTCCGCATATACTTCCTGCAATTGTGAGTCTTGAAAAGTAATGAGCTTTTGTTAAAAATTAGAGAAATAAAACCGAAGTCTCCCACTTCCAAGTTATAGATTCCAAACATTGTCTACAGAGGATTTTCGTTTTCTACAGAGGGGAACATACATTGGTGAACGAAAAACATTTGATCCATACTTCCTGCAGATTTTGTTGTTAGGTCCTTGAGGGTAAAATCTCACAACAGCAGAAACTATTTTCAAGGCAAGGTGTCTCTCAACCCCATCCTTTCTTTTGTGATATCAAATTTTGGTGAGGCAGCCCATGAAATATGTGTCTAGATTTCCAGTTCCCTAGAAACAGTGTCACCTTAAGTAAAAGGATGCAGAAACTTGACAAAAAATCTTTGTTTCAAAGCAATGGATAATGAATAAAATCAGCTTCCTAATGCCTCCTAGCTAAGATATAGCTAAGACAAAATGATCTGATTCCCTCATATTAAACTATTGTTTTTTAAATCAGTTGATGAATAAACCTAATTGGTTAAGTTTAAGAACTATGCTAAGCCAAAATCAATAAAATTATTTTTGGCCAGATTTGCTTATTATAATATGCTATGAGTTCTCAGATATACTTTTTGATTAAAACACAATATATTAGGTTTATCCAGCACTCTAAATAAAAAAATCATGGTTTACAAACTTCAATTTTATTTACTTTTAAATTTTACATGTTACCTTTAAAACCAAGGGTTTTCCCCACCCCCAAATAATTGGTTATTATGCTAAGAGTAAAATGCTTAATTTTCATCAGCTTAGCTCAAGCAGGATCTACATAATATCTCCTTTAGTATTAAAGAAATTTTAGTGATAGGTACCTGCAGCCAATTCAAAGTTCTATGATAGCATTTATGGTGCTACTAAAAGTAAAACATGAATACAGGTAATCCTCAACTTCCTTTAGTGACCATTCAAAGTTACAAAGAAAAAAGTTGAAAAAAGAGATTTATGACCATTTTTCACACAACATCGCCTCCCTATAATCATGTGATCAAAATTCAGATACTTGGCAACCGGTTCATATTAATGAATCCCAGAGTCATGTGATTCTCTTCTGATGAGCAAAGTCAATGGAGAAACTAATTCACTTAACAACCATGTTCCTAAATTAGCAACTGTTAACTGCACTTAACAATGGTGGTAAGAAAGGTCGTAAAATGCGGCAAAACTCACTTAACAAATATTTCATTTAGCAACATAAATTTTGGGCTCAACTGTGGTTGTAAGTCGAGAACTACCTGTATATAGGTTGTAAGTCGTCTAATTTATCTCATGTTTTGTTGGGGCGCTTGCAATGTTAGGATTAAATACCATGAGAACTGAAAAAGAATAAAGATGCGGTGTGTGGAATATTAATGGTGGCACTAAGACAGAAGAAACTATGTCGCAGGATATGAAACTGGAGAAACACAGCAGCCTGTGGAGATAAATACCTAATTTCAACCAAACCCCAACTGATTAGCTGTCTGGGAAAGGAGAATGAACTGCGTTTCCTGTGGTTTCTCCCAAACTTTCCAGGAGGACAAGATTAATGGGAATGGGAATTGGACAAGATTAATGGGAATGGGAATTGTGTCATGATGTCAGGGATCTTTTCCTCCCAGATGCATCAATAAAGCTTTGACATTCAATGAAATGAAAAATGGGGGAAAAAATGGCACTGCTTTGAAAAACCATGGGTGGGAGAACCATCAGTGCAGAATCATCCTGTCTGCATTTATTACTCCAAAGTTTTGGTCACATCTCTGTTTCAGCTGTCATTAATAACCGTGTGCTTCCATGTCAAGCCCTGTCTCATAAATCTTATTTCATAACATACAAATTACAGGCTGGTTTGATGCTCAGAAGTATTTGTCAGTATTTCTTCCTCTCTGCTGCAAAAGGTGGCAGCGCTTAATTGAACTTGTCTGGGTTCAGAAGCTAAGCAGGGCCAGACTTGGCTAGTACATGGATGGGAGACTATCAGGAAATTTCAGGGCTGTAGATTAAAAGATATCCTGGCAACAGCAAACCATTTTTCATGCTGCTGCCAAGAAATTTAATGCAAGTCTATAAATCCCCAGGAGTCAAGCTTTACTCAAAGGAGATATTACCTTTAATAACAACACACACATATACAGTACATGGGTCACCATAAAGAAGAATGATAGTTCTTCCTGTCATGCATGGTCATGTGCATACAAAGGGGAGCAAAGTAATACAATGTGTTATGTTCAAATTTCATCTCTTAGTACTTACACAAAAAGGCAGAATTTGGATTATGATGGTATGACATATTTCCACTTTTGCCTGTTAACAAGGCTAGCTGCAGAAACCTCTGCCTCTTCCTTATTCCTGTTACCCCTCCCACCACCTCTGGATTTCTTGAAAAGGGACTAAGCCACAATTCCTATTTCAGATGATAAATTAAACAAAGCATGACTGGTGTCATCTGTACCATCTTAGCTGGCCTGTTTGTGGAAGATCAGTAAAGGTTTGTCAATAACCTATAATGTGGCACCAGATAATGAAAACTGAGCCAGGTATTTTCCAAGTAGCCATGGATTTGGCAATGAATCCAGTTCTTTGGAGTCTACTTCAGCAAGTTTCCTTTGGTTTCTAATTTTTATGGTCTCCCCATTTGATTGTAAGCAATCCCAGTTCTAGACTCTTTCTTGAACTCTCAAAGACCTGGAATAGGAATATTTGTCTTACCTCACTTTACATGCATGCTTCCTTTTTTATCCTATGCAAACATAACTTGCTTTCCCTTTTGGTATTTTTAGTGACTCCAGTAGTCCCGTAAACTGGAAGGTAGGAGACCTACTGTTTGAAAATAAATAATGGCATCCTAGTTTATAAGACTAGTTTTGCTAGCCTGAATGAATTCAAATTTGAAGTGATTGTCATCCTAAGAATTGGAGGCAACCCCTCCATTGCTTCTGCATGCAATAAGATCCACTTTAGAGCAAAATAGCTCAATTTTTATGGAGGGATATTCTCTATGCCTAGGAGCACAAAGGGGTCATCCATTATTAAACCTTCCTTTCTTGGCTGACATTGAACAGTGACTCTCCCATGGCTTTATTATGAATGAACCATCCTTTTATTCCCTGGCACACAGCCTGGAAAATACTGATGGCCTCAATCCCAACACAGATTAGGGACAAGTTTCACTGAGCAACTGTCATTCTTGTGGCTGCAATTATGGTGATCAGTTCCTCCAGTGGTCACAGTGGAGCACAAGAAGGCAACCCTTAGAAGTAAAATGTTCTATGAACACATGTCAAGGATATTAGGCTTCCTTGCTCATTTTTTTATTTTATGAACAAGTCTGATTTGCCAGACATCTTCAAGAAACCAGCCAAAATTTATCAGGTCAGATTAGAATTAACAGGATTCCATCCATATAGCTTTAAAAAGAGCATCTTATTTGGGATTTTATTTGAATCAAAGTTGACCTCCAGAATTTAGTGTGTATATTTGTGCATGGGCAAGGGGTTGTTTTAAATGAGAGAAAAATATTTGATAAAGTGCTTTTCCTGATTATGTATCCATAATATTTTAATAGACTTATGGACAAAAATCCCGGCATTTTAATTTTCTTATTTTAGCAGACAGATCCGCAAGGAATTGATGGATATGGGGTTATGCTGTTCTCCTTCTCAAGATAAATGCTTATGATTTCACTCAAATTCTAATTGAACCTTATACCATGTGTACGTAGCAACTCACTTTTCAAGCTTCAGGATCCCAAAAATCTTTGCTAATATATTCTATAGATAACACTGATTTGCACATGGAAAATAACATACACACAAAAATAAACTTTCTTTAGAATCTGTAACTATAAGCATCATTTTCTGAAAAGAAGTCTCATGAAGTTCAAAATAATTTCTCTCCCAACCACTGGGTTTATGATTGCATTCTTACTAAACTACCATCTATTGATTTAAGAGTCCGCAAACATGCAGAATGAACTAAGAATAGGTGCTTACTTTAAAGTCTGACTGTTCCTTAGAGCAATTTTCACAAAATAACAAGTAACACAAAGTTCTTTATTCATTTCGTATATTTGCCTGCTTTCTTAATCTTAATCTTCTTAATCTAAAATTTATTAGAAATTAACTCAGTAAACTTTGCTTATTTGGGGCTCATGCTGTTCAACACAATAGTTCATTAATAAACTATGTGCCTTTCTCTCCCTATAGGTTGCCCCCCCATGTGTCTGTCTGTCTGTCTCTCTCTCTCACACATAGAGTCACACACACGCACTTCTAAAAAATTGAAGCAAACTCTTGTGCTTTTGAGTACAATCTTATTTATCTACGTAGATGTACTATGCATAAACTCTAATTGAATACCCTTTTCTGGTTTGAGTTTACCCTATTGCAGAAGTCTCCATAACTATCATAGAGTTTCATATTTACTTTAGGATGCAGGTTATATTAAAACTGGTGCCAACAAAGACCTGTTTAAAAATTATGATTAATTTCTTTTATTCATAAGTTAACTGTTCATAAACTCTATTATGCACAAGTGACTTTAAAGGGGGAGAGGGAGGGGAGGGGAGGTTATGTTGCATAGCCTGTCTAGTGAAGTGACACTCCCCACACCCCACAATCCCCAGATCGGGAGGGTCCCATCCATCTGGGCTTTCAGAAGATTGTGAAGACCTGTTTTTTTTCTCCTAGGCATTGGGCAAGAATATAGAGCCCAATATAGGCATGGTGTATGTGATAGAGTTTATGGTGCCTGGTGATCATATTATGACTGTTTTGATATGGTGTCATTTGCTGGAGTTGAACAAATCTCCTTAGAGATTTATTTATATTGTCTTTGTTGTTTGTTTTTAGCTCCCCGGTGTTCATATGAGTAGACATACAGATGGTCATATAAAATGTCTAGTAGCTCAATAAACAAAAGATAAACTTTACGGCCATTCAGTTGAGGTGGGCAGTTCCAATTTGGAACAGTGGATGACCCCTCTTGTCGCTCATAAGAGTTTTTGAAGAAGTATCCTAGATTTCAGGATTTAAGAAAAACAACAATTTTTCAAGAGTCTATGATCATGAATCCCCTGAATTAAATTGCAGCCCAACATTTAATCTTAGATACCTCGGTGCTCCGATACCGAATGAATGAATGCATTTGGTATGACACCCATACTTCACAAACCTAGCAGGTTTACATGCCTTATGCCAATGAGGGGTTCCCTCTTATCCTTGGTTATAATTTTGCAATGCCACGATTTTAATTGCATTCGAATGCCAACCTCCACCTCCTCCAAACACCCCCCCCCCAATGCATCCAAAGCTATTTTAAATTAAAATTAGGTCGGTAAGAAAGATCACACTCCTCCTTATACCCAGGGAAGAAAGACAGAGCAAGAGTTTCTCCTCTGCCCTGAAAATCTTTTGAGACTAAACTAAAACTGATTCCTGAAGAATCTCTCTCTCTCTCTCTCTCTCTCTCTCTCTCTCTCTCTCTCTCTCTGCCTCTGATTTATTTATTTTGTCAAGCGATTATAACAGGTATAAGTATAAACATAGTTATGAATATATGAAATGGATACATATAAGAAACATAAAAAGAAACGATAGGACAGGAATGGGAGACATGTTGGTGCGCCTATGCAGTCTCTCTCTCTCTCTCTCTCTTTCTCTCTCTCTCTTTCTCTCTCTTTCTCCCTCCCTCCCTCCCTTTCTCTCCGTCTCTCTTTCTCTCTTTTCCTTCCGAAAAATCGACTCGGCAAATAGCACCCCGGTCTCTCCTCAGTCGTAGCCTTCAGATGCGAATTGAAGCCGCGCGTTAATTTACAGGCGCCTCCACTTTCAGCAACCCCATCCGGGCTCCGGTGGGCGCGGAGGGAGGGGGGGGGGCGGGCGGGTGGTGGTGCCTGCAGAGAATCGAGAGTTAACTTTTCAGCAAAGCCCCCCCCCCCCCTCCTCCTCCTCCAACCCCGCGATCCAAACCGAGCGTGGCTTCTCCGCATCCCGGGTAGCTCCCCGCAACCCACCCCGCGCCCCGCAGCCACTTCTCCCGGCTTCGCTTTCTTGCGCCCCTTTCCTGGGCCATCTGTGGGCTCCCGTTGCAACGCCGGGGAGGACGCGCCCCCCCCCCCCACTCCAGCCCGGACGGGTTTCGCAGTCGTGATCCGGCGAGCGACCCCGTTCCGCGGGACGCCTTACCTGGAAGCCGCGCGAGCCGCTGCCCGACGCGAATGCTGCTCGCCTCGTTTTTCCCTGGGGCGGGAGCTTCGCCCGAACGAGCCCCGCTTCTCCCGGGTCTGGATCCGGAGGAGCTGCGTCGCCGCTGCTTGCTGCTGCTCTCCGCCGCGCTCGGCTTTGAAGCGGAGAAGCCGAACTGCCGCCGCCGCCGCTGCGGCAAGAGACCAACCCTTCTCCCCCGCCCGCCCTCCCGCCCCCCTGGCTCTCGCTCGCCTGTCCCCGTCGCCGCCGGACGCCCGCCCGTCAGCTCTCGGGTCGGGTCCCAAGGCGGCGCCTGGCTGATGGGGAAAGGAGAGAAGACTTTCTCCGCCGGGGACTTTCGAGGCAGGGCTCCGCGCGCTCTTCCCAAAGCAAAAGTCTCCATCCTCAGCAGCAAGGAGGAAGGACTCTTGCCATTCAGATTAACGGCCACCGGGAGATGAAGTTTAGAGAGTAGTTATGTTTAGAGAGTAGTAATTGGGTTTCACCTTCACCGGCACTTCTTGTGGCAATGCGTTCCAAAAGACCTCACGAATCGCTCGCCTGGATCTACTGCCTCACTTGGAGCAATCGGGAAAGAAGGAAGTTGTTTTAGTGCACGAGCAGGTTGCATTTTATCTCTGTTTAAGATGTTTCTTTCTGCTCCTGAAATGGGAGGATCGACAGACTTAACTGCATGAAATTAACTCATACGATCTGTCCTATCTATCTATCTATCTATCTATCTATCTATCTATCTATCTATCT
>BLBF01000003.1:106044592-106080616 GCA_015471245.1 Laticauda colubrina | reverse complement strand
TCTATCTATCTATCTATCTATCTATCTATCTATCTATCTATCTATCTTCTACCATCTATCTGTCTCTCACATCATACAGTTCTAGGTGTTTTACAATGCACGTTCAACAGAACCACATGAAATTAATTTATTGGTTTATGCAGCTCTTCAGATAGAGAGCCACTATTTTTATTTTGCCCATCAGTAATTTGGAACTCCGAGCCTTCGCAGTATGATCCTCTTTTTAAAATGCCAGACGCAGCTTTCACCAGCAAGAAATTCTGCCAGACTGGCCTTTGGTCTGAGCCAGCAGGGAACATCACACATTCTGATGCAGTTCAGCTACTGGAAATAAGAGATTCGGCTTTATGAACCCTGTTGGGTTCTGACTCAGCCATCATCAGAGGCTGACATAGCTCTGTCATGTTTTTAAGTTGCTGATCCAGCTGAAAAATAAATAAATAAGGACTCACGTCTAATATAGTTCAAACCATTTTGCAAGACATATAAGTAAGTGGGCTGTTATCCACAACAGCTTACCCCCTAATGAAAATGAGTCTTTAAGATGTGGCCAACAGCCCCTTAGCTCATGTCTTATTTCTACCAAGCTCAGCATAGGTGCCTGGCATTCAGCACCATGTTTCTTACTGCCTGCGTAATAAATGATAATACTTATGGTTCACAGGACTGAATGAAAAAGAATATAGTGCATTTAAAAAGCAAAATACAAACAATAAATTCCATTTAAAGAATCACGTTATTTTCACTGTCTGCAGTAGAGAGCTAATTTTACTGCTTTAAAGTAAATAGGATTGACTCCTACTGACTCCTAGTGACTTCATGGATGCATTCATGGATGCTTCTTGGCCCCAACCTGAAAAAAAATGCTGTTTTTTTCTGGGATGTTCATTAGACTACCTCCTTGGGCTTTGCTCTAAGTCTCTCATTCAAATACATTATACATTCAGTACCAGCCCTGCTTAGTTTGTCAAGATAATGGGAATTTAACAGCACAGCTGCCATTATATCAGTGTCCTTCCTTTGCCAGATTCTAGGTGGATGCATTGACAGCAATGCCACGAGAAACCATTCAACCATCCAGGATGTCTGGTGAGGAATGGTGAGCCAGATGACTCTGAATGAGAAAAGATGATGCCAAGGCCACAACCAAAGATTAGTACATCAGTCACACATAACCTCTCTGGATAAGGAGAGGACAAGGATCACGCACACGCAGGGCTGGTCCTCACAAAGAGCAATTAGGATAGTGGTTTCCCATGAGGCTGAATGGCAGAGATGAAGAAAAGTCATCACACTTGCAATTGTGACACACAACCTTTGGATTTGCTAACCTCACTTTTTAACCACATTTTTAAAAAATGACCTTTTAAGCTATCTGAAGGCTAACAGAAATTTTCAAAACAACACGTTTGCAAAGCCAGCTGATAAGTTTAACCTAGTTCCAGAATTAAAGAAAAATTAAATATAATCATTAGAATTTGAAACAAATTTCAAAAAGCTAAATCAGACTTTAATTCAATTCAAACAAACCATTTATGACAAATAGACAAAGAAACAATACTTTCATGAAAACTAAATTGTTTAGTCTAACTTAATTTGTAACAGACATTTTAGATTTTGTAATTGCAGAAATTGGACACGAAAGGGGACTAATATTTCCAGGCATAAAAATTAAAAGAAAAAAAGGCAAAGAGGGAGGTAGGGGGGGATTCTCCCTTGTCTTTGGGAATGTTTATTACACTACTTTAGAAGTCAAAAAGGTTGGTTGCCTTTGAGACAAACTCAAATCCTGATGACTTACACATCCATACAGGTTTCCTGGCATGATACAAAATGGTCTGCCCTTGCATTTTTGGAGGCTTCTGAATTGAACTTACAGCTCCAGAAGATAGTATCAATATTGAAACTGTTCTTCAACATTGGAAAAGTGGGATGAAAATTATCTTTAATAGCAATACAATACAAATATATGTATTACAAATACACGTACAGTCCTTTATATAAGAGAAAAAAGAGAAAATCCCACCCAGTTTACAAGATCACTTATGAAAGGGATGTTGAATTTGTAATTATGTAATAAATTACAAACTATACATAGGCTCCCACCCACCCACCTCCGTTTTGCACCTAACCAAGATGCAAATGTGTCCTAGCAGAAATTTTTTTTTTTTTTGCCAATCTACAAGGAATCTTCATTTGGTCCCTTAACATACAGATGAGAATGTCTGAAGTGTTTTAACTGGATCAGGTTGAAAGTAATGTTTCCATCCTTGAGCCAATGTATGCAATGGTAAAGGCAAACTCGTTATGCTTTAGTTGACGTGGTTCATGTTCAGATTCATGTTACAAAGACAATACTGAACAAATCCTTTACAATATTAGGAAAGACAGTGGTTCTGCACACTATGATGAGCTAAGGTTTGTTTAATAATGTATTAAAACATTACAAGTGGTATGTCTCATACTAGATGTGGTTTGAATTAATATTTCAAAGACTTTTGGCTATGTGAATCAAGCTAATTGTGGCTTGTTATACTACTGTTAAATCATGGGTTAGCATGATGTATGACTCCTATCCTATATTTAGCTATCAATTAATATCGGCTTCTGATGATTATACAGATATATGTAGAATAACTAGTCTTACATGAGATTAGGTGGGTGCAATACCTAAGGCCAAGTTCATAAATTAAAACAAGCTATTGTAAGTTGTTTGAGTTCACACAATGTATTTAAACCAAAATCAAGAAACTAATGTGTGAATAGAGCCAGCTGTGGTTTGCTCATTAAGTAAAATATATTTATTTATTTATCATTCCTTCAGAAACTCAAGAGGGCATATTTAGTGCACTCTCCTCCTATTTGTCCCCTCAAGAAAAACCACCATGAAAATGGTGGGTGTGGTGGTGCTGGAAGAGAACGATTAAAGAATGATTACAATATTCCAAAGTCCCTAACATGGTTCCATAGCTGAGGGAAGTCTTTTTGCTTTGACCCTGACACCATACTCCCTTAGTGGTCCCCCATCTTATGTGAGTCACATAACCTCTTAAGAGATAATATGCTTTGCTTATTTTCAGTTACCATATTGTACGATCTTAGTCCATTGATGTATGAGCTGAAAATTTAGCATGCTGTGTAAATTTGGTTTATGTAACAACCAGTTAACCCAATTATTGCTTAATGTAGTATGAGAATTATATTATTTTATGCAGATAATAAATATATGTTACTAATATTTTATTCCTTTCTATTGTAGGAAGTTAGCACCCACACCTCTCCTAGAAAATTCAAATATCCTAGGAAATATTTAAAAAGGCAGAATATTTTCCCTAAAAAGAGTAGAAACTCAGAAGCAGAAACTCACCTCAGAAGTAGAAGCTCCCCCCCACCTTTGTTAATGGGTGGACCATTAAGGCCTGGGCCAGAATACCTTACATAATAAAGATCTCCAGGTAAAGCTATAGCAATTGCTCAAAAGCCCTTTTCAGTGCATCATCATCCAGAAAGGCTTGACCAAGCCTGGAGCACCGGACAGCCTACAGAGTTGCCCTGCATGGCCCCATGGGAGTCTGACAACCAATCAGAATACAAGCTCCAATTCAAATCCCAATAAAGGTTATAAAACCCAGGCACTCTCAACATATCTGCCCTTCTTGATCTCTTCCTTCAGCTTAAAGCGTGAAGTGTGATCATCCTTCCTTTTCACTCTGGAGCTCCAGGCCATGTGGTCCTGTCCACCATTAAACCTTCCAAACAGCCTCCATGTTTCCAGGGTCTTTTTCCCCACTGGGAACTGAACCCAGAAGGAAAATTCTTCCAACACTATAAAAAGAGTTTTCCCCCCTCTCCCTTGTGAGAATGTAAATTATTTTAAAAGGATTTCAGCCAAAACTGTGGTGAGGTCAAAATACCATTTATATCCCAAATGTAGTTAGTCCAGATGGCCAAGTAAATTAGGAGCTCCTTCAAACAATAACTTACTGTACTGCATGTCAAAATTATTTCCTTTACTTCAGAATTTTAAAATTCATCCATCTGTACTGGCATATTTAATCATCTTTACATTTTCAAAACTATTAAGAACTAATGAACCACATATGTCTAAGTAACTTGGGCACTCTAATGAAATATATTTTTATTGGGAAGGGTGTCTATTTTTTTAAGTTAAGAAACTTGCACTCTTAATTCATCTAAAAGCCAGCTTTGACCTTATCTTAGTTTCCAGAAATACATGGGCTGGATCACATACTGCAATAATATATTGTCCAGTAATTCGGGTTTATTGAAAATTTATGGCTACCACAATGAACTGGATTGAAACATGTTAATCTAAAATGTTCCGTCTGGAAAGAAGCGCATGAGACCGGGTTCCAAACAACTATTTATTAAACTCGCAAGGCAAAAGTATACGGAAAAACAGCCCAAGCCGGGAAGCCCTTTTTATAGCGGCTTGCCTGTGGCTTGTGGCCAATGACACTTTTTTGCCTGTTCCCGCCGTTTGGTGGGCTTTCCGGATTGGTTCTTGAATAACCAATCCGCGAGTGGCCTTTTCGGCCAGTCAGAAAGAGGAACTTGGAACCTACCAAGTTCCATACAGAACACCCCTCCCTCCTTAGTTCAGTCCAACGTGCGTTACGTAATCACGCAGGTAGGTGGGGCTTTTTCTAGTCCTGGTTGACCTGCGCAGCTCAGTCACGGCGTGGTCTTCAAGTCGTTCGGACGGGATCGCTGTTTCTCTGGTCCTTCTCCATGGAACCTCCTGGAAGGGTGAGTCAGCCTTGCCACTCCCGCCTGAGTCTCTCGGGCCGGTTGAGATGGCTCCGCCGTTCCCTTCTGGTTTGACCAGGTTGGTTGAGCTGGCCTGGCTGCCTCCTTCCAGGAAGGCCTCGCTTCGCTCTCCTGCTCCCGGATTTCTTTCTTGGGGTTCATCTAACCATGAGTGCTCTTTTTGTGCAGTTAAATTATCTTTTTGTAGTGCTTGTTGTCTTGTTATGGTAGGTTCATCTCTCCCTTTTTTATTTATTTTTATTTCTCCCCCTCTTTGATTGTTTTTAGGTTGATATTTATTTTTGATTCAATGGTTTTTTTTCGTTCAAGGTGGCGGGAACGAAGCTGGTTTGTGTGCCGCTTCCATTCCCAACCATCGTCTAAGAGTAGTCGATAGGACTGGGGGCCTGAAATTTGGGTGATGGTGGCTGGAAGCCACAATGGGTCCCCGGTGAGGTTTTTGGCATAGACCAGGTAGCCTATTTCAAACATATGGTATTTGCTGGAGGAATCGGGGGGTTTGTCCCAGGTGTAAGTGGGATGCAATCTGTCCAGGTAGGAACGTAGTTTCCTACCCATTAGGAGTTCTGCTGGGCTTTTGTTGGTTGTGTTGCGAGGGGTAATATGCTGCAAAGTTAGTAGTCAGTTTAGTTTGTCTTGTACATCCCCCTTGTCCATTCTCTCTAGGCCTTCTTTAGTGTACCGGACCATGCGTTCAGCCCTGCCGTTCGCAGCCAGATGGGCCGGCGCAGTTAAGGCATGTCGGATACCCTGGGCAGCCAGATACTGTTCAAATTGCAAAGCTGTAAATTGGGGCCCATTATCCAAAACCAGTACATCAGGTAGCCCATGTGTTGCAAAGAGTTTGTCTTGCTGTTTCATTACAGCTTTGGTGGTTGTGGAAGCCATGAAGAAGACTTCCAACCAGTTCGAGTATGCAACCACAACTATCAAAAATGTTTTTCCCTTCATTGGCCCAGCAAAGTCAATATGAACTCTAGACCATGGACCCCAGGGAGTTTCCCAGTCTCTTACTGATGCCTGTGGGGGGTAAGCCTCGATTTTTGACAGTCATGGCATGTTGCAACCCAGCGTTCAATGTCTTTGTCCAGCCATGGCCACCAAACGTAACTCCTGGCCAGGGCTTTCATTTTGACTGTGCCCGGGTGCCCCTCATGCAACATGCCCAGAACATCTTCCTGGAGACTGTTCGGAATCACCACCCTGTCACCCCATAAAATGCACCCTTTTTCTATGGACAGTTCAGTCTGTCTGGTACGAAATGGTTTAAAAGTCTTAGTTTTGTTCTCCTCCAGCCAGCCTTTACCTACCTAATTTAATATGTGCGCTGTCAAAGGGTCTTTAGCTGTGGCTCTCGCGACGTCTGCTGCAGTCAGTGGCTGGTCCAGGCAGGTCTCAAGCTGAAGTGTGGAGGTAGTTGGTGCAGGGTCGTCTTCTGTGATGGGCAGTGGGCAACGGCTCAGGGCGTTGGCGTGTGCGATGGCTTTGCAGGGTCGGTGAATCAGCGTGTAGGAGTAGGCAGCAAGGAACTCAGACCACCTCATCATTCTAGGTGACAGAATGTTCGAGGTTGGCTTGTTGCCTGCTAGGATTCCAAGAAGGGGCTTGTGATTGGTTATTATTGAAAAAGTTCTACCGTAAAGGTACTTAGGGAATCTTTTGACTCCGGCGATGATTGCGAGGGCTTCTCTGTCGTGTTGGCTGTAATTGCGTTCTGATTTGGAGAGCGTCTTGGAGTAAAAGGTGACTGGTGCCTCTCTGCTGTCTGGTAGCTGGTGGCTCAGAATGGTGCTGACCCCAAAAGGCGATGCATCACCGGTGACCGTCAAGGGCAGGGTATTGCTATACTGGATGAGAATGGTGTTGGACGTTAATAGATCTTTGATACCCTGGAAGGCTTTTTGTTCCCGTTGGCCCCATGTCCAAGTGGTTTTTTTTATCTAGCAGTCAATGTAGGGGTTCTGCTATTGTTGCCTTATAGGACAGGAACACGTTGTAAAAATTTATGAGGCCTAGGAACGCCTGGAGATCGGTTTTGTTTTTGGGTCTGGGAGCGTCTTTGATAGCCTTCACTTTTTTTTCAGTGGGGTGAATGCCTTGTTCATCGATTAAATAGCCCAAAAACTCAACCTGGTTGGTGGCTAATTCACACTTCTCTCTTTTTACTTTGAGGCCTGATTTTCTAAATCTTGTTAACACTTCTCTTCACCTGGTCTCCAGCTGGTTGGCATTTTTTGCTGAGACCAGTACATCGTCAAAGTAAGGGATGACACCTTTGATTCGGTTTAGCAGGCGTTCCATGAGACTTTGGAACATGCCTGGGGCAACGCTAATGCCGAATTGGAGGTGGTTACACTTGAATGCCCCTCTATGTGTTACAATAGTCTGTGCATCTGCTGTAATAGGATCAATGGGCAGTTGTTGATACGCCTGTGTGAGGTCGAGCTTCGCAAAAAATTTTCCTCCCCTTAGCAAGTGCAGTAAATGTTGCACTACCAGTACTGGGTATGCGCTTTGTTGGAGAGCATGGTTCAGGGTTGCCTTATAGTCTCCGCAAATGCGCACTGACCCATCTGGCTTCACTGGTATGATGATAGGTGTTTCCCACCTGGCATCGTTGATTGGCTCTAAAACCCCTTGAGCTATTAATTTATTCAGTTGCTCATCAATTTTTGGTTTTAACGCGAATGGGACGCGTCTGGTTTTTAAACGGATGGGCGCTATTTTTGGGTCTAAGCTAAATGAAATTGGGGTCCCCTTGTATTTGCCTAGAGTCCTGTCAAAAACATCTTGGAATTCTTGCAGCAGGCTCTCCTCCCAGTTGGCTGTGGTGATGCGGTTGATCCCGGTCATCCCAATTCCCAGGGGCACAAACCATTTGATCCCTAGCAGACTAGGGCGGTCTCGGTCAACGATGATCAGAGGCAAGATTTTGGCGTGGTTTTTAAATTTGACGAGGAAATGTCCAAGGCCTACTACTGGAATTCGATTTCCCTGGTAGTCTTTAAGCACTAGTCTTTGCTTCTGTAGTTCTCTCTTTTTAATGTTCGGTATCAGGCGCCGGATGGTGTTCCAGGATACCATGGATAGGAACAACCCTGAGTCGACTTCCATCTCACAGGGCCTCTCCTCAATGCTCACCTCTATCTGAACCTTCTTTCCATTCTCTGCCCTGGCATTGCTGATGGTGACTGTCTCATGCATTTCTTCCCTGTCACCGGTTCTCTTGTTACGGTTCCATCTGCTGCTGGCTTGTCTTTCTTCATGTCTGCGGGGGGTGCTGCCGCGTCTTTTTTGGACTATAGCTCTTTTTGTTGTGGCAGACCCTTTCGATGTGCCCCCTTTTGTTACAAGCCCTGCATATTGCATCGAGGAACCTGCATTCAGCTCACGCGTGGTTGCCTCCGCAGCCTGCTCGTTGAAACTCCTGCTGATTTCTCCTCTTTTCGTGCCATTTTTTATCTGAATGGAGTCTATGGACGCCTTCATCGTCATCCTCAGTATCTCTCTGGGATTCGATTTCTTCATAGTGGGCTGTCGCTGTGGGCTGTTTCTTTCCTCCCTCTGCCTTCTTCTCCCTGGGTTGGGTTGGCAGGTCTGGAATTGCGTTCATTTGCCACATGGTGGCTGCTGATTTCTTAGCTGCTTCGGCAGCAGTTGCCTTTGCAATGGCCTTGGCCACGGTTATGTTTGGCCTATTCAGGAGTTTACTTTGAAGGGTAGTGTCCTTCAGACCGAGGACCACGCGGTCCCTCATGGCCTCGTCTATGTTCTAGGACTCACAGGCTCCTCTGATGTGTCTCAAGGCTGCTACAAAATCTCTGATCGTTTCATCCTCCTTCTGGTCCCTCTTATAGAATTCGTGCCTTTTTATTAAATTCGAGACCACCAGTGCATAGTGTTCTTGGAGCACTCTGTTCAGGCTGGACCAAGTCATCTGTTTGACATCTCTGGGTTTTTGCCAGCGCCTTCGCCATTTTAAAAACGGCTGGTCCGCAGTGTGTAAGGAAGACAGCCCTCTTCCTTTGGTCTGAGATTTCTTCCATTTCGATGCTTTCTAAACACATAAGAAAACGATCGATATACGATTTCCAATCCTCCTCATCAGGATTGAATGGTGCAGGCGGCGCGTTGCTACCGGCCATCTCTCTCGCTCAGTTCAGATTTCCACGTGCTTCGGTCTCACCTTCTACGACAATCCCATCTTCGTCACCAGTGTTCCCTCTGGAAAGAAGCGTGTGAGACCAGGTTCCAAACAACAGCAATTTATTAAACTCGCAAGGCAAAAGTATACGGAAAAACAGCCCAAGCCAGGAAGCCCTTTTTATAGCGGCTTGCCTGTGGCTTGTGGCCAATGACACTCTTTTGACTGTTCCTGCCGTTTGGTGGGCTTTCCGGATTGGTTCTTGAATAACCAATCCGCGAGTGGCCTTTTCGGCCAATCAGAAAGAGGAACTTGGAACCTACCAAGTTCCATACAGAACATAAAATCAAATGATATCATAGCTTAGTAAGATTGAATAAATATCTCTTACTGACAAATCAGATGTATAAATTATCTGTGGCTGAAATACAGAAGAGTTTAGTCAAAAATGGTGTCTATGCATCTATGCCACATGTTGCAATGATCAACAATTTATTTTATCGATCTATGATATGTAAATTTATTCATAGGAAAATGACATTTTGTGTACTTTTGGGTCTATGGCAGATGGTGAGCACTTTTAATTGAAACAAGACAGATATTGGACATCTGGTTCTTACAGTAAAAAAAAAATGCATTCCTTTTAAGAATTTTCCAAAAATCAACATGGGTAGGGAATCATACAGGTAATAATTGTGGCACAAAGATGAACCAAGGACTGCATGCACAGTCAGGAGAGGGCTGTACAAGATAGGGGGTCAATTGAAGCTATGTTTTTCTGCAAAGCTTTGCAATGTTTATGCAGCCTGTCACCATTTCAAAGTTTAAAAAAAAAGTAAGACCAGAAAGAAAAAATAAAGATGACTAAGAGTTAGATCATAAAGCACAAGAAATGCAATTAAAGACTGTTCATTTTTTCAGAAAACAAATAGACATGGATGACATGACAGCAGTTCCAAGTATCTAAAGGAAAAGGAACAAATTGTTTACTTGGAGAAATTGAGTGAATTGCCAAGATTTGCAGCTCAGTATCAGATCATTTACTTTGTGATAGAGGAGTTAAACATGCTTCTTGTTTTGTATGTTATGTTACAATATAAGAATCAGTTACTGATGTACGGTACATTTATGTATGGATTTACTCAATTGCAACTTTGCATCTTCAATGCATTTCCTCCAATGGTAACTGTACAGATGACAATTGTCCTAAAAGGATATTGAATGATATCTCTTTTGGAAAGGCTTAAAGAAGCTTAGGCCAGTTTCTAGGTCATCCTAAAGCTATAAGATAGATTCAGCAAGCATCTGTGTGCACTGGCTCCACCACTGCCTATAAATTTGGTACCTCAGCATAGTTTATGGGTAAATGCAACAGTCTGGCTTTTGTCTACCTAGAGGAAGCCAGGAAGTACAACTTTTACTAAAATATTGTTTTATTCTGCTTTTATTTGGCAACTACACATTTCTACCTCAACTTCTCTTGGGTGCAAAATAACATTTATGCTTCCATTCTCCTTTTATTCACACAACAGCAATGTAGACAACTTCATCTGTTAGTGAGACCTACATACTTTCATAACACAGTGGATTGAATTTGGTTATCCTCAATTCTAGGCTGCCCCTTTAAACCCTACATCTATTGACTTTTAAAAGCAAGGACAAGCATCTTCTCTAGTTACACTTTCACATGAGCTGGATAAACAATGTTTGATTAAAGCATAGTTTGTTGGCTTTGGCTTAATGTGTTGTATGTACCCAGCCATCATGATCGATGAACATATGTATTTTGGTTTAGAATGTTGTAGTCCATCTGATTTAATCTGTACCTTATAAACCATGGCTTAGTGATTTGTGGACATTGCTCTATCTCAGGGCTAGCATATTACTGCTTTTTATCTTTCTTTATTTAAGGGCATCAATGTTCTCAAGATACATTGAGAAAGTCCTAGGCTGTCTCAGTTCAAGATATCTGTTGATCTGGAGGATCTTTCCTTGAGTCTGCATTATGCCTATTACCATCTTACTTTATTTTATTCTTTGTTGTTTTTCTGTCCTTATGTGAGAGCTTGTGTGACAATGATTATTTATGGTTGTTTTGAGCCTCATTGTGGTTATTTTTAGTTTAGTTTATACAGTCTGTAAGCTATTCAGAATAATTATATTAAGGAGAGAGGGGAATAAATTACTCCTATCCTATAACTCAGGGGTGTCAAACTCACATCATCACAGCAACATGTGATGCATCACAACTTTTCCCCCCTTCGCTAAATCAGGCATGGGTGTGGCCAGCGCGTGATGCATCCAGCCCATGGGGTGCAAGTGTGACAGTGCTGCTCTAACCTGCTGTTTCTCAAGCTTGGTAACTTTAAGATGGATGAATTGGGAGTTGAAGTCTACTTAGCAAAGTGGTGAAGCGGAGAAGCACTTGCTCTGACTTGAAGCAAAACTGTTAATAGCAACTCTTCCACCCTCATTTTCAAGTCAAGGAGCATTTTGCCTAATAGGGCTAACAGAGGCAGGTAGCAACTGTCCAAGATGACCATTAAATGGCTGCAGAAAATTAGAGGTATGCTAAATCACATTGCTGCCAGCTGGATTTATGCATTTAAGGTCTATTGTGTTCATCTAGTCTGCTCGGCAACAAAAATCATTCGATGCCACCTTCTTTCAGAAATATTTTTCAAGTTCCTTAAGCTATAGCACTGAGATTTTCTGAAGGACTCATTTAAACACTAGCCAGAGTTGATCCTGATTAGCCAAAGTCACCTAAGTGCAGCCACCTGCTGTGACCTGATAGATTAGGGCTTACTTATGAGAGGAAGACTCTGAGTGGCCATGTAAAAAACATTTCTTATATTAATCTTGCTTTTCAATCAGATGGCACAATACACCCAAATGTTTGATCTGGACAGTGCACAGACTGTTATTTTATGTCAGACTACCACTAGTAAAGCTATTCTTAAAGTAGGAGGGCAGACCTACAGGCAAAGTAGCTGGACGTAGCTGGAATTCAATTGCCTGGTTTCATCACAGAATTATTCCCAGCCAAGTAGCGATAGCACCTCAGCAGTAGCATTAGACTTATATACGGCGCTTTACAGCCCTCTCTAAGCCATTTATTTACAGAGTCAGCATATTGTGTCCCCAACAATTTGGGTCCTCTTTCACCGACTTCGGAAGGATGGAAGGCTGAGTCAAGTCAACCTTGTGCACGACGAGAATCGAACTGCCAAATTGCAGTCAGCAGAAGTAGCTAGAAAGGGCAATAGAAGGCTGATAGTGAAGATTTTATTCATAGACGATTGCAGGGGAGAAAAACACTCTGCATATGGTCAGAAATACAAAACCCAGCAGAGGGAACTTCAGGCAAATGAAAAAGAGAAGAAAAAATAACAAATCGCAACCTCTCGCTTCAGAAGTTTCCCTTGGATGACTTCGGTCTGGGCGGAGCAGTGATCGTAATGATCATTCCTGATTGATCCATTCAATAAATCACTTAATGTAGGATGCCACAATAGGGACAAAACAAATCTGGAAGAAGCAGCACGAAAGTCAACTCCAGGACCCCCCCCCCCCCCCCAAAAAAAAACAAAGAAAAAAAAAAAAAAGAAAAAAAGCCTTTGTTTTCTACTCCCGTTTCCAACATCCCGCCTCGTCTGCGGCAATTGGTCCTTCCCATGATTGACATGCGACGTCACCGTCGGGCTCTTCTGTCCGGAGACGTTTGACTGGAGCCCCTCCCTTTCTGCGCCGCCGGGCTATTTACGGATCTTAATCGGCTTGGCCCGGAAGCCGGAAGTGGCGTGGTTTCGGGAGACACACCAAGTTGCAGGAAGAAGTTCGCAAGAAGTCAGGTCGGCGGGGCGGGGGCGCGAGGTGGAGGGGCCTGCTTGTGCGGGCGCGGGGTTGGAGCTCGAGGGAGCTGCTGATGAGGGGGAGAAGTTCGAGACCTGGTTGGACCAGGCAAGCAGAGGGATAGGGGAGAAGGGGAAGAGGTGTCCCAGTCTGGCTTGGAAAAGCGTACAAGCCAGAGCAGCTTGCCAGAAAATTCGATATTTTTGAGTGATCGTGCTTTCCTTCCAGACTGGCATTGGGAGGAGGGCATGGTTCCTGTTTTGAATATGTCCAGGGAGTTTAATATTCTGTGCATTGAATTGCACTCTGAAAGAGGGCTTGGAGGCTTGGCTTTCCTTGATTTTCCAGTCGCGTGGTTTTGTATGTCGGTTAGAAGATGGTGGGATCAGCTGGCAAAGGTGCTGCGCTTCTGGTGCCCGCTCTGTGCAGTTTAGGTCGGGCTTGTTACTTAGAAATGGAAATTACTGGATTCCGATTAGAGAGTAGCACATGCGGGTGTGTATGGGGTGGTGGTGGTGGTTAAAAGTGAGGTTAACCTTTTTTTGGGGCGTGGGAAATCCTCTGTTAAATGAACAGTTCATTGGTTGAGGGCCACTCTTTAAATGATAAAACTGCCAAATTTTAAATTCCTGGTATCTCCAGTACCGCACAATAAAGAACATGGTTTGGAAATGGCTTGTACGAGACTGCAAAAAAACCTCAGGGCATTGAGAGCAGTGGGTTGCTCCAGCATGATCTGATTGAAGGCAGCTTGCTTGCCAGTGGTTCACTGAAGCGTGGTCTTCTCAATGATCTCTTTTCTGATTTTGCACAACATAATTTGATAATGTACTTACAGTATAGTTGGTATTGCATAGGCTTTGCTAAATAGTGTGCTACAGGTATCTTGCAAATAAAACCAACCTACTTCTTTACAGTTTCATATTTTTCTTGAAAATAGTTGCAGTTAGTGATAATTTCCTGTCAGATACACAGAAGCAAAATAGAGTTAATTTGTTCTTTGGTTAACTTTTTGCCATTTGATGTTGAGTTCATTTATCACGATTAATAGTGCCACTTGTCAAATAATTAGACTTTTTTTCAACGTTGAAATATGTATAGATCATTTTATCATTTAACCTGCCCCCAAATTATGCCTTGAAATAGATAAATATTCTTGTAGGGTTTTCTGGTTGAAACAAAAAAAAATGGTAAATATGCTTACCATTAAAAATCAGTTGTTACAAAATTTTCCATCTCTTTTTTTAAAGAAATATGTTTCTATCTTTCTTTAATGATGCTGAGAAAGTTACTTACTGCCTTGTATAATTTCTTTGTCTTGCATTGCAGGTTCAGCATGGAGTCTGAAGATGCTGTTGCTCCTGAAAAATTAATTGAGGATTTGAATCTCTCAGAAAAACAGAGCAGTCCTACACATCATGCATATATCCCCAGAGTCGTTAAAGAAGGTGTGAGTCAGTTGTCTGACTTAGGTAGAGAGGATGATGATCTCTTCCATGACTGCAAAGACTCTCTTGAATCAAGAGTGGTGGAAGAGAATCACAACATTGAGACAGATTCTTTAGAAAATGAGATGGATCTAGATGAAAAAGAATTGCTGGAACTGGAAAAAAACATGTCAGAGGAAGAAAAAGAGGTATGTTTTAAAGGTGCAAATATATTTTTTAAAATACTTGTGAATAGCTGTTTACTATTACTATGACTGTATATACTTCCTTGGAAATAATTGCAGTTTGCAACAAAAATGTTTCTGTATTTCTATTTGGAATGCTAATATCTAGGCTGTTAAACATTCCTTGTTCAGTACAAATTTTCTCTCAAAATGAATTTTTAATAGAATTTGCAGCCTATTTTCATATTTATTCAGAATAGTTCCCATAGAGCTTCATGGAATCTGCTTCTTAGTTAATTTGTAAAGACATTAAATATTTTAATAGGTGGCATTTGAGGGATAAATACTGGATCAGCACTCTGTCGTCTCTTCTCCCTTTCTTCCAGGTTCATACGTAATTATTTCTGATCCTGTTGTGGATAATTGCAAGTGTTGTCATTATTTTTTCATAAGTTTAAGTGTCCTGTATCATGGTTCTTTTTTCTTATCACAAGCTTTATTAGTTTTGCTTGCCTTCTGTATATTTCAGTTCCATATATTACATTTTGCTTGTCATTCTCTAAATCTGAAATGGGCAGTGTGCAGAACTGTATGCACTCTGTATTTTTCTTGGATTTCAAATGTAAGAAATCCAAGTCTCATGGACTTTTAAAAATGAGCTGGATTAAATAATATGAAATGATATTGGTGGTTGGATTCATTGTACTAGTCCATTGTACAGAAGACTGCTTTTGAAGTGATAATAGCCTCACTGAAGTGCTAACCATAATGCTTTCAAGTAATAGGACCTATTTGGAGCTTAATTTTATAGATTCAGGGTTTTTTTTGGCTTTTTTTTAGCTTTAAGAATGTCCATACATATAGTATTTAAGCATTTTGTTACGGTATGTTTCTCATTTAACAGAAGCAGCAATATTATTGTCTTACAGTTTTAAAATCCCACGCTGATGAGAGATTATTTTCTATTTTTTATTTAATGAAATCCAGTTGAAGCATTGTTTAAAGTTCTTGCCTGCAGATAGAATTGAACTACTTGTGTGCAGAGAGCTAATTTTCCATGTGAGGAAAAAGAATGTGTGATTCAGCAAAATATGTACATAAGCTTGGAATTTTCCATTTTAGCTTGTCCAGTCAGCTTACAACTTATATCTGAAGAGGCTAAAGACACACATGAAATATATACACAATAAAAACCTTGTAGAGATTTGCTTTGTCTAATCTTTTTGTTACTCACTGAGAAGCTAGGCAAATGTTGAAACTGACTGTTGAATCTGCAATTTCCTGAACTGATAATTTCCATCTTCTTTCCAGGTGTATTAGCTATGTTAGGTGGAAATGATATGAACTGTAGTTTAGTATGTTTGAAATGAAAGATTATTCTGGGGTTTATTCAATTTGCATTAATTCTGAATTAATATAAAAATGGGAGAAATAAATAATACTGTATTACTGAACAAAACTCCATTTTTTACCCTTTGAATATCTTCCTTGACTCTTAAATTTTGACCCTCTCGATATGTACTTTAGCTTAATTTTCATTAATTGGATACTGTATTGTTTGAGGGTGGAATTAAATATTTTTGCTGTTGAGCTTCTAAAAGGAAACATTGATATAGCTTGCGGTATTGATACATTTTGCAGCATTGTAAAAGCCCCTGTCACACAGCATCAACGGATGGAGAGAAACACTTGCCATCCGTTGGTTAATGCGATCCATCCGTTCTGTACTCACTGCGTCCGTTTTTCATCCTCTCTATCCGTCCAGCATCCGTCGACTGAGATGTTGCTCAAAACTTTTGAGCGGAAAATGTATCCAACGCGTCCGTTCTGCATCCGCAACGCATACGGGGAACATCCGTTCTACATCCGTCGCCATCCGTTACGCATCCGCTATATCCGCTATGCATCCACGCAACTCAAATCCGCTCCAGCGGAAAACGGACACAGGGAGGAAGCGGAATGGATGCGGAACGGACTCGCAGCGTTAGTAGCATGGACGGAGAAAGGATGAAAGCGGATGCAGCTCGCATACAAAGCATTAAAACGGAAAAAACGTTCGCAGAGGGGACGTATCTCGGACATTTAGGATGTCTGCAGGATGCCTAGAGGATGCAAAAGGACACCGAGCGGAAAACCTATATTTCCTATAAAAAGGAGGGAGGAACTCACCTGGATCTCACTTTCAGTCCAGCAGCCCTGCGGTGCAGACCTCTTCAGCCTTCATCTGGTTCTTGCTCTTCCACAGCATCCAGTCATCTCCACCATGGATCATCACACACTCCTTTTGGTAGCCACCATCGTTCTACAACAGTGTGAAGCCATCTACAGGCTTTTTCACCTGTTCTACGCGAAGAAAAGGAGGTGGCCAAGAAGTGTCTGGGTCCGAAGATGGATCGCCAGAAAAGCAGAGTACGGACTGTATAACAAGCTGATGGTGGAGCTGAGGAACGAAGACACTCGTGCATTCCAGAACTTCATGAGGATGCCTCCAGCCATGTTTGACGAAGTTGTGGAGCAGCTGAGACCCAGGTTGACCAAGCAGAGCACCAACTTCCGGCCCAGCCTGGACTCTGGGCTCAAGGTGGCACTGACTCTGCGCCACCTGGCCTCCGGGACCATGTACAGGAGCATGCAGTACGGCTGGAGGGTGCCACACAATACCATCAGCATTGTGGTCAGAGAAGTGGTGCAGGCCATCATCGAAGAATACCTGGAGGAGCTCCTCCAGTGCCCCTCCACTGAAGAAGGCTGGAAGAAAGTTGCAGAGCAGTGGTATCAGAAGTGGAACTTCCCACACACCATTGGAGCCATAGATGGGAAGCACGTGGCCTGCAAAGCTCCAGCCAACCCAGGGTCCACTTATTTCAACTACAAGGGCTTCTTCAGCATCATCCTCTTCGCCATGGTCGATGCTGACTACAAGTTCATGTACATCGATGCTTCAGGCAATGGCTCATCTTCAGATGCCCAGGTATACAACGCCAGTCACCTCAAGGAGGAGCTGGAACGCAACCTCATCATGCGCTTCCCAGATCCAGACCCCCTGTCCAACGACACACAAGATGTGCCCTACTTCATCGTGGGGCATGACGCCTTCTCCCTCAGAACCTACCTCATGAAGCCCTACACTTCCAGATGCCTCACCCGTGAAGAGAGGATCTTCAGCTACAGGCTGTCCAGGGCAAGGCGGGTGGTGGAGAACGCCTTTGGTATCCTGGCCAACAGGTTCCAGGTACTTCTCACCACCATGCAGCATCGCCCACAGACCGTGAGGAGGATTGTGGAAGCTTGCTGCATCCTGCGCAATCTCATGCACACCCGCTACCCAGTGTTGCAGAACAGGCTCGTGGACCTCCAACAAGGCAATGGGGACCTGGAGCCTGGAGAATGGAGGCAAGGGAGAAACCTGATAGACACTGTGGATGTGCAAGGCCCCAACAGAGCTTCAAGTGAAGGGAAGAAGCAGCGCAACCTCCTGAAACACTGGTGCAACTCCCCAGCTGGAGCAGTGGAGTGGCAAGACCGGATGATAGATGCTTAATGGATGCTTCCTTCAGCCTGTCTCATCACACGGATGAGATTGGGCCATGTATGTTGAGTGGGCCTACAATGAACAGTGCATTTAATAAAGAGTTGTGTTTATGTTGAAATGTGTTGATGAATGATTACATTGTTGTTGATAATGAAGGGCCAAAGGTGTGGCACCTGGGAGGGTGGACCATACAGTCCCACTATGCTTGCACTGGAGGGTTATCTATCCCACAGCTATTACCCATTCCAAAGGTATCCCTGCCCATCCCACAGGTATCCTAACCCATCCCACAGCTATTACCCATCCCACAGGTATCCCTGCCCATCCTACAGCTATTACCCATCCCACAGGTATCCCTGCCCATCCCACAGCTATTACCCATCCCAAAGGTATCCCTGCCCATCCCACAGGTATCCCTGCCCATCCCACAGCTATTGCCCATCCCAAAGGTATTCCTGCCCATCCCACTGCATTCTTAACCCATCCCACAAGCATGCAAAGGCTTAAACCATTTCTAAAAGTTTCCACCAAGACTTTATTTACTAAAATAAATGAAGCAAGTGTATGAAGCAAAGATAATCTTTATTAATAACAAGCTGTAAAAGAAAAATGACCCAAGTGTCTTAAGCAAAGATAAAGTCAACAGGTAGCCACCCGGTCTCTGGCACTCTTCTTGGTCACTCTGAGGCGTGCCCAGTCTCAGGGGTGAAGGGTCCAGGTGCTGTGGAGGTGGCTGCTGCTGGAGTGCTGGTCTGAGGCATCATTGGGGTGCCTGGCCCTGAGAGGACAACAGGGGATGGTGTGTGGAGGAAGCTCTCAGAGAGCTGGCTCAGTCCTGTGATGTTGAGAGCCCCTTCTTCCAGGACATGGGGTGTCAGCCCCAATACCGATGACAGATGTTCTGA
Organism: Laticauda colubrina; assembly: GCA_015471245.1. Taxonomy (NCBI): domain Eukaryota; kingdom Metazoa; phylum Chordata; class Lepidosauria; order Squamata; family Elapidae; genus Laticauda; species Laticauda colubrina. The sequence continues at coordinate 106,061,777 of BLBF01000003.1, read as the reverse complement.
GGCCGGGCTTGGCTGTGGGGTGGAGGAAGGAGGAGTGTAGTGGGGATGTCTGGTCTACAGCTGGGCGAGGTGAGGCGTGGGTAGCATCTGTGGCATGGGTGGCATCTGTGGCATGGGTGGCATCTGTGGCGTGGGTAGCATCGGTGGCATCAGTGGCACCGGTGGCGTCCGATGTACCTGTGCCTGGACTGGGAAGGGCTGCCTGTGCTGCTGGAGCTCCTGGTAGCCGTAGCCTTGGTAGGTGAGGGCCTGTGGAAAGTCTTGGAAGGGCAGTGACATCTCCTGGGGTGGAGGAGCAGGCCTGGACTGGGTCGGAGCAGGTTCAGCTGGGTCTGGAGGGTTGTGAAGAAGACCGGTGATCCTGTCCTTTATCGCCTGGTACTGTGATTCTGACATGTTCATGAGAGTCTGGTTGACGTAGGTGAGGAAGGGCTTGCGGTTGGAGGATGGGACGTCGGTGTGTACCAGCTGAGAGAGGAGATCTATGCTGCTTCTGATGGTGTCCCTGATCTCCAGCAGGACAGTGTGGCTCTGCCCCTTCGGTCTGCCTCTCTGCCTGCTTTCTGTGGAGGTGGAGCTGGGGGTGGATGTGGGTTGGTCTCTGGTGGAAGTGCCCTCTCCTTGCTCCCACTGCATCAGGAGGTCCTCCACATGCTCCGCCATGGGTAGTGCAGCTGTCGGGGGGGGGGGTCTCCTTCGTGGCACGCTCCACAGATACCTGCCTGGAGACAGGAGCTGACTCTCTGCCAGAAGAGGACTGGCTCTCAGCAGGCTGCCTGAGAGAGAGGGTTGTGAGAGGGCCTGCTCTTTGGTGGTGGATCTCACCCTCCAAGAAGCTGAACTTGGCCATCACGTAGGTCTCTCGGTCCGTCAGCTTGACCGTGGCCTGGCCAGATTTCTTGAGGTGCAGCTTCCCGTACCAGGTGTGCATGTGCTTCCACCAGCCGAGGAGGACCTCCGAAGTGTAGCCCAGGCTCTCCGCCTTCTCTCTCCAAGCAGCCTGCTTCCTTTTGGTGTCTCGATAGAGCCTGTGTCTCTTCCGCCATAGATACCCATTCTCCCTCAGCCATTCCAGCACCTCATCCTCATGTTCCTCTTCAATGGAGTATTGCCTCCTCTCCCGTTCACACGTATGCCTCTTCCTCCCTGTGGCAGGGCCATCTGGGCCCTCATCAGAGGGGCTTCGAGGTTGTAGGGGCTGCTCCTCCACACCAGCAGCAGCAGCAGCAGCAACAACAACAGTTGCAGCAAAAGCAGGACCACCAGCAGCAGCAGCAGGACCAGCAGCACGAGGAGCACCAGCAGCACCAGCAGCACCAGCAGGACCAGCAGCACCAGGAGCAGCACCAGCAGAGTAAGCAGCAGCACCAGCAGGACCAGCAGCACCAGGAGCAGCGCCAGCAGAATAAGCACCAGCAGAAGCACCAGCACCAGGAGCAGCGCCAGCAGAGTAAGCACCAGCAGAAGGCCCAGCACCAGGAGCAGCACCAGCAGAGGAAGCCCCAGCAGAAGCCCCAGCACCAGGAGCAGCACCAGCAGAGTAAGCCCCAGCAGAAGCCCCAGCACCAGGAACAGCACCAGCAGAAGCACCAGCACCAAGAGCAGCGCTAGCAGAAGCTCCAGCACCAGAAGAGTCAGCCCGAGCAGCAGAAGCCCCAGAAGAAGCAGAGTCAGGGCCAGGGGGTGGGATGGTGGTCCTGTTCCTCTTGCCAGGGCTGGCAGCTAATGGCAGAGGCTTTCTCTTCCCCATGGTTGTTGGCTTGCTGGCTGGCTGGCTGGCTGGAGCTGTGTCTGGTAGCAGGTCTTTCCTCTGAATGGTGACCTGCTTGCGAGCTGCTTCCCTTTATATCCGCGGGGCTGACGCAATGCATCCTCCCCGCATGCGCAGTGAACGCTTTGCATCCGCTAGGCATCCGCTAGGCTTCCGCTCTGCATCGGCTTCATCTGCTCGGCATCCGCTCTGCATCCGTTCCTTCTGCTACGCGTCTGCTTCGCTGTACTCCCCCGGAAGCCCTGCGGATGTGCCATCCGCTTCCATCCGCTCGGCTTCCGTGGAGCATCCGCTTTCCATCCTGGCTACGTCCTCCCCCCATCCGTTCCTTTCCGTTGTTGTCCTCTCTGGTTATGCAAATTCGGGGCACTTTTGAGAGCGGATAACAACGGATGGAACATTTTCTCATCCGCTGTGTCCTTTTTACAAACGTTTTGCATCTGTCGGCCAATGTGACAGGCCCTTAAAATTAATGAACTTGGAAATTCAAATGTAGAAATGTGGAAAGTTAGTGTAATTGAATGCATTTGAAGCAGTCTATTTTTAAAATTAAAATCAGCCTAATGATTTGATGTTATAGATGTTTATCAATATTTTGATAGCAGTGTTAGATGTGGGTTGTCTTACTGTGCTCTATTAAAACAGGACCCAAGGTATGTATTAGTTATATCCATGGTACAGGAATAGACTGTTGCCTTGAAACCACTTGAGTTCTTGTGATGTCATAACACCTGATCAAGGAAACAAATTTGCAACATAGCCAATATTATTAAGGACTGGAGTCCGGCAATCATGGATGTAAGGAGAAAAGGATCCTGGGAGGATTGTGTGCTTGAGAGAAATTGGGAAAGAGAATACGTTTAGATTAATTAGAACTAAGCTGTAAAAAGAGTGAGGGGATTAGGAGGTGAAGGGAAGTGGAACTGAGAAGCTAGGTCTTGTGAAAAATAGAGAAACAAAGGTACAAACAAACACAAAAAGAAACAAACACAATGGGGACTGTACAACTTCCAGTCTTCAAACCTCTTTTCCAGTTTAGATATTGATTAAGTGGTGGTTTCATAAATTATTCATGTAATTTTTATCAAGAGTTGGAGACTGAGAAGTACTTGAGACTGGTAGCAAATAACATTTGTTTTTCTACAAACGTTGATTGACTGCTATTCACAGAGCTTGAAGTGAGATAGGAATACTAAAAATAGTTTTTTAAAACTTGTTTATGAAGTCATATTTTAGGTTGTGGCTAGATTTTGTGGTTAAGGGTTGGAGTTGCATGACTAAATCCACAATATGGGGTGTCTCAGAGCTTGTATGTGTCATCCCTACTTTTTTATATTTACACGAAATAGATGGAAGAGTAATCCAACAGTGCAAGGTGCGGTATTAATATGCTGATGATACTCAGTTACACATTTCTACCCCTGGCTGGCCAAGCAACACTGTCCCCCAATGCTGTGGCCCACTGCCCTGGGGGTTGTAAGGGTTTGAATGAGCCAGCCCAGGGTTCCACAGTTTTTAGTTTATGGTTTTGATTCTTTTGATATTTTTATTGTTTATTGTGGCTTATAAAATCTTTATAAAGTCAAACCTTCATAAAGTCTTATAAAATAAAAGTACTTTTCATATGAGCAGTAGTATCTATTCTGTACAAAATTATCTATCTTTAGGCTTGGGAACTAGCCTGAATTGTGTCTGGACAATTTGTATTATTAGATACCAGTTGGTTCTTAAATTTTTTAAAACATTAATATGGTAATAGTTTGCCTCTAGATATCACTAGTAAATTATTCATTTCAGATTTGTAAGTAATAAAATCTCGTAGTACCGGTTAGGAGATGCCATCTAAATTTTTGAAGTATGCTTCCTATGAATTTTAAAAATTAACCATAAAAAGGGAGGTAAGATATTCGTAAAAAACTTGGTAGTGTTTGCTACCAAGCATGGAAAATTTTATTTTAATTTCAGACAGTGATATCAAATGTTAATTATTGTATTCAAACATTTCTGTTGTAGAAAAGAAGAAATGAAAGCACAACATTAAAAGAAGAAGGAAATAAACAGTTTAAAAATGGAGGTAAGCAAATGGCTTATGATAATACTCAAACTTTTATTAGTGTTTGGGCCTCCAAATGCTGCCTAAAGACAGATTCTAAGCCATGCAGAATAATTCTTCCAGAATATCTATCCCAGTCAGTATGGCCCATAAGAATCCAACAGATCTGGACATCTGGTAGTACAAGATTACATAGTAATCAAGGAAATCCTCAAAGAATTTATCTAGTTTTATTTTTAACTAGCTATCTTTGGGCTATATACAATTCGTTTCAATATAAGATTTTACCATAGTATTTAGAAATTACCTTAAGGCTCTGTAACTTAAGGATGTTGAGTTAAGGACGCTTTATCAGTTTCAAACTTGCCACATTAATCCAGTGCAATTTTGGCTTGGAGGTGGGAGGTGATAGAGGATGATAATTTTCCTCCTGTTATGTTGATGAAAAACATCCTATGTTGGAAAAAAGCTGCAAGGTTGCTTGCATTTAGATGTTAGGATTGTTAGATTCAATGAGAGCCATGTCTTGGTAGAGATAAACTTGAATTTTTTTGTCAGCTGTTAATACTTACAGGTTTCCTGGGCATAATCTTTCAGTGATGGTTCCAAGTTTTTGTCTTAAAATGGTTGAAAAATATCCTTTGTGCTTCAGACTTACGGGACCTGGGTTTATGTTGATTGGCAATTTGCTATAACTAAGGTGATTCTGAAAAGAAAGCATATTCATATTGGATTTTCTCCTAGTTGCTTTTCCCAGTCTAGGTAGTCTTTGATTTACAACCATAAACGGGACTAGACTTTCTGTTGCTAAAGTGAGATGTCATAAAGTGAGACGTCATGTGGCTGCATCCATTAGTGACTGTTGCCATTGTTAACCAAGAATCATGGGTTGCTAAGTGAGTGCCCATCCAAATCCAACCCTTCTGGGCTTGGTTTCTCCCAGCCTCAAGCCTAAATAAGATAAGGGAGTGTCTCCAGCTCCCCCAAGCTGCCTGTCTGACACCCATCTCTGCCCATTGGCATCTGCAAGCTTCAGCACCCCAGCCTGCCCTAGCAAGGTGGCACTAACCTGCAGTGCCCAGGAAGCCCCAACAAACCTCATCAAGCGTTCATTTGCCCAATTGCCACCTTTCCCAGCTCCCCACACTGACTTTTTACCTTTTTGTACCCAGCTGTGGTGACTGAAACAGGAGAGCCTCATTTCACTGCTTTTGCTGTCTTTCAAGAGAGCCTGTGGACATTTCTGGTGCACATTCTGCACATTGAAAGCTGCTGGTTGTTGTTGGGCTGTCTTCTTCCTCCTGCAAAAGCACTTCTGCAAATCCCTCCAAGGTCACTTCTGGTGCGCACTCTGCAGTACATGTTGGAAGCTGCTAGCCATTTGTGAGGTTTTCTCCTTCCTCTGGCAAAGTGCTCTGCAGGAGGAATGTTTTGCAGAAAGAAGAAGACAAATGGTCAATAGCATGCATTGCAAAGTGTCCCAAAAACGCCCCTGGAGAGTTTTATAGGAGTGCTTTGCAAAAAGACAGTTGGAGGGAGGAGGAAGAAAAAAGCCTCATGAATGATCAGCTTCCAACATGCTCTGTGGAGTGTGTGCTTTTTGACCTTACAACCATTGGCCTTCCTTTGGCTTTCATTGGCTGAAGGCCTCTGCCCTTGGCTTAATTGGCTCTTCACAAATATCTCAACACAGCTACTTTGTGGGTTATGCTGAGTTAACCATCTTTATTTAGGAATTAATACAGCATAGGCAATTCTACATAAATATCATGTTCTGGAACTGAGAGAGTCAAAAAAAGAAATCTCTCTTCTACCTGAGGAAAATGGAAAAAGGGCAGCAGTGTCATCATTTTCTTTATCATTTCCTTGAATTCTTCTGCAGCCAATCGTATGTCCAGTCTGGATTTTAGTGTTTCTGGATTCTTCAATACCTAAGTCTACTGAACTTTTTCAAATTAGGTTCAACTTCAAAAATGAAGCCAAAGAATTGGCAAATTCTTGGCATTAAAAGTGCTTGGTTTTTAGACCTTATTCCTCCTATGACTGCTTTTATAACATGGCCATGGTGGCATCATGGCCTCTGTTCTTTGTTTGGAAGATCCTTGGAGTCTTTATCATATGTCTCCTGCTCTTGATGCTGCATAATATTAGTTTATGATATAATCTTTCATATTCTTGAGAACAAGTTAAATACCTTATGAATTACAGGGATATTAGTTGATAGAGTGGTCAGTTCTTTCCCAGAAGATAATGGATAATGCATTCTTCCTATCTACTGTAAATTTTCTTTGTCTTTGATTTTTGTCATCCATATATAGAATTAATAGTTAGTTTCTGATGCTCTCACTATGGCCATGCCATTGGATATTTTTAAGGAGCTATCCTATAAGTTGTTGCTTATATTTTAATAAATTAACAGTAGATATTGTGATTAAAAAACAAGAGTTTTCAGTTATTAATCTCAATTTTTATGATCTACAAATAATTTTTATTTATGCATTTGCATCCCACCTTTTTATTTTTATAAGTAATTTAAATTGGCTCAATACATAATATTCCTTCCTCCTCCTATTTTCCTCACAGCAACAACCCTATGGGGGGGATTGGGCTAAGAGTGATTGGCTGAAAGTCACCCAGACGATGTTCCATACCTAAGGCAGGACTAGGAATCACAACCTCCCAGTTTCTAGTCTAGTGTCTTAACCATTAGACATATATGTATTGAATATATGTATAGTGTACATTTGTATAGAAATACAGAAATATAGTAAACTGCTTCTAAAGAAATACAAGGCTATTCCACTTCCACCCAAGTAAAATATATTTTTTCCTCCCTTACATAATATATCTTCCTATGCATCTTTCTTATAGAACCAAGGTCACTGCAAAAATATGAATATGAGAAAACAAGTTTATTGTTCATTTATTGATTTGGAGAGAGTAAGATAAATAGGCTTGAACTTTGGAATGCTTTCACAAATAATGGGAGTTGACGGTTAGTTGTTGAATGCTGTAGATGGAAGCAAAACACACATGTGAATAAATGTTTGCCAGATAGTTTATTTGAAGGGAGCTAAGATTATATATTTTCCCCTTGGTTGTTTATATGTTTATGGCTGAATAAGGAATGCTTATGAGAACAATGAGCTGTGTTGGCTGGGAATACAAATATGCATGCATTTTTGTATATAGACAATGCTGAATTGTTGGCTAAGAACCCAACTTCTTTTTTAACAAATGCTGATTGATTCTATGACTCAAGAGGAATATGGTCCTCAAAATTAATGTATCAAAAAGCAAGATAATGGCTTGCTGAACAAAATTGGCTGAAAAAATGGCTAATTGTACATAAATGGGATAAAACGATAATTTTCATACATTGATACACTTCTTACTAAAGGTAGGATAATGGATGGAGAAATGTTCAAATGATGGTAGGCAAAATGGATAGTAGGTAGCCTGTTGTAAGAAATTAATGTTTGCAAAAGGAAGCAAGAGTTGGATATGTCAGGAAAATGCACAGAATGCAGTGGGAGTTGAATACTGAAAAACTATGTGATAAAACAAAAAGTGAGTGTCAAGCATTAATGATGTGAATGAATGTGGATTGAACATAAAAGTGTTAGGCTTTTTGAATGAATTAATAAAATTAAATAACGAAGGGGTCAAGAGCTAGGGAAGGATCACAAAAATTGCAGTTAGATGGAGTTAATGAGATCCTGAAAAAGAGAAAAGTGGGAAATTTAAACAATGAAAATCAATGGGTAACACAGTATATGGACATAACAGAAGCAAGGCCTGATTGCAGGAATAAAAGATGACAGGTTAGTGAATAGTGTTGAAGTAGATTAGATTTGGCTGTATTTCCTTTTTTCTTCTTGCCTTGAGTCAATTTCTTTGATTTATTCTTTCTTACTCTTTTTTCTGCACCTACTTGCTTGTCCCCTCCCCCATAATGTGTGTGTGTGTGTGTGAGAGAGAGAGAGAGAGGGAGGGAGGGAGAGAGAGAGAACAGCAAAGCTAGCCTGAAATAACAAACTAAGGAAATACAGTACTTGATGGTTTCAAATTGTTCACATCCTATTTTGGTTCTTGAATGGTGCTGTTTTGGGTTATATAAGAATTGGCCCTTTTTAAATGAATCTGTTACTATGGTTGCCCACAATTTTTTTCCTGGTCTTGGTACTTTTTAAAATATGTGCTTGGCATAATTATGGGAATGATAGACTCTCATGAAAAAAGTCTATTTATGTGGTTGCTAGGAGTCAGAAATGTCTTCATGGCATATAATCAATCATAATAATAACTGTGAACCATCTTTGAGAGCAGCGGTTGTCACAGTATTGCTTGGGGACCGATGAAATCAAATAAGGGTTTTAATATTTCTCAGTTTTAATTTCTATTACAGTACATATTAATAGATATAGCTCACATAAAGTAAAGATCTTTGGGATCCTCAAACATTTTGAAGAATGTAATGTCTCCTGAGAATCACCATTTGAGAACCACTGGTGTAAAGGCAAGAATAGGATTTTATTGACATTATACTGTATGAAAGCCTGGTGCGTTAGAGGAAGCTTTTAGAAAGTACAGGTCGTTCTTGATTTATGACCATTCATTTAGTGACCGCTTGAAGTTACAAAGGTGCTTAAAAATTAGTTTTGTACAGTCCTTGCACTTATGGCAGTTGCAGCCTCCTGCAGTCATTTGCAACCTTCCCAGGTTGCAGTCATTTGCAACCTTGCTTGCTAACAAGCAAGATCAAGGGGGAAGTTGGCAGGAGCTGCTCACAGGATATCTTGCTTTACGACCTCACCACTTACATGTGAATTTTCCAGTCCCTTTTGTGGTTGTAAGTTGAGGACTACCTGTATCTTTGTTTATAATGCATTCATGTATACACTTATGTTTACCCGTTAAACATAGGAACTTGAGATATTGACTCATAAGCACTCAATGAAAATCTTATTTAAGGTATTCCAAAAGACTGCAGAAAAAGCTCTGTGAGTGATAGTTGGGTTTTGAAAGAATAAAACAAAGCACAAGCTTCAAATACACATTAACATTGCACATCTTATGATTCTTATGATTGTTGATGAATGTTATTTTTTCTTTTATGCACCAAAGACAAACTCCTTGGGTGTCCAATCACCATTGGCTAATAAAGTATTCTTATTCTTATTCTAAACATAACAGATATGATAAACAGCAAGGTAACAAAATCCGTTGAAAGTGTTTGTAATAAAACAAGAGCCTAAGTAGAAAAGCATCTTAGCAATGTTTCTTGGCATATTTTGTAACAAAGGTAGAAGAAAGTAGTAAAAGCAATAATAATTTTTGAAAAGAAATAAGGAGAAAAAAGTCATTCCAAGAATTGGGAAGACTTTTTAGGAAGGAGTGATGTTGGGTGTATTTTTTGAGAAGGTTTTCAGGTGTTCTTCTCTGGAAAACTACTTTATCAGAAGACTATCTGCTTCTGTTTAGATTTGCAGAGTTGTTTCCTGGATGTTTTGCTTAGATAAAGGTAGAAATTCAGTCTTGGAGACCACATGTTTCTTCACAACAGTACTGTTGCTAGTTGCGAAGTTATGTCCGACCCATTGTGACACCATGGACTACATTTCTCCAGGCCAGACAACAGTATTGGAAATAATTTGCTCTTGTTTTCCTTCTGGATGCTTTTTTAATTACTCAGAATAATTTTCAGCTCTGGGATTTGGGAATGGTACCTCTGCAAATATTAATCAGGCTTGGCTCGGTTTAGCTGCTAAGCCCACACTAGTCTAGCCGGTTGCTGAAACATGCTGTATTTACCACCTTAAAAATTAGTGTTCTTGCATATTAGTGTCTACCTGAGTTTTTCTTGAGGAAAAAGATACATGCCACCTGAAGATAGCAAATAAAACAAAACCATAATAAAGAGCCAATGTTCTCTTTGGCTAGAATTGAGTTCTTGGTTGCTATCAAATCCTCTCCTTGGCTCCTATTCTAATCCACTTTCCTAACTGGCTTTTCTTTATTGCCTTGAAACCCTTTCGCACATGCAGTTCTTTGTCAGTATTTCAGAATGGCAAGGCCTACTATTACAGACTCCTTATGCACTTGTCTTGGAGACTATTATATCATGTGGCTGTGGCTGAAACTCTGAAAGGAAAGTACAGTTTTATTTATTTATATTTATTTATTATATTTAATTATTTAAAATTAATTTTAAATTTATTTATTTATTTATTATACAGTTTAGTAATATTTATTTTGATTATTAATGATTAACACTGGGATGTATTTTGATTCTGAGGAAGAGGAACAGCCATTTTCCACCTCAATGCTATTTTTCATCCTTTCATCAAACTCCAAGTCTGGGAGTTGTTTAAAACGACACCTATATTTTTTGCAGTTAATGCTCACACACATACCGTATATTCCTATGTAATGCCTTTCAGCACCAAAGGGTATTCTTATCTCAATTGGTCCTTTTAAACCAAGATTTTTTTTATATGCGGTCTTGCATTTTATCAATATTTTTTAATTCCATAAGCAATTGTCCAAAATCATTCTACAAAGGGGAAATAAACCAAGAAATAACAAAAGAATTGACAGTTTTAATGCAGAAAGCATACCTATACTATGTTTATTATCTCATTGTTACTTACTGTTGTAGGATCTGTTGGTTCATGGATTAACCAAACTGTCGATGTATAGTGTAGTTTAAGATTTTTGTTGTTCTGCTGAGATTTGGAAAGAAGGGGGTTTGGACAATGAATGGTGGTACTTATGGTCTCCTCCACACCTCTGTACAGTTTCAGATATAAGCTGGTTTTTCTTATTTTTCACTACTACAGTGATGTTGGGAGCACTGAAGTGCTTTTGGGGTGAAAATTGAACAGTAACATCATTGTTGCCTGGGGGACGTCTGGTTGGGGGCTTTTTTCACGTCCCTGTTAAGTTCCCTTCTGAAGTGATATCTATCTACTCATAGTCACCTGCTTTCTAATTGTTGGGTTGGCAGGAGCTGCAGCATGTGACAAAAGCTCACCCCGTCCCACGGCAGCAACCAGATCCCGAACACAAATTGCCAATTGTCAGCACAGTGTCTTAACCTTGTGAGCCACTGTGCTTCTCTTTATTTTTCACTGAAGTGCCAAGAAAACAAATTAAAGAAGATATGCAGTATGTAAATTGTGTGCATCCTTTATTAGAAAAGTTGCAGACAGAAGATGTTCACTAATTGTAGATTTTCTTTTCTGGAAAAATGGGTGTATTTTGCATATTAATATTATCAGTAAGACAATCTAAGCTCAATGTACATTTCCCAGTGTATTGAAATCAGTTTTAATGGTGATTAAAAAATCTATTACTGCTGTTATTTTTCCAGAAATTGCTCCGATTCCAAAAATGTCAGTCCCATTAACCAGAATAGTAATCTCAGCCAGTGAGTTCATTCCTTTTGTAGTGTGTATGAAGTTATCTACCACAAACTCTAACTTGCATAGAACAAAGTTGAATTATTTAGACAGTTGTATCGTTGTATTCCTACTTAGAATTCCAGAGGCTTTGTGAATTGTTTGCTTTTGCAGATCCCACAAAATACAATAGAAATAGCATAAAGAACAAGGAGAAGTCTTTGTTAGTTTTCAATTATATTCTGGCTATCTAAATTAAGTGTTAACATAACTGTATAATCTCAGAAAAATCCAAATTCTGTTATGCAATGTTTTCATGTTAGCATAACCTTAACATACTGTATGTTCCCTCACTTGCCAATCTCCTTGTATGTAAATATTTTTCACAATTGAATGATACTATTTATAGATTGGATTAGCTTGAATCCAATTTAATTTTAAAGTTATGGGTTGATGCTTTGTTTTTAATTCCAAAAGGAAAAAAAAATACTGTTTTAAATTTACAGTGTGCTAGAAAAATATACTGTGTCCCACAAATGAGTCATAGTCATATTAGGGTTATTTTTTTCATATTTCTGCACTGTTTGCTTTTTCTTTTTAACTTTTTCTGTTATTATTTTTAAATGAAAAAAATATTAAAAATATATAAATATCCTACATTGTTTTGTGTTTTTCAGTTTTTTTTCAATTTCAGTTTTTTTTTCTGCCCTAACTTCAGACTATAAAGAAGCAGAAGATTCGTATGCAAAAGCACTGCAGGTTTGTCCGACCTCCTGTAACACAGATAGATCCATTTTGTATTCAAATAGAGCTGCAGCAAGAATGAAACAGGTAATACTAATTTCCAAGATTATAAAGTGGTAAATTTCGTCAGAATTTTTATGTGCAGGGAGTTGCAGGCCGAAATAACATTGGGGGGGGGGGGGGGGGGGTGGTTTGGCATGTCAGATGCCAGTGCAAATTTATTAAGTTTGAACAGATCTGCTGGGATAGAGTGAGAGTATTGCCAAGCAGTTGCTAATTGACCAGCTTTCCTCTAAAGCTGTGTCCATTGCCATATCTCAACTCTCACTTGAAGGGAATGCTGGGAAAGAGTTTTTGCTTTAGCAACTTTTTTCAATTTGGCAACTTTCAGACTTCTGCTCCCAGAATTCCCTAGTTAGTATGCTGGGAAAACTGCCCTTCCTGTTGGACATGTTTATTACAGATGGTGAATGAGGTCTGGATGTTGCTAACTTAAGGAAAAAGTTTTCTGTCAGCTCTTCTCCCCTTCTCTCTGGTATGTTCCCTGGAAAAAGCTGATGGAGGCTTGTCCCAAAATGGCCAACATGTGTGTGTGTATGTGTGTGTATTTGCTTCACTTACCACAGCAACAGTTTCAAGAGTTGAAAATCTCTTCTTGCATACATTGAAGGTAGTAATAAAATTTTTGGACTCAAGGCTTATTGATATTAATTATGTTGTATCTTTTATTACTTGACCTGGTGGCACAGTAGTTAAAGGCCCTGTCACACTGCCCAACGGATGCAAAACGTTAGTAAAAAGGACACAACGGACGAGCAAAATGTTCCATCCGTTGTTATCCGCTCTCAAAAGGGGCAAAAATTTGCATAACCGGAGCGGATAACACGGAAAGGAACGGACGCGGGGAGGACGCAGGGCGGATGGAAAGCGGATGCGGAACGGAAGCCCAGCGGATGGGAGCGGATGGCACATCCACTAGGCTTCCGGGGGACCTCAGCAAAGCAGATGCGGAACGGATACAGCGGATGCACAGCGGATGCACAGCGGATGAAGCAGATGCAGAGCGGAAGCCTAGCGGAAGCCTAGCGGATGCCTTGCGTTAATTGCGCATGCGGGGGGGATTTATTGCGTCAGCCCCGTGGATATAAAGGGAAGCAGCTCGCACGTGGCCAGCATTCAGAGGAAAGACCTGCTGCCGGATACATCGAGTCCTTGCCTGCCCTGCCTGCAAGCCTTCCTGCAAGCCTTCCTGCCAGCCTGCTTCCCAGCTTGCCTCCCAGCCTCCTGACCAGCCTCTCTACCAGCCTTGCTCTCTTCCTGCCTGCCAGCCTTGCTGCCAGCCTGCCTTCCAGCCTCCCTGCCAGCCAGTCTGCCTGCCAGCCTTGGTGCCTGCCTGCCTGCCTGCCTTCCTGCCAGGCTTTCTGCCAGCCTTCGTGCCTGCCTGCCTGCCAGGCTTCCTGCCAGCCTTCCTGCCAGCCTTGGTGCCTGCCAGCCTCCCTGCCAGCCTCCCTGCCAGCCAGCAACCCCATAATCATGGGGAAGAAGCGAAAGCCTCAGCAACCTGCCGCCATCCCTGGCAAGAGGGACAGGGCCACCCTTCCGCCCCCTGTCCCTGACTCTGCTTCTGCTGGGGCTTCTGCTGCTCGGGCTCGCTCTTCTGGTGCTGGAGCTTCTGCTGAAGCTGCTCCTGGCGGTGGTGCTTCTGCTGGTGCTTACTCTGCTGAAGCTGCTCCTGGCGGTGGTGCTTCTGCTGGTGCTTACTCTGCTGAAGCTGCTCCTGGTCCTGCTGGTCCTGCTTGTGCTCCTGGACTTGATCGTACTGCTCGTGCTCCTGGTCTTGCTCGTCCTGCTCGTCCTGCTCGTGCTCCTGGTCCTGGTCCTGCTCGTGCTCCTGGTGCTGCTGCTGCTGCTGCTGGTGATGATGATGATTATGATCCTGCTGGGGATGATGATGATGATCCTGCTGGTGCTGCTGCTGCTGGTGGTGTGGAGGAGCAGCCCCTACTACCTGGGAGCCCCTCTGATGAGGGCCCATCTGGTCCTGCCAAAGGGAGGAAGAGGCGTATGCGACAACGGGAGAGGAGGCAATACTATATTGAGGAGGAACACGAGGATGAGGTGCTGGAGTGGCTGAGAGAGAATGACTATCTGTGGCGGAAGGGACACCGGCTGTACAGGGACACCAAAAGGAAGCAGGCTGCTTGGAGAGAGAAGGCGGAGAGTATGGGCTACACTTCGGAGGTGCTCCTCGGCCCGTGAAAGCACATGCACACCTGGTACGGGAAGCTGCACCTCAAGAAATCTGGCCAGGCCACCGTTAAGCTGATGGACAGAGAGACCTACGTCATGGCCAGGTGCAGCTTCCTAGAGGGTGAGATCCGCCACCGAGAAGCCCCAGGAGCCCCTCTCACAACCCTCTCTCTCCGGCATTCTGCTGAGAGCCAGTCCTCTTCCGGCCGAGAGTCAGTCCCTGTCTCCAGGCAGGTTTCTGTGGAGCGTGCCACGGCGGAGAACCCGCGGACAGGTGTTGTAACCGTGGTGGAGCGCGTGGAGGACTCCCTGGTGCGGTGGGAGAAAGGAGACAGTGCATCCACCACAGCCGTAGCCGCATCCATCCCCCCCAGCTCCACCTCCACAGAAAGGCAGAGAGCCAGACAGCAGGAGGGGCAGAGCCACACTGTCCTGCTGGAGATCAGGGACACCATCCGGAGCAGCATAGATCTCCTCTCTCAGCTGGTCCACACCGACTCCTCATCCTCCAACCGCAAGCTCTTCCTCACCTATGTCAACCAGACCCTCAGGAACATGGAGGAACCCCAGTACCAGGTGGTGAAGGACTGGATCACCGAGCTGCTTCACAACCCTCCAGATCCAGAGGAACCTGCTCCCACCCAGCCCAGGTCTGCTCCTCCACCCCAGGTGATGTCCCTCCCATTCCAAGGCTTTCCACAGGCCCTCACCTACCAGGGCTATGGCTACCAGGAGGTCCAGCAGCACAGGCAGCAGCCCTTCCCAGTCCAGGCACAGAGTCATCAGGCGACACCGTTGCCACCAGTTCCACTGATGCCACCGATGCCACCCACGCCAATGATGCCACCGACGACAGCGATGCCACCGATGCCACCCACGCCAGTCCTCACCCAGCTGCAGACCAGACAGCCCCACTACACTCCTCCTTCCTCCACCCCACAGCCAAGCCCGGCCTCAGTACATCTGTCATCAGTACTGGGGCTGAGACCCCATGGCATGGAGGAAGGAGCTCTCAGCATCATGGGTCGGAGCCAGCTGTCCGAGAGCTTTCTCAACACACCGTCACCTGTTGTCCTCTCGGGGCTAGGCACCCCAGTGGTGCTTCAGACCAGCACTGCAGCAGCACCCACCTCCACAGCACCTGGACCCTTCACCCCTGAGACTGGGCACACCTCCGAGTGACCAAGAGGAGTGCCAGAGACTCACTGGCTGGCTACCTGTGGACTTTATTTGGACACTTGACTTGGGTCATTTTTCTTTTACAGCTTGTTGTTCAATAAAGTCTATCTTTGATTCACACACTTGCTTCATTTCTTTTTTTTAATAAAGTCTTGGTGGAAACTTTTAAAAATGGCTTAAGCCTTTGCATGCTTATGGGATGGGTTGAGATAGCAGTGGGGTAGGTAGAGATACCTGTGGAGTGAGCAGGGATACCTTTGGGATGGGTAATAGCTGTGGGGATAGATAAACCTCCAGTGCAAGCATAGTGGGACTGTATGGTCCACCCTCCCAGGTGCCACACCGATGGCCCTTTATTATCAATAACAATGTAATCATTGATCCACACATGTCAACACAAACACAATTCTTTATTAAATGCCCTGATCATTGTAGGCCCACTCAACATACATGGCCCAATCTCATCCGTGTGATGAGACAGGCTGAAGGAAGCATCCATTAATCATCTATCATCCTGTCTTGCCACTCCACTGCTCCAGCTGGAGAGTTGCACCAGTGTTTCAGGAGGTTGCGCTGCTTCTTCCCTTCACGTGAGGCTCTGTTGGGGCCTTGCACATCCTCAGTGTCTATCAGGTTTTGCCCTTGCCTCCATTCTCCATTTTAAATGCTTTGTTTCCGTGCTGCATCCGCTAGGCATCCGTTCTGCATCCGTTCTGTGTCCGTTCCGCTTCCTCCCTGCGTCCGAGTGGATGCGAGTTGTGCGGATGCGGAACGGATGCCTAGCGGATATAGCGGATGCGTAACATGCAGAACGGATGCCTCGCGGATACATAGCAGATGCAGAACGGACGAATTGGATACATTTTCCGTGCAAAAGTTTTGAGCAGCTCAAAACTTTCTGAGCAGATGAAACGTCCATAAACGGATGCTGGACGGATAGAGAGGAAGCAAAACGGAGGCAGTGAGTACAGAACGGATACATTACATTATCCAATGGATGGCAAGCTTTTTTGTCCGTTTTACATCCTCTTTGCATCCGTTGGTGCAGTGTGACAGGGGCTTAAAATGCAGTGGTGCAGTAGTTAGCATGCAAGATTGCAGGCTAACTTTGCCTACACCCAGGAGTTCGATCTTGAGCTCCTCAAGCCTTCCATACTTCCAAGGTCAATAAAAAGAGGAACCAGATTGTTGAGAGCAATATCCCAATGTAAACCACTCAGAGAGTGCTATAAAGCACTGGAGCAGTATGTAAGTCTAAGTGCTATTGCTATTTGTTTTATTTTCTATAAATGGAAAATAAGAGGAGGTTAGCCGGCCTACAGATAAAAAGAATATTTTTCTTAGCCTCTAGTTTCACTGACTTATTGTCCCATAGTTCTGAATGTAGATGCTGAGCATATAAAGTTTTTATGCTACCATTTTATCTTTCCCAGTTGTTATGAATGTCAAAAAATTATATTTTATATTAAGTGTCAATGTTATCTCTCATTTAGGACAAGAAAGAAATGGCTATAAGTGACTGCAGCAAAGGTATTTTCTTTTCATGCTTTTGCTCTTGGTCAGAATATTATGTTTAGAGGCTAGACATGGGAGAAAATATAGGAAATTTACAGGAATTTGAAATTATTATCTACTTGGATGAAGCCTGATCAATGGCACTGTTAACTTTCAAGTCTACCTCCCTCAAATATTTGGGTTACACAAGGAGCATATGATGACTGAAATAAGCAGAAAGCTAAATAATAATAATAATAATAATAATAATAATAATAATAATAATAATAA
>BLBF01000003.1:106007779-106044582 GCA_015471245.1 Laticauda colubrina | reverse complement strand
AATAATAATAATAATAATAATAATAATAATAATAATAATAATAATAATAATACATGAAGCTTTCAACTGAGCATAAATCTAGGAAGACAGTACATAGAAAATAATTGGGCTCCATTTATCTGATTTTAAAAGAAGAAATGAATTGGACAGGTTTAGAGAGACTGGAAATAGCAGGATAGAATGGAGCAGGGGTAGGAACAGTGAAATCAGATTGTTTACCATCACTGCTAACCAAGATATATACTAACCTATGGTTTGTTGAATATATAACAATGAACTGGGCTCACATAGAATATTAAACATTAATCAGGTAAAATAATTTTTGAACTACATTGTTGGTTTATATGACATGTGAAATTGAAAGCAGACAAACTTTTTTTTTAATCCTATGAATTCAGGGTCAGTATGATAATCATGTTGGGTTCTAAACAATGTACATCTAAGGGCATACCTTGATGTGTATATTTGCTTAATCTATTTACTATTTAGAAATGGAGTTGTTAAATAATACTGTAGCATGGTTTTACAGGTATCTTGTAGAAATACTGCAAGTAAGATGTATTATTGCTCTTTTTTTGTTTTTCAGCTCTAGAGTTAAACCCAAACTACATCAAAGCACTGTTGAGGAGGGCAGAACTGTATGAAAAAACAGAAAAATTAGATGAAGCTTTAGAAGATTACAAAAATCTGCTAGAGAAAGATCCATCGGTATATCAAGCAAGGGAAGCTTGCATGGTAAAGTTATTTTTGTAATCAAGGAGATGATTATAGTAATACGATTAAATCACAGAATTTTTCAGGACACTAGTGAAAGATGGCAGTCAAAGAAGCATGATCCAAAAAAATAGGGAGTGAAGAGAAAGGCTGTCTCTGAAATCATAATCCTGATTTTTCAAGTTGAGGAACAGTTATAAGCAGAGGTGGGATTAAACCAGTTTGGGCGAACCAGTTGTTGAAATTCTGCCCAGTTTGGCGAACCAGTAAATCCCACCACTGGCTTGTCTCACCCCCACCCATTTCCTGGCCTTTTTGGGGCCATTTTCCAGGCCGGTTTTCAGGCTGTTTCCCAGACTGTTTTCTGGGCCTTTTTCAGACCTTTTTTGGGTGAAAACAGCCCAAAACCAGAACTGCCCAAAAGCCTAAAATGGGGGTAAAAACAGCCCCAAAAGTGTCCAGAAAATGGCCTGGAAAATGCCCAAAAACAGGTCAAAAAAGGAAGGAAGAAGATGGTAATGAGAAAATGGAAGGAAGGAAAGGAAGGAAGGGGTTAATCCAGTTTTAGCTTAGTTTATTTCAGAATTGCCTGCACAGAAGTATTGTCAATTCTTCTTCTGCTATTTATTATTTTTGGGTTGCAAATGGGCTTTAATTGTAAACTGCTTCTGAGGAATCAATGGGATTTATTGCCTCTGCCACCTCAGGTGTGAAATGTTGGCTATTATGATATAATATGTTGCTTTTTAATAAGCTCAGCCTCCAATGTCTTACTTTCCTTGGTGGTGGGAGCAGAATGCTTTGCTTGTCTCTCCCCATTCTTTCACTGTAGGTGGAGGCATTTGCACCAAGAAACTGAGAGTTGGTTAACCCTTTCATTTCTGGAGGTGTTGCATATAGGCCCAAGGAGACATGGCTGGGTGTGATGAGTGACGTTGAGTTGGCCACGCCCACCCAGTAACATGATCACCTGGCCACACCTACCCAGATAGTCATTAGGGCAGAGAACTGGTTGTTAAACGATTTGCATCCCATCACTGGTTATATGAGATGAATTATTCTTGAATTATAGCTTTTATTTCAGATATGAGCAAACATAGAGTTTGCTTTAGAGTTAAAGTGTGGGAAAAATCTGCTATGGAGGGAACAAAAGGACATTTTAATTTTTTTCTTTCTTTCCTTACTTGTTTTTGTGACTTTTTGAAGAGCATTTGCTATCAGATTCTCAGAAAAGATGATAAAGCTATAGCTTTTTGGTCCCCTCCAAAAATTTTAATTTTAATTTGGTTTTTAATTGTAGCAATGTGTGGTCTTAATAGCCCCTTTAAAACGAGCTGGTGTGGAGAGTTGTCTAAAATATGGAAAAATCATAAAATCAGAATGTTCTTTGGAAAGAGTATCATAAAGATGTTCCACTCTTTGCATAACATTATCAACAACTAGCCATAGGCTTTAATAATGGCTTTGAAGTTCCTTAAATGCTATTGTGAAGGGGCTCTCTATGTCTCTGAATTACATGACTTGAAAGAAAATCTGTAGTTGTATGATGGGCACGTCTTGGATTTGGAAGCCCAAAATTGCATCCACTGAGCTATTTCTCTTACTTAGATGAAAGCAAATTCACTGTTTGACAGGTATGCATATGTCTCTAATAGATCAGATAATGGCCGAGGTTAACAAGCAGTTTTTCATCATCAAGTGATGCATCAATCTGCACACTGGAAAAAGAATAAAGTTGCTTGATATGTTTTTAGAATTGGTCTTCTGTTTGCTTTTGTTTTTAGAGATTGCCAAAAGAAATAGAGGAACGTAATGAAAAACTTAAGGCTGAGATGTTAGGTAAGTAAATTTTGTATATAGTTTGCTAATGCAGGAGAACGGTTTCTGTAACGGGATATGCATAGTGTTGTGACTTTTTAAAATTGCCTTTTCTATAGACTTTGTAGAATTCCATAGTACCATGGACTTGTTTCAGATTCTGCCATGTTTGAAAAGAAAGGATTTGTGTATATTTATCTTGTCAGATCATTAAATAACTGTTGGAGCTAGGTCACCCTGATCTCTACAGCTACAAAAATAGAAACACCCTGACTCCTGCCACAGTAGAAATACAGACTACTCATTTTGGCTATAAGAAATAAACTTTTATATTAAAGCAAACAGCAAAATTGCTTCTACCATGGGATCTACAGCTTGAAGTCATTCTGAAGATAGGAATAATAGACTGGATACAGAGGCTGGTTGTAGATTTTATTGATGTTAAGTTATATCTAGTATCTGGGTATAAAAGGCAACTATTGTTCTCATTGAGCCAATTGTGATGGTGATATTGTTATAGTCCTTAGAAAATAGTAAAATTTGTTCATAATTATGTGAAGTCACAGTTGCCAGTTTTTTCACTAATATTGACCTTCATACACATCAAGGTCTTTCCCAAAATGTCGGATGTAATAATGTGGTGCAGGGGTCTCAAACTCAAGGCCAAACTCAAGGTCAGATCCGGTCTGTGGAATGCTTAGATCTGGCCTGCGGGGCTGCCCTGGAAACAGCAAATGACTGGCCCAGAAGAGATAGGTCCTTTCTTAATTTAAGTCTTATGAAGTTCTCCAAGTCATTTTTTTGAATGGTTCAAAACACGATAGAACAATGTTTTTGTCTGAAATTGAAAAAAAAATACTACTAGTAGTGTAGTTTTTAGCTGGATTTTAGTTTCAACATGCTCTTATAGTTAAATAATAGTGAAACTGATATTTAAAGTTCTTTTTTTCAAAGCAATAAAGCTGAGTTTTATGCCAATTTTATGCTTGTACTGAATCATACTCTTTGTGGACAGCTGATTTCAGTTTATCCAAACTCAAATGGTTTGTGAAGAAAAGAGAAGGCTTATCCAGCTCAATCTTTGTTCTCTTATCGTTCATCCACATGCTTCCTTTCAATTTTGTTTTTCATGGTCTTAAGGCAGGGCTTAATCTGGGCTGCTTCAATTCTTTCAATTCTTCATAAACTTTATACTGTCTAATCATAGTACAATGTTAGAGGGCAGCATGGGTTCTTCTCACCCTTTTTAAAATAAAAATGTTAACTAAGGAGTTCTAGAATTGAGGATGAACACAGTAGCTCTAAATAATTTTGATTAAAAAGTCTTGTGGAAAAGCAGGTGTTCTGTTTACCTCTGGTCTGTCAAAAACATGCTATGGGCATTATGAAACCCATAGGAGTTGTACTAGTGGAGATGTAAATTCAAAGGGGAAAACTGCATGTGATAAATACATAATGGTGGAGCAAATTTTGGACATATAGCATCTTTCCCCCTGGAGTCTTTTAAAATGACTGTCTACTGTTGAAAGTGGATGATATAAAGAATATCATCCTTCTTATGTTGGCATTTCTTGAACAGAATTCTTAACAGCATTTTTAAGACTTCCTTCTGTCAGAAGGCATTCTTTCCATTATTGTGATATTTTTTTAAATGTAGTTGATGGTGTGAATTTTTTTATGCATGTGTATTGCAGGCAAGCTGAAGGATCTTGGGAACCTGGTTCTCCGTCCATTTGGCTTATCAACGGAAAACTTCCAAGTGAAGCAAGATTCCTCAACTGGCTCCTATTCTATCAACTTTGTTCAAAATCCAAATAATAACAACCGATAACACTAGCCCAAATTGCATGTGGCAAAATTTTGGGCTTTGAGGCTTAATGGTGATGTGGTTTCGGTGAATGCAAAAAGGATGAGTAAACATTTAATGCATAACATCATTCTTTAAACTGGGAAGATTTGAACTGAGACCTATGCATTGTGTATTTGTGTGTGAGATTCTTTCAAAAGAGGTGGGCAGAAGAAGACTGTTATTTGACCTTCGCAGTGATGTTTCATGCACTTTGGGCACTGCACCTTCCATCTGAGGAGGGTGGGGTTAGCTTTGCAAGTTAGAAAAATGTCAGTGCGTCTAAGCCTGTAGCCATAGTAGAATCATTTCATCATTTGTGAAGTTTGTAAGTCTCTTTGACGGGCAGAGAAGTGTTTCTCTATTTAGAGAATCTACTTTTACCTTACAGATTAATAAATCATTCATGATATTAGTGCCTGTCTTTTAATTCAAAGTAGCCTTTTCAGTGTTAAGTGTTGCATAACAGCATAAATTCTCTTGAATGAGGGAAAATGGTTATTAGCACCTGCATAACTACTCCAAGCTCCCCTCCCTAGGTGATTTTATTTTATTTTATGCTTTTTTAGAAGACACATTGATAGGCTTTTAAATACATCTATTTAATTTATTTATTTATTTTATAAATCCCAAAAAGATGAGGGGGTGTCTGGTAAAACAATTCAAGTTCTCGATCACCAAAAGATGTTAGTTTATTTGCAATGTTCTCTAGTTATAAAGCAAGCTACCTATCCCTGCTTGGATATGTCTGCTAAACCCTTTATCAGACTGATTTCCACAAAATGTGTCTATTCTTGCAGAAGATATAGACAACTTGCTGTAATTTCTACCAGTATCATAAACAGTATATTATGGTGTTTAAATATGCTTTTATTATATTTTGTTTCATCTCTAAGGAAAGGTATGCAGTTGTATAATTTGTACCAGACACCATTATTCACCAATAGTGTTCAAACATTATTACTACACAGCCTTCATTTCAATAAGACTTCAAGATAAGACTGTTTTGATCAAAGAAAAAGAAAATACAGTGCATTCATTTCTGAGTTCTTCCTATATAAGTTGTTTGTCAATTCATAGCCACATTGTTTCTTTCAGATTCAAAAATCTTATCATAGAGAGTTGTAAACAATAATTTAAGCATTAAATCCCTAAGTGCAGCTGACTGAAATTCTACATGATTAAAACATCTTTTTGCAAATTTGAACACATACTTAGCATTTATATGGAATTGTAACATACTCAGAGTAAGAAAGCAGTGAATATGGCACATGAAACATGTATATATCCTTTCTATTAGTACTTTGTAATATATTTGGCAAGAATAACAGCTTCCAAATATTTCCTGTAGCTAACTGGGTCTTTCTGTTCTTGCTTTTGGAATTTTTCTTATTCTTCCATGCAGAACAGTTTTAGTTGAAAAGATTATTGTATTTTCTCCCACATGCTGTTTTTTTGAGATTGCCCCACATATGTTTATATTGTTTCTCATAAGTATTTCATGGTTCACAAATAGAGTTGTTTATGTCAATTGCATGGGAGAGCGGTAAAATAAAGCCTTTTCTATAACCTCATCTCAAAAATAATTATCTAGAAATCCTTGATGAACCTGAAACATTTTGGAAAACGTGTTTTGGGCTGATGAAACAAAAATTGAAATCTTCAGCCACAATCACAAAAAAGAAAAAGAGGTGAAAAATTTGGAGAAAAACAAACATTTCAGAATGGTTAGCATAGGGTCTCTCTGTTATGCTCTGGAATTATATGGCAGCCACTGACAAAGGAAGCATTTTGTGAGTGGAAGAATGAAGATGTTAAACCAAGCATGAAGATCCCTAGAAATTGTTGTCCTTAGTTAATGAAATAACTGAATTTGAAAAGAAGCTGGGTAATTGAGCAGGACAAACACCTGTAAGTATCTCCAGACTTGAAAGTCTGTAAGATCTAAGGGTTCATCCAAAAATGTTCAGTACCTTGGCCAGACAATATACCTGATTGTGAAGGCAGCATTCTGTGTTGTGACTTTCAGGCCCACCCAGGGAGTGCATACAAAGAGAATTATAAATAATTAGTTTCAGCTTGAAGCTGCAAGGAAGAATGAGAAAAAATACCAAGTTTGTAATAAACTATTCGCTGGCTACAGAAGTATATGGAAGGAAGAGTTTTAAAATAAGACTTTGGCGGTTGCTGCATTCTTTATTAACTTACTTTGAATCTAGAAAAAACATTCAAAATTAATGGAAAGGTAATACAGTATGTTTAATTTTATTATGTAGAGGTTGTATTAGCTTCTGTTTATACAGGGATTCATTAAAACATAATTTCTGATTATAATTGCCTAAACATGTATATGCATTTTTGTTCAAGATGGCATTTATGGTAAGAGATGGTTTTGGTTTAATTGGCTTAAATTTTCGTTATATGGTTGGAAGAAAATAATTTAAGAGAGTGTTAGGAGAGAGTTGGGAAGGAGCTGCATGAATTAGGATAGGTTAACGAAGGAAACATGACTGACAGATTATAATTAGAAGCTGTTTTACACCTATAGTGACATTTCCCTAACATCAAGATCTGTTGGCTCTGCTGGAATGTGCAAATATTTTCAGTTGACCTGCTTCATATTGGAATGGGGACTGTAAAGATGATTATATGACTGCTCGGGGTGAAAATATACAGGAGCAGAAATGTTGGCATTGCTTGAGAGATGTGTGATATGATAGCCACTACACACTATCTTTTTAAATTGTTTTTAAGGAGAGGCAAAGATGGACCTGGGAAATACCTGAAAAGCTCATTACCAGCAGACCTGCAATTAATAGTGGTTGAAGATACAGGTAATTTGATGAATTGGCAATTGGAACGGGAATTTAAGAATTGTCCAACAGTCTAGTATTAGCAGTAAATAGAAGAGACCAAGAACATCAATGGCACATTAGTATGTGCTACTATTTGTCAGTTAGAAGGTGCTAGAGTTGGGAATGGAAATTCCTATTATTTCTCCCTAGGCCTGAAAGTCACAACACAGATTACTGCCTTCACAATCTGGGATTTAGTACAAAGAGAGGTATATTGTCTGGCCAAGGTACTGAACATTTTTGGATGAACCCTTAGCAAGACAGAGTCTCATGATACTTAAGGTGGTACCCAATTTTCACCTACATTATATTTTTAAAGTAAATGCTGCCTTTGTATACAAAAATTCACTGGGTTTGAATGGATAGGTGATCCACCTGATTGAGATTGCTGGAAGAGGCAGGATTCTCTCAAAGTAGTAGTGAGATGGTAATCTGGAAATAAAAGATTCCCAAGAAGTGCTAGATGGTGGGAAAAAAGTAGTTAATTGGGCACAAAGTAAGATGTTACCAGACTACTGATCTCCACATGTGACTGGTGGATTGTTTGAGTAGGATGATTAAAATTAGTTGGTGGTCTTGGATTAAGGGAATAGAAGTGGAGAGAGTAATGTGATCCTATTAGTGATAGATTTGGAAAGATATGATGCGGGATGCTAGATTTGCTGTTTTAGGGGAGAGATTGCTGATAATCTCCACTTCTGGCACAGTGGCTTCTAATATAGCTTTTGGCAGCTGGATTGTTAATGCTCTTGGCCTTAAATTGATCGTAACATTAATGAGGCATTTTTAATAAGCCTGTGCTTATCTATAGCTTGATTGAGGATGAACAGGTAGATCTCATGTGTTTTACCTGGACCTCTCTGGGCAAGGACACCAATGTTGTTCTTTTGGAGATTCGTTCTATTGTTTCATGTTGTTTATCAACCAGTATCTGGGAGTAGTGGGATTGATCTATAAAAATACAGTGCAAGTGTTAATGCCAATTTATTACACTGAGCTGTAAGAACAAGTTAAGTATCCTGCTGGCTGATCAGCATAATCTTTCAATGATTTCTGAACCTGATCTTGTTGGCATTGGAGTTGTTTTGCTTATTGATACTGGGCAATTTCAGATGCCATGTCTTGTTGGATCTGGGCAGATTTGGGAGTACATGACCTCCAGGCACACCATCAGCTTGTCCCTTGGAATCTCAGGCCTGATACATTGACAAAACTTCAGAACAGTTTTTCAGAGATCTGCATATGGAGAATATAACATTTAGTTCTTTGCCTGATCAGATCATTTCCTGGCCAAGATAACATTGCTGTCCATGACTTCTGTGGGGTGAAGGAGCATTCATATTGTCTGTTCCAGGTGCTTTATTGATTCAGGTGGATTCTGGATGGGACTTGAATAATTTCCCATAGCTTGGCCATAGAAGACCACTTGGACTCTTGAGATTGGTATTGGACAGCACAGAGAAGCAATCCACAGTGTTTTACCAAAGTTTTCAAGATGTCTAGCCCATTCAATGGCTTAACCACTTACCACTGAGGCAAATTAAATTACAACCATAACCAAAGTAGACTGGAGGATAAGAAGGAAAGTAATACAATCTATTTAAAAGTGAGGAGGCATGTTGTATTCTGCAGAATGATTTCACTAGATTTAGTGGCAGTGGAGGGAATACTCCCTCTCCCTTACCTGTTCTGAAAAATTATAAACTCTAGAAGTGGTGTAATCTACACTGTTTAGAAAGCCATTGTCTTCTGTTGGAATTGCTGTTAGCTATCTCTGCTTAATATTACAACTTTCATTAATCTTTTACTGTCAAAGAAACGAACAGATGAAGAGACTGCAACATTGCTTGGGATAGCTTTTTAAAAGTGCAGAAAGAACAAATCAACGTTTTATTTCAAAACATGGTACACAACAATTCTTGAATATTTAACTTCAGGCAAATAATAATTTTCCTTATTCAAGTCTACCAAATAAAGGAGGTGGCATAGTGACATAATATATGGACATAAAAGGTAACATGGAGCAAAGCTTAAATATTAAGCAACTAAAGAAAAAAGTGAAAAGCAATACATTACTTCTACCACTAAAAATTTCCCTGACAGCATACTTTCAAAATGAAAACCAAGGTGGTTGAAATTCAATTCTTCATGAGCAATATAAATAGTCATCTTGTCTCTTTTTCAAACTTAGCCCCCTTCTTTTCTACACTTAAAGTAAGCTGTGTCTTCTCCACATCATTAAATTATGGTGGTAAAATAGGCAGAATTGGTGTGTTGGAAGAAAAATAAAATCAGTTCTGGCTAACAGTGGGTGTTGTCTATGCAGGCACTATTGGCTCCGCCCATAATGTGTACCCTTGTTTGTATAGATTGATACCATTTTCCTGAGTAGAAACTATCACTTTGTGCCATGATGACTCCTTCAAACTTTATACATTTTTTCAAGTGAAAACATTTTAAATCAAGATGCTTAAAAAAACATTTTCCTTCAGAATAGATGCATTATCTGCATTATTTCATCAAAGTTTCTTTTTAACCTTCTGCAAACTGGTTTCAAATAATCTTTTTTTGAATGAAAAATTGTAAAAAAAAAAAAAGCCTTCACCATTTCTTTTGCTTTAACATCAGTGAAAAGAGTACTGCACCAAATTTCTTATGAAAATGGGCACAATTGAAATTACCATTAATCATTATTATGCAGAGCTTTTTTAAAGTAGGTGCTCTGGAATCTTTATAAATACTTTTAAAAATGTTTTCACAGATAATTATTAAATCTTTTTAATATAGACTTGTAATAAACATTTCCCTTGTTTTAAATGCTATTTAAAATATAAATCTGTTACTAAATAAAATAAAGAGGAAAAGTTACGATTGCAACTTGGAAAATATGAATTGGACACTTGTATTTGCTGGAATACATAATTTTAGAAAAAAATTATCTTAATGTATTTTAATATCCTAAAGATTGAAATCTCTATATTAGAAGGCATCCTTGTATTGACATGAAAACTGTTAATTATATCAACCTATATATTGTGCATTTTTTTGACATCACTTTTTCAAGCTAATTGCTGAATTTTGCTGCTGACGCGAGGGTTTGCAAAGTTTTAAAATAAGCAGTTTAGAAACACTGAACAAGTAATTCTTTTAGGCTTTCGGTGTAATCTAGTGAAAATTTGGCATAATTTATTCTCACTGAAATGTAAAACCACATTGCTGTTAAAAACTCAAGTCCCGATGAGAAAAAGATTAGAGGCTTCCTAGGATAGGAAACTTTCCAGTGTAAACCAGCTAATCTTTAAAATGCCAAGAAAGTCTCAGTGGAACATTTTAGTTATGACTAACTTAATGTGCAATACATCACTATGCTATAAAAAGAAATGCCATAACTTTGGATACCAATTACTATTTCATCTTAACAGTACCTGCTTGTGGCAGATACTGCTGGGTGAACAGAAGAAATAGAAAATCTGTACCTTCTGATGCAGCCTCTATT
This sequence comes from Laticauda colubrina, assembly GCA_015471245.1. Taxonomy (NCBI): domain Eukaryota; kingdom Metazoa; phylum Chordata; class Lepidosauria; order Squamata; family Elapidae; genus Laticauda; species Laticauda colubrina. Next base: position 106,033,853 of record BLBF01000003.1, on the reverse strand, counting down.
CTAGCCACTAAACTATTTCCAAAAGGGATGGTCTTTGCCACAATTACTCAAGGTAGAGTTATTTATTTTTGTCCCTTGCTGTTTTATGGAAAACCTTGAGTCTCAGAACACATCTGTTAGCCCTTAATAACCCGGTTGAATTTGGACATGCTTCCAGTAAAGGATTACAGCTCTGCTAACACTTGCACTAAAGACTAATGTTTGTTAAGATGTAAAATGTAACACACAAAGAACAAAAGCAAATGTTCAGAACCTTACAGCCAATTTTCCAGGTGTCTCAATCAGTTACCGGCGCCCATTCAGACAAGTTGCGTTTGAAGAGTAATATTACACTTTGTGATTCTTCATTCTGGTACTTCAAGTGGTTTCTTTCGCGTTGAATAGGCTCCTTGGCTCATGCCTTTGTTTATTGCAAAAATAATTTATAAAATATCATCAACATTTTAGATTTGAAATGATAAATCTACAGCACATACAGATTTCCTGGAAATGGACTATAGTTCTTATTTTTTTTTAAGTATCTCAGTTTACACCATGTTCTGGATTGCAGAGGAAAATGGCATATCAGATGTATGCAATTTCTGGTCAGCTGACAGACTTCATGCCAGTGCAAGAGAATTCCATAAACACAGCAGATGATTAATGTCTCTGAGCTGAAAAAGAAAAATACAAATTTATAGTTTAAGCTTATTTCCACATGTTCACACTATTATAGAACAGCTTAAAAAAATGGATATAAACTTATTCCACTGAAACAATATTAGATATTTAAACTCAATATGAAAGCTAAACACAATGTATTATCACCATTTTTTCCTTTCTCTTATATTCTGTAACCTTTATAATTCCCAATGATTCTGGATTCCATAGGAAAATGGAGGTGAGTGTACTTTGAAGATCTAGGGGTTTCATAATATAGTTTAACCGAATTTTACTGAACAGTTTAAAATATCCAATTGTCACATTTCTGAGGCATACCATCAATGATATAAAAGTTCTCATATAATTGGATTTGTTGAAGTTAAAATATTTAAATTAGATGTCAAGAAAAGTATGTTTAATAACATACATATTGATTCTGAAGGCTTTATAACATTAAAATGGGCAAACAAAGAAAAAATATATCAGGAAAATAAGGCAGCTGGATTTTGGCATCAAGGATGTTAAAAGAATATTAAAAGGCAATTGCAGAAAAGCTTAATATTCATTGCAGTCCATATAGAATTAATCTTGTAAATATTCATATCAAAACTACATTTAGGAAAGCTATTTGAGCAATTCAGGTAAATATTTGTGAGCAGGGATTGTATTCTAATAAAAATTATTTTCCCAAAAGCTAGATCCAGATATATCCCCTTCCCTGCCAAAGCTAGATCCAGATGGTATTCATAAAAAGGGTTCTTAATTCAAAGGTAAAATGATTATTTTAAAAAATAAAAATAGGTTATCTTTGTATTAAAACAAGTGGGGAAAACAGCATAATGCTAGGAAATTACAGATAAATTGGGTTAATATCTAGTCTGAGAGACAAGTCTTGTAGAAGAAAAATCAACATCTATAGAAAAGTCAGTTGTATTCCACTACCATCTTACAAATAAGGGGAGAGATGGTAAATGTATGTTTAGGCCAGGAATATGCCACATTTCTGGGCATGGGGAAGCTCACTTGAATTTGAGATCATGTGTTAGGTACCCACTCAAAATAGCCATGTAGAGACTTGCTTATTCATCAAATGACAGCCATGGTGGATATGGCTAGTCACAAAATATTTTAACCAAGTCTAATCCATGTTTGAATCATAATTTATAGACTAAGATTATAGCCATCATGACCATAGCATTGGGTCCAAATTACAGAGATATTTTATACTACCATGCCAAGAGACAGATTGTTTAATTTGTATAATGTATGTAACATAATGCATGTGGCGTTCCCCCCACATCTGGGTACTTATGATGACATGAAAATAACGCTTGGATTGGCAAAAGCTTGAAGGACAGAACACAGTGAAGAAATTTTCAGGTTTGGAGTTTAATGCTTTTTAAGTGATGAAATGATGAAAAGTCTCAAATGAATTTATCTTAATTGGAGAAAAAGTCTTTATAGAAAAGTGAAGTGAATCCATGCAACCTAAGAGAATGTGTTGGGGATATTTTAATAAAAAAGATAATCAGTTTATTGACTGCCATAAAGATGAATTCTGCTGGAAATTGATATTGTAGAAAAGGTGAAAAGAGCAAGTAAGTAATTGAACGAAAGCACTGACATGTATTTTCTATAATTAATATATGAAACTTATTGAAAAAAGATACAGAAAATCATATGGAAAAAAAGGAAAAAATATTCTAATAATCCAGTATCTTCTAATTCTTCTAAAATATAGATTTGTCCTAAAATGTGTTATTCAAAAATTAAAAGCAAGTATGTCCACCTCTGCATGAGATCTGCCAGACCTTTAACCATGCTATTTGCTTTGAAATAATGTGTGCCAGCATTTATTTGTAAAGTTAGCCATGCTATTTAATACCTGCATTGATACGAGCAATCCTAAACTCATATGCAAAACCAGGAAACCCTAACATAGCCAATAGAAATCTAATGCTAATATTTTTCTGTGTCTTGGACTCAAGTAATAGACTCCCTAATATACTATGTTATGTGCATAGCTACTGGTGTTTTAAGCTAAAATGACACAGGAAGCAAAGAAGGGTAAGTTGGGGTGGGGGGGGGAGACGGGACACTCTATACGGCAAAGAGTTTAGCTTTCAAGAGAAACTGGGATTAGCACTGCAGCTAGAATACTCCAAGGATAGAGGCATTATACTCTAGAAGTTCCTTATCACGGTACCACTTCACACTGCTCAAACTGGGAACAGCAGCAGTTATATTTGTTCCACTCTTTAACTACTCCAGATCCTGTCCATGATGAATGTAGACCAACTAGGGAATAATTAACAAGGACACTTATATTCTAAAAAACCAGAATGTCCTAATTTCAGACAGTACTGTTAGGAACTGTTATCCTCAAAAGGATTTTGAATAATGAAGTTATTGGAAATGAGGAAAATCATAACTGCAACTCAGAACATTAGAAAACCATACAGTACCAAAAAAGAAAAGAAAATCTTCAGACAGGCTCGATTTCAGTAAGTAGTGGCAAATGATGTTGAAGATGTCTCCATTGCATCAGTTCTATTTAATGGGAGAAACAGCAAAGAATTCTGATTTAAGATGATGGTTAATCCCCCTGTAATTTTTCACATCCAATTTTTCAGCCTCTCTCTAGTATTCTTACACTATTATCTGCCCTTAATTTGATTCACTGATATTCATCACTTAAAAGAAATATTTGTTATATAAAAATTAGTAATTCTTTGACTAGCAACAAGGAAGCCCACCTGACATGCATGAGAAAGAAGAATATAGGATTCAAGTTGATTTGACCTTATCTTGGGTTGCTCCAACCATTAAGAATGAAAAACATTTTTAGGGTGGTTTAATAGCACAAGAGGAGCCATGTTGAATCAGACCAAAGACTTAGTTTATTAAGTGTTCTCTATTCGAACTGGCCAACCGTATAGTTACACAAAATCAAAGAGAGATATCCAGTATGAGTACATTCCTGTTCCCCACTGCTTGTTTTCAGACATTTTTGATCTTACATGATTAAAGGGCTGCTTATCTTTCATACATTTGTCTAATAAGTAACTTTATATTCATCCCTGATAACAAAATTGATTAACATCAGGTTAAGCTTGTGTATGTGCACACATATACCGAGTTCAAAATGCATACTATTATGTGTCATACTACTATGTATACTTCAATAAGACATGCGTTTTGTTCTCTCTGGATAGATGGCAATGCTTTTTGAGCATTAAAAACACAGAACATCCCTCCTGTAGAGATTATTGGCAAAGTGAATTATTGGCTTGCCTAACTCACAGAGATATTTGTTCTTTCACATTATAAATTCAAATCTTGCACTTTACTGCACTTAATTTTAGTTCAACCCAGTGTTTATTTTTTTTCCACACCTGGACTACTATTAAGGCATGGGCCGAACATTTATGTATGAACTCATTCCAAGTTGCTGGAGTAATTCCACTATTTTTCATATTTTATCATGCTATCCCTTGCTTACACAGAAATGCCTTTTTATTCACTTTCAGCTCATCTAGATACAGGCTCTGGACTATCACCTTTTTCCCCAGTAGGAACTAGATTTCTCATTTCATTAAATTAGTGTATTATTTTAACTGATTGATCCTCCCCAAGTACATTTTTGATCCACCACCAGGCTCCTAGGAGACTCATTTACTGAGGAGATTAATATTCAGTAAGAACTTGTTAAAATAAACATGCTAACAATCCCGATTAAAACATTTCTATGGATAAATGATCAAGGTTATAATCCAAAGCCATGTTCATACATTCTATGTACTGTTTACTCTAAAGATTGCTCTGTAGCCAGTAAATTAGATGAACATCTGAGAGGAATTACACTAAATCTGAAAAATGCCAAGATACGTGAGATGTTAAGATTTCTTGGAGCTAGGATATACCCTGTGTTTTTCTTGATTTTTAGCTTGAACAGATCAATTCAGTGCAATTGAACATGGTCTCTTGACGTAATTGAAATAAGCAGAGGAGGAAGATATGAAACTTGACCTAGAGAAATCTGGGCTCAAATCTCCACTTGAATATATATAATACATTAGGATATAAAAAAGTGTATGTGAAAAAATATGAATATATGTATATGTATGTGTACACACTGAATATAAAATAAATAATTTATTGTACACATTTATAGTTTTATTTACAATGGAACTCAGCGGGTGACCCTCTGAGTCTCACCTACTTATAGGATTATTGTGGGGGTGAAATCAAAGGGGAAAAAACTGTATCCTGAGAATGGGCTTTCACAAAAAAGCAGGACATAAATAATCAACTTTAAAAATGAGATGAAACAAGCAATAGTTTAAGAGCCAGGTTGTTGATTTTGCTTTGGTAAGCTATTGTAGCTTTCATTATAATTACAACCACGATGCAGACTGAAAATAAATCAATTACAAGTTGCATGAAAAGTTTCTCTTTAATCTGCCGACAGCCCTTAAGGAAGTTGTAATTCAGCAAACCAATGCAACAAATGTAACTAATTTCCACTTAAATTTGAGCATACAACTCGTGTAGGATCATGTTCTCACAGTAAGATGAAATCAAGTTTAACATATATATGAATTATAGTTTCACCTCAGTCGTACAGATGCAAGACCATCATCACTATTTCTTTCATTTAAAAAATTGCTGAAATAGCACAAGAAATTTGACCAATACAACTATGCAAACTACAAGAAACTGCAGTAGTCCCTAATATCAAGCTTAATTAAAAGATGTAGTCAATTTGTACCTTATCTGAACTGGCATACAACGAAGCTGCCCATAAAAATTGTGTATGTGTGTTAGACTCCTCTGTAGCTTCTTGGATAGGGGAGATTAACCCCAAATTTGGGAGCCACAACTATGGCTGATAGAAATCCAAATTATGCTCCCTAACTTTTGCATGAGGCACTTTCTCCTCAAAACAATGGAATTCCAAACAAGTGTTTATTTCATTTGGTGCTTCAACAGTTATTTCTCCCTCCAAAAACAGCCAGAATAAATTACATCCATTAACTTGATGCCTTGCAATGAATATTCATTACATACTGCATGACATCTATGATTTTAAAGTTAACCACATAAATCAAAACTTTCATGGGACATAAAATGACATGAAGCAATGGCCAAAGACATCATAATGTCATTATAAATTCAAACATATTTAGAACAAACTTTTTCAAAGGCACCAGTCTGTGAAGTAGCAAGATACTGTACATGAGAAAATATTTAAAATAAGAATTCCTGCTTTTGATAATAGTAAATTGGTGTATTACCTTCCAGACTAAGAATTCTGACAATAATTGCATTTCCACAGCATAGATGCACCACCTAGTTATATGTGGCTCCTGTAAGCCTTAGTTATGATCCAGAGACCTCTAATGTTATTTTTTTTAATGTGACAAAACAAAAGATTAAATACCTGATTTGGGAGTAATCATATTCATTATCTTTCCTTAAATTTCAGTATTAATGAAAAGAAGTCAAACATTTATCCTGGATAATAATTTATTTAATATGTTTAATAAATAAACATTTATCCAGGATAATTCTTGGGAATGTATTCAAAGCCATTCCTTGGCTTGGAAAAAAATATGCATTCAGTTTAAATTAATTTCTGAATCTATTTGAATATGTGGTTCGGAAATAGGATTTCAAGGTAGAAGGAGCAAGCATCTATGAAGAGTAGTTCCATAAACTAGTATGAATGTTCAACTTGATTATGTCTAGAGAGCTAGTGCACCCATTACAAATTTAAAACAAACTTTGTCCACAGCAACCCTAATCCAACCTACATTTTCAAGTTTACGGTAAACAGTGACAGTGTATTTCAGAAAATCCTGAGCATGGCCTGCCTTTCAAAAAGATATAGCATGTTTTGTTCGTTGAACTACAACATTGGTTTCTGTTTGCAGGAAAGATAATACATAGTATAAGACTGAAATAGGACTGAATGCCATTTTGTGTGTTTTCTAATTTCAAAAAGACTGAATACAAGTTCATTTCTTAATAGATTTGGAACTTTACAATTGATTGTGAGCATTGTCAAATGGAGTACCTCAGGAAAACAGACTTTCTAAAGAATATTTCTAAAATAGCTATACAGTTTAAAGCTTAAGTATTTTGGAAAAATTGAGTTAACATTTTATTATGTGAGACATACCTTAGCATCAGTCACAACAGAGCCTTTAGTCATTATTTCTTTGGACTCCATATGTTGGTCTGATTTTTGTTTAACACTTTTTTTTCTTAGAAAATATCTACTTGTAGAACTCAGGTATAAATTTTAGGGCAATAAAGTTAAGCCCTCTAAGAACAGTTAACTACAAAGTAGTAGAATCTGTTGCACAGGCTATCAAACTGAATTAACTCCATTTCACTGCCCAGTGCAGGGCATGAGACAAGCAGAATATTTAACAGCAAGAAAACATTCAGTAACATAGATTAGAAATATAGGAAGGCACTTCTTACAGAATTACTGATAAACATTTAGGGAAAAACAATTGAATTTATAAAAAATAGAAATTTTGTTAATTTGAACACCATTATTTTATAAGCAGCGACTGAAGCCAGTTTAGTTAATGATGAGCGATAAAAAATGATTTCCTTCAGAATGTCTCCTAAGCATTGCATAAACAGACCAGCCTCACTTCCTGAGTTTCCTTCAGGGCTTTTTGAGAAACACACACAAATAATTAGATTTAGTCAATTTTATTTACATTTTTGTACATTTCAGAGCATTACACAATTACATTTTCCATATTTTCTGACCTGCAAACAGATACCTTAAATGGAAATACTTTAAAAAATGCAGTTTGATACATCCAAATGCAACAATTACACATCTGACAATTCACAAAGTGTAATTTACTAGGACGTATTCTAAGGATTTAAGAACAAGTAGTCAGGGAAATTAATTATTTACACAACACAAAATTCTCAAGCTAACCCTTAGAACAAATGTCCTAGGAGCACCCTCCCTTCCCCAACAGGAAATTTATGTAATTCACACTTAATGCAGCATTAACAGTCCTTGATCCCATAAATGGAAGGACTGTCCAGTCTAATGTGAGCAACCAGCTTCTCTTAAAACCTGCCAAAACCTGAAGAGTGTATCCATGGGTGCATAGCATAATTTTGAGCATTTGAAAAAAAGTGATCACAAACTTATTTACTAATGATCAAATCTACCAGAATTCCAATTAGACTGGTTTCTAAAGGAATTAAAGTGGCTGGCAGGAACAAAAGCATTTTAGGCATAGAACCATAGGTGAACTCTTTGGGCTCACTTCCATTGGATAAAATCACAGAAATAAAGCTTGCAAGTTAGATTCTGCATTTAAGGTGGGCTGTCCAGTTATGCCTGCAAATCCCATCACTTAGATTGATTTCCCTCCCCTCCCCTCTTTCCACATTGAAATGGTATATATAGTGGATAGAAACTAGTAAAAATTCCCTGCAAATAAACTGCTCTTCAGCTGAGATTATGGCTCCTGTGCATGGGGTGAGCAAAGGAACTTCTTTTACAAAGAAATGTAAAGAGTTCTCTTGAAAAATACTGAGCTCTCGCTTTAGGTTAATCTGATTGCATGTACAATTTTTTTAAAGTTAACTTTCAGTCAAGACATTGCTACAAATGGAAATTTCAGTATAAAAAGCAGCCAACTGAGTGCATTTTTAAATCTAATTGGCCCAAGTCCTTCAAAATAGTTAACTAGGTTAGACATTTCATGGTGCCTCGCCATTTCTTGCCTACCTTACTTTGTTCATGTTTCAAACTGTGTCAGCAGGGCCCGAACTTCAGGAGTTAGCTGCTTAGCAGCCTTGGCTGCTTCTGTAATGGCCTTGCGGTAAAGACCTTTTCTCTTCTTATTAAATCGCGACTGAAAGTTTTCTAAAAAAGGGGAGAGCTGTGAAAGAGCAAGAAAAGATGTTGTTGGGGACCCAAACCATGAAATACGAGCTTCCTGTCGGACTAATAGGCCATTATCTTTTCGGCTCACAGTTATAGTAAGAATACGGGCTGGCCACCATGGGAAGCCATATATCTTGGCCCAAACAATGTCTCCTACACATATGGTCCTGCCATCTGGTGTGACACATTTAGAGACATTTTTTGAAAAGACTTTCAAAGAATTACTGAGCTTTTTCTCTTCCTTTAAAGAGGAGGAGGAGGAGGAGGAGGAAGGTGCATGCATGCTGCCTGGAGGAAAATCAAAGCTTTCAGTAGTGCTACACTCAGAATTGGAGGACTTCAAGTCATCTGTGCTATCACTACTACAGATTGATGCACTGGAAGAGTCAGATTTCTTTTGATTAAGGGTCATGTAAACTGTAATATTGCTTTTGCTGCCTCTCTTGCCCATGGTCTGCTGTTCATCCTGATCAACAGGTACATGCACTTCACTGGTGTCCTGAACCTCACTGCTGGCCTCTTCAGGACCTTCTGAGGGGCTCTGATTTTCTGAAGGGGCCTCACCTGCTGAGCGGGTAGACGAGCAGCGAGACTGGGGCTTAGCTGCCATCTTGCCACTCTGCAATTTCTCCAGCCCTGTCTTGAGAGAGGAGTCATTTTCTTCATTTCGGTACCTTTGTGGCTTCAGACGCAATCGGGGAGGCAGGGAACCTGAGCTGGTGTTCTGAAGACGCCGTGTGAAGTGGACCTTTGAATGTGCATTTTTGGAAGTTGAAGTTGCACTCTGTTTCTTTTGTGCCTTTTCTTTGGCTATTTTCAAAACTTCCCTAGCTTTTGCATGATCCATGTTTTTGCTCTGAAGAACTTTTTTAGTATTTAATTGGGTTTTCGATGTATTTGCTTGACTGGGAACTTTGACTACTCTACTTCTGCTGTGGACAATACTTGCAACTTTGACCACAGAATTCTTTTTCTGGCTTTCATTCTGACTTTTCCCATCAACTTTATGATCAGTTTTAATTTTTTTATTCACAGTAGTTATGCTCTCATTTCTTCGTTTCCTAGTATCCTCACATCTTGAGGAGTCACTTGCATTGCTGCCCTTCTTAATTTCTTTCTTTTCTGCAACAATACTGTTCTTACATTTGTCACATAAGACATGTCTGGGTCGTAATTTGATAGCATTCATAATAGAAGTGGGTTCCTCCCTGTACAATTTTCGCTTGGGCCGCTTAATTTTTCGAGGTGGAGGTTGAGGTATTGATTGGTTATATGTGTCCCTGATAAACAAAGGAGGAGGATATGGCGCTCCCACATGGAAAAGGGGAGGCGGTTTGGAAGTCCATAGGCTTTTAACCAGGCCATGTTCTGATGGCTGGATGGGAGAAGAGTCTGGGACAACACCGTTAGCTTCGCATGTCACTTGCATCTCATCTTGGAATGATTTACTTGGGAGCTGCATGGCTTCAGGTTTATCCTTGTATTCCCGTTTGGGAAATATAGTCACAGGAATTCCATGAGGTCCAAACCTTAACAAGAGAGAAACACACAGTTAACTGCCAATCGCCATTTGCTACCTTTTAGAAGTTTATATGAGGAACATTTTGAATACCATAATATATTCAAATTTAAAGGGCATTTCATGGCTCAACTGCATCTTTATTACCAAACAAGGACTGTTCAACTGGCTTGAATGGCTTTAAAATATGATCATAAATTTATATTTATCAATAGTTTAAATTTAATGTTCACATTTTTTTTGACTTTATGATCTAAGGCAATAGTTTCTAAATTGTCAGTTCTGAAATATCTTTCCACTTGTCCAAACTCCATATAAATTGGAAGGGAAATCAAATGGCAGAAGACTGGAATGGGGGTGGGGGAGTGGGGAGGATGGTCCCTGCACAACAAATTACTCTAAGCACAAAATATCAGTTCACTATATGGTTATGCAGTCCATATGCAAAACTTAATGCACGTGAGATTCTTTTTGGCTTGTATATACAAAATCTAATGAGAACTCAAATATTTCTTTCTGTTCTATTTGATAATAACGTAGATAACTGAAATTAATAATGAAAATGTAGTTGAACTGCATTGGCCTCTCATCTATTTTCAAACAATATAGTCAGTTCAGGTGAAGAACACAAAAACATAATCATAAATTGTAACCATAACTGTTTTTCTCAACTGTACTTTACGAGCTTGAAATAACTTTGTTTTATAACTGAAGTGCTATTGATAGCAGAATTATACCTACACTGGAGAATTATGTAACTGGTATAAAAATAATTTATAGAGTTTAAAGAGTATGGCTTAATAATTTTGTATCACTCAACATGATTTAAACAAGACCATTTGTTTCCTTATTATTATGCGGTTAATAATATTATCTACACAGGAGTTTCCAAAATGGCTGGAGATGGGACATGAAGAATTTCCATAGGATCTTTGTAATGACATAAACTTTTTGGAAAACTTAGCATTAACAAAACAGTGTTTTTCAAAACGGAAATCAAACAGATTGGGAATACCAGGCAAGCTGATGGGAAGAAGCGAAGTATTGATAATGGGAAAATTGGCAGCAAGTCACTTAAAAATTAAGAGGAATGGAGACCAGACATAAGTATACTTTGGAGCATGTGTGAAATTGTGGAGAGACAGATAAACTGAGGATATTAACATATTAAAAGGGGAAGGTGATATTGATAAGTGGAATACATACTCTAGCATATGTTACAGTAGAAGAGAGGTATAATGAGATGGTCAGCTGAATCTGCCAATTGTTATGATATTCCCAAGCTATTTGTCTTATAATACCATTCCATTGATGGAACTATGACTTTAAATAATCAAATCACTTAATATTTATTGTTGTACTGTCAATGTTTCATTTTAAGCATGGAAATTCTGCTATTCTTTTCATTTAGAACAATTAGTCATTATGACTGAATATGTTTGTCCTACTTACAATCTCCCTTGCATCTTCTCTCTGCACCTAAGATAATTTCACAGAAATCATCTACTTAAGAGCTAATTTTTGATTAGGAAACACTACTTCTATAAATTCATTGTTTTCCCCTGTGAATCTTTACAAATGGTTGTCCAATCTTTTCTTGAAAGCCTCCAGTGATAGTGCACCCACAAGTCAGGGAGCCAAGCTGTTCCACTGAAAAATCATTTTCACTGTCAGAAAATATTTCCTGACAGAATCTCCCTCTGATCAGCTTTTACCCGTTGCTTCTTGTTCTGCTGTCAGGTGTGATGGAGACTAAAGGCCCGGTCCCACTGGCTGACGGGTGCAAAACGTATGCATAAAGGACACAGTGGACGAGCAAAATTTCAGGGGTGGCTCCATCCGTTGTCATCCGCTCCAAAAAGTGGCGGAAATTTGCATAAACAGAACGGAAAAAAATGGACATGGGTAGTATATAGCGGGGATGATAAACGGATGTTCATCGGAAGCCTAGCGGATGAAAGCGGATGGAAGGGGATGACACCTCCGAAGGGGTTACGGGAGATAATTGCAAAGAGGACGCATAGCGGATGAAGCGTACACCTAAAGGAAAGAAAGGGGATGCCGCGCGGATGTATATCGGATGCAAACCGTTCACTGCGCATCCTTTCTATTTCCGTGCTACTAACGATGTATAGACGTTCCATGTACCTTTTCTTTCCTCCCTCTTTGTTTTCAACTGCAGCGGATGTGAGTAGTGAGGATGCCCAGAGGATGCAGAGAGGATACAGCGGACGTTTAACGGATAATGGACATAGAACGTTTGTTGCTCATATGTCACGGATTTACATCGTACACGGCGGAAAGTTCATCCGTTCACAAAGTTTTGTGCAGCTCAAAACTTCTCGCGTGGATGAAATCGCAGTGGACGGATGCTCGACGGATAGAGCGTATGAAACACATGTGCAATAAGTACACAACGGATGCATAGCATTTTCCAATGGATGGCAAGCTTTTTTTAACGTTTTACATCCTCTTTGCATCGGTAAATGCAGTGGGACCGGGCCTTAAATTGACACCTCTTCCCTGTGACTATTCAAAAGTATTAGAAGATCATTATCATGTCTCCCATGAGCCTTCTCTTCAAAGACTAAACGTATCTAGTTCCTTTAGCCATTCATCAGATCATTTGGTCTCTAGGCATCTTATCATCTTTGTTGTTGTTGCCTGCACTATTTCTAGGGCCTCAGCATTTTTTCTATTGTGTTCAAATTACCTATTATAGTGCAAATATTTTGGCAGCCTAGTCATAGCTAGGCAGCATACTCCTTCAAAAAGTCTTACTAAACTTGCCATATTTTTTTCCATGTGAAAGTTCGACTGATTTGCAACATCTCAAAACCAATCAGTCAAATCCAGCATAGTCAGGGACAATGATATGATCCAAATTTAAAATATATACTGAACTCTTGAGCATAATCTAGATAATGCTAAGCACTTTTCAAGAACTAAAAGAATATGTATATTTAACTTTTTCATTGAAATCGAGGCTTAAGGCTTCATACTGCATCTATTATTCTAGCTAGCATTAGATTAGATCAGCTGCTTTCTAACTAACTCACTAATTCGATGTCCTCACTTGACAATTGTGAGAAAATCTAATACTGGAGTATATTTCATCTAACCAGTTCTTTTCAAGTCCGTCACTCAGCTTTTCTATGATGACATCTATCAAGTGCATTGTAGCCTATCAATTATTTTCATGAACTCCTGAGCTAGGGAAGTTAACATCTGAAAATGACATGCCAGGCCTTATTGGTTTTTAAATTGATACCAGGGGTGTCAAACTCACAACCCACAGGCCGGATGCATCACACACTGGCCACGCCCATCCCGGGCATCACACACTGTCCACGCCCACTTAATAAAGAGGGAGAAAGTAATGTCACATGACGTGATGCCACGAGTTTGACACCCCGATCTATACCAACATACAGTACAATAGCTTCTGAACAGCGAGCCCCAACTGCTGCCAATGTACATTTTCCAGCAGAATTCAATGCAACATATTATTATTAATTCCAGTATTTAAGATTCTTTCAAAGAATTCAAGGCAGTTTAGCTTGCCATATATGTTTTATGTACATGCAAACACTTCAAAAAATATGCAAACACAATTTTCCTTCCGCCAGGCTCTAACTGGTCTCCTCCTCCATTTCATCTATTTGCATTGCTGCCATAATTCAAGACATACATACCTTTCTCTGCTTCTTTCCTACAACCACATTTAGGAGTGGCAGAATAGCTGCTGTTTCATGGCTTGTAGTAAACCTGGTAAAATAACTATATGTCTCAGCTCTGCTTGCTTAGAGCTAAATATTATCCTAATGTTGCCTGTGGCTACAAAACTTTACTTTTATTTGCACTATAGACTTTATTTCACTTGATGTTTTTTTAAAAAGTGCTAGCCTCCAACCTAGCATTTTTTAGTTTTAGCTACATCTCTGTTCCAGAGCAGGCCTTCTGGAGTCGCAGAGAGCCTTATGATGATGCAATTCTCTTAGTAAATGAATATTTTAAGACTGGTCATGTTACTACTGCCTTCCCTATTCTATTTTGTGAATCCAAGCTTTCTCTGTGCTCATCAGATCCTACAAAAGGATGCTTACATATTTCTTTGTATACTTTTATAGCACAATCCTGTAACTATTTGAATATAATTGCTTTAAAATATGGCAGTATAAAATTGTAAACACTCAGGAGAAAAAAAACATGCCTACTGCAGCTCAAGGACAGAAAAGTATTATCCAGCATTCCTCATCATCGAACCTCTTGGACTGCTAGAAGTGAAGGTCAGCAATATCTGGACAGACAGGTATCATCTTAGAGTATAACCTTCTACTGCATGAAATGTCTTCTTAATTGAAGGTTTATTCTGCCATTAAAATCTGATGTCTAGAATTAAATATCTGAAAATAAAAATTACTTCTATAATGGTGTATTTAAAATTGGCTGGACATACATAATTAGGCTGGGTTGAATAATGCAGAAAACATTTTCCATCTTAAGCTGATTTAAGAGAACTAAGCCATATGCAAAAGGCAAAGTGGGCAAAAAGTCTTTTACAAAAAGAGTGTCATAGCAGTCGTTTGATTATGCTAGCCCTTATCATCATCGTAATAACATGCAAAAATTCTATAACCTGATATCCCTGAATGCATCTGCAGATACTCTTTGCTTTATAATCATTCGATTAACAAAGGGTCAAAGTTACATCATCACCAAAAAAAGGACTTATGACAATTTCACCCTGAAGGCACGTAATTACAATTTGGGAGTTTGTATCTATGATGGTTGCAGCATTTTGCAGTCATATGATTAACGTCTGGAAGATATCATCTCAGAATCACTGTACCACATCTTTCAAAAATCCTGGAACACCAGGGGAACTACCAGAGGACTGAAAAAGACCTGATGTGGTTCCCATCTTAAAAAAAAAAAAAAAGGTGGGGGGGAAACATCCAGGAAACTACAGAGCAATCAGCCGAATATCAATACCCGGGAAGCTACTGGAAAGATGATTTAAAAAACAGACCTGCCAACATCTAGAGACCAGTAAAGTAATAACTAGCAGTCAGAATAGGTTTGTTAAAAATAGATCATGCCAACTCAATCTTATTTCATTCTTAAACATAGTGACTAAATATGTAGATCCATGAAATACTGTGGACATTATATACTTAGACTTTAACAAGGCATTTGACAATGTAGACCACAACCCACTTCTTGGTGAGCTGGAAAAAAGTGGGAAAGTTAGCATCACCACTAGATGGATTCGTAACTGGCTGACAAAGTGAATAGTCCTTAATGGGTCTATGTCTACATGGAGGGAAGTAAATTGTGAGGTACCACAAGGTTCCGTCTCAGGCCCAGTAATTTTCAATATCTTTATAAATGACTTACCGTATATACTCGCATATAAGCCGATCTCGCATATAAGCCGACCCTTAAAAAACTGCCCCAAAATGAGGAATTTTGCAAAAAACTCGCATATAGAGGCAAAAATACAGAGGGAAAAGTCAGCAGGGCAAAAGTTGCGGCTCATCGTCCATCCAGGGAGAAAGGCTGCAAAGGTCCAGGCGAGGGCTGCAAAGGGCCAGCTGACAGGGAGTGCGAGAGCCAAGACTCTCATTGCGTGAAGCCGCCACGCTAAGTTGCTGCTCCAGCGCAAATCAAGGCACGGCCACCTATAAATCAGATTTATGCGCGTATAAGCCGACCCCCAAATTTGGGGGGGAAAAAAAAAAGCGTTCTAAAGTCGGCTTATATGTGAGTATATACGGTAGATGAGGGGATAGAAGGAGAACTTACAAAATTTGTGAATGATACTAAGCTGGCAGGAATAGCTAATACCCTAGATGATAGGCTTAAGATTCAGATGGATCTTGATAGACTAGAACACTGGGCTGTATCTAACAAAATGAAATTCAATGTAGAGAAAAGTGAAGTCTTACACTTAAGCAAGAAAAAGCAAAAGTACATATATAGACTGGGTGAAACAAAGCTTAATAGCAGTAACTGTGAGAGGGATCTTACAGTCTTAGTGGACAACTAGTTAAATGTGAGCCAGCAATGTGAGGCAGCAGCCAAAAAAGTCAATGCAATCCCAAATTGCATTAAAGAGGGATACAATCAAGATCAAGTGAGGTACTTAACCTCTATAAAGCCTTAGTAAGACCATCAGAAACCACAGATACACGCCACATGGTTCTGCCCATTCGTTTGCCAAACATACTGCAGCTCCAGCTATCAAATAATTGCTTATCTTTTCATTATAATACATTTATAATGTGTAACACATTTTGAACACAAATTCTTCGCTATGACTTCCACACAAAAGAAGTTTACTTACAACAGACTGTTTTTTTTAAAAATTATTCCAACCAGCTCAATGGACAAAAAAGAAAAGGTAATTAAAACCTACTTGTTCTAAATTGTATCATCACTATTGAAATGTAAAGTGGTATGGAGTCATTTTTACTATGAATTTCAATAAGACAAGATCATTTTATAAACCACATGGTGTTAGGCCAAGGATTTTCAAACTTGACAAGTTTAAGACTTGAGGACTTCAACTCCCAGAATTCCTGAGCTAACGTTACTGTAGGAAGAATTCTGGGAATTGAAGTTCTTAAGTCTAAAAACTGTCAGTTCGAAGACTCCTGTGCTAGGCACAGTGTCTTCAAATTCCAAAGAACCTTTACCTACCATGAGCAAGTCTATATCTTAGCCTTGTAAGATGATGCCCTATAACAGTGTCTGTTACAATTGCATCAACTATGTTATTGATTTGTAAGAAAACATATGAACTTCATGAAAACGTTAAAACCTTGGTCATGTTTTATTATAAAACTGTATAGAACTGCAAAGCTATCTTGACTATTTCCAGATTTAAATGGCACCTAGCAACTAAAAGCACCAACTCACAAATACTTCTCTTAGAAACAGCAATTTCTCTGTACCATTTTAAGATTCTTTCATGTTAAATAGTTGTGTACTACACAGCAAAATACTAACATGCAGCATGATGCTTATTTCTACGAATACTGCATTCACTACTTCATTTTCAAATAAGTGCACAAAATAAGAAAACAAAAATGAATAGCAATCTTTCTAGGCTGCATTTTGCTAATGGATGTTTTGTGCTTTACTTTGAAGCTACAACATGCTTCAAATTTGTCAACCAGATTAAAAACTATATGCCTGTTCTTTTCTTTTCCTATCCTCTTTCTCCAGTATGTATATGCGTGTGTGTATATCCATCCATCCACTATATAACAGCTGAAAAAGCATTACTGTGAAGTACTGAAATAAATGAAACAGTAACATCACTTACTTATGCCTGTATCAAATGGCTTATCAACTATGCAAGAGGGGGCCATAGAAGGAGCGTTCACGTCGCGGCCCCTGTCAGGTATCTGTTTACCTGCAAATCCTTCTACCACGCTACACCAACCTACACCAACAGTGTTCTACAGTGGCTGGGAAAAGTGTAGCGACACGAGAGAAGAAGAAGAATCAACTATGCAAGAGAAGAGGCAAAGTTTCCCATTCTTTGTTAAAGAAGAATGTTAATGATAGCTCTAGAAACATCAGAGCGTAGACAAGATACTAATACAAGCATTGCTTAGGAGTATGTAGTATACATGCTTGATATGTGAAACAACTTGCTGTTGTATTTTTTTTTATCTTATGGGGTTGAATTTCACTTTATCCAGCAAAGAGCACTGATGTTACTGTTTTCCAACCCTATTTCAGTTCTGCATAGTTCGAATATCATACCTGCAAAAGAAAATGTAAGGTAAGACACTTTACCAGATCTATTAAGGTTATATATCAAGGAATAAAACACAAGGACATTAGGTCTTAGACTGCTGTGGATAATGTCAGACTATTCTTTCCACTAGCACCAATGGGCTGAGAGACCTGAGAATTTGAAAGTCAGCATATGTGGTATATTTGTCACAGAAAACATATGGCAATATCAATGGCAATACATGATCAATTCTGCATACCTTTAAATACTTTGTGGACCTTTAAATACCTTGTGGACTATGAAGATGTGCATACTGGAAATTCATTATACCACTCTCTCAAATATTATAAGAACAAGCCTTCCTACAGCTGCCTCTATGGCATAATTATAATACAATTACATTTTATAATCTTACTATACACTCTGAAGGAATTAGAAACTGCATTACCTATATTTGTTTATAAGTAAGGCAGTAAGAATGGTCATACACTATCAAAAATTATATAAGCCCATCAGGCAATTTTAGTATGTACCAGAAATTTGGTAGTTAGATGTATTAAATATGTAAGCAATGCACCCTAGTGTGATTACATGTCATCAAGTCAGTGTTGACTCTTAGCAACCACATAAACAATCTTCTCCAGGATGATGTGTCCCCAATCTGGTTATTAAGGACTCCCAAGGGTACACCTATTGCCGGTGTAATTGAAACCATCCAGCTTGCTTGTTATCCTCTTAACCACTGTGTTAATTTGCAGTATTACAATTTTAAAAGGCTACTGGCCCCATTAGCTTTATCTTTTTCAATTGCCAAAGTTCCTCCTTCCATTTTTTAAAGTTTCAGGCTTCTCAGCCCTTTTGTGTCTCACAAGGCTCCATTTACATGTATTTTTAAGTGGCAATGCAATGATGTACGCAATGTTCCTGGAAATACTTAACCCACAAGAATGAATTTTAAAATGTAGGACTTTATGATATAGACACTGTTCATCTTCCTCTTCAGAATGGAGATACGTGGGCCCAAGCTCTCAGAAATCCTGCTAGATGACCTGAGTTATTTTAGACAAAATTTAAAGCTACAATCTTTTGTTTTTTTGTAAACAAGGGAAGCAGCTCAGCTTCACTACATAGGAATGCATTTCCTTAATCAAGTATACTATGGAAAAGACAAAAAAAGATTGCTTCCTTCAGTGCCATGTATTTTCTTTACACAATTGAGTGTGCATGTAAAAATGAGGAATCTTTTCCAAAGTAAGCTTTAATGTCGATACTGGGATTGTTTACAAATATACCTTTTACCTGATGAACTCAATTAAAGGGTGTGTCACAACATGCTCTGGTGCAAGTTCCTCAAAACCAGAAAAATTAAGGCTTGTGCCAGAACAAGTTGCTTTGTAATATATAAATAAGTGCAGTTTTCATCCTGCCTGCAAGGAAGAAAGCTATATACGCAGCAGCTTTCAAATATGTATGGCCTGCATCAGAAGACATTCGATCATTTTTCCCCATAGTAGCAACTGATAATTTCTGCACTTCTATAAAGCTAGGAAGGAAGAACCAAATGAAGGAATGCTAAAATATCTATAGCAATAAGGTAACTTCTTCTTCTTCTTCTTTTTTTTTTGGCCACAGCCACAACCTTGCCGTTATCCTCTCAAGCTCAAGAGACATGGGGAAAATTATACAGCCAACTCCATGTGGGATGGATCGCAATCCTCACAGACCACTTCTTCGCTTCAAAGGAAAAACCAAAGCTGGGAGTGAATGAACCTTTACACAAAACGAAGGACGAAAAGGCAAGTAGCAGTCATTGAGGTGGGAAAGGGAAGGGGGATGGATGACTTTCCTGGCTCCGGGTTTAGGCCACGAGGCTCACTAAAAGGCCACTCGCGCCCCCTTGGCGGAGCTATAAAGCCCTGCACCTCGTGGCTCGCCCCACCTTCCTGTGCAGGACGCCCAGGAGGCGATCGAGGCCTCGACTCGGCGGAGGTTATTGGGGGAGGGAAGGCGGCGGCGGCAGCAGCAGCAGATTAATAGAGGCGGTCCAAAGCCACTCCGGGCAGCGCCCGATGCGTCTCCTTTCAATAACCCCGGAGGTCCGGTGGGAGAGGGAGGCTTAGAGCGGTCAGGGCGCGACCGATCAGACTCGCTCACCTTTTGGAGAGATCCATGAGGACTCCGGAGAAGAGTTTCTCCCCGAACCGGAACGACACCACCAGCGCATCCTCGATGATGTGATCCAGGGTGACCAGCACCTCTGAGCCCGGCAGCAACAGCGCCTCCTCCTCCTCCTCCTCCTCCTCCCCCGCTGCACCGGCAGTCCCCGGCTCCGCAGCCCCCGAAAGCTCCGGTTGCTTTGCAACGCTTGCCGTGGTCCTGGCGGCGGCAGCATCCGGCTCCTCCTCCTCCGGCCGGGGCGGCTCCTCCCTGGGCTCCGGCCCTGCGGGGCCCCCAGCTGCAAGTAGCAGCGGAGCTAACAGCGGCAAGCCCGGTTGCGAGGGCTGCTTGCCTGCTTCTTCCTTTTCAAAATGACCGGAGAGAGTGGCCGTCAGCGAGCGAGGCTGAAGAGGCTCTCCCACGGGCCCCGGGTTGGGCTGGGCCTGCGGCAGGTCTCGGATCCCCACTGGGCTCTTGGGCGGCGGCGGCGGCTGTTGAGCCTCTCCGCCCGGAGTTGGCTCGGGATCCTCCCTGGCAGCGTCGAGCACCGCCGACTCCACGGCAGCCTGCGTGCCGGCGGGGAGCGCGTCTGTGCCGGCTTCGCTGCCTGGCATGGGCTCGACCTCGCCAGCTCCCCCATCACCCGGCACCGCCGCAGTCGCAGGCACGGCCGCCATTTTCTCTGGTGTCGCTTCCTCCTCCCTTTACCAGCAGCAGGATCGATAACCGTGGCCTTCTTCCCCCGCCTGGCTGGGAGGGGGACGCCGCCTATCGGGGGAGGCAGGGATCTTGCCGATTCCCCAGCTCCTATTGGGCCCGGCACAGATCCGTCAAGCGCACATGTAACTTCCCATTGGCCCGGGGAGGAAACGTTGACGTTGAGGGCAGGAAGAGGAAAAAAGAGGGCGGAGATCTCGGTATCTGTGTCGACAAAGATCAAAAGGGGGCAGGTTAATGAGCAGCTCTTCTTCTATTTGGGGGGGGGAAAGCCCGCCCCTCTCGCGGAAGCGCCTCATTGGCTTGTCAAGGCGTCTAGTGAAATGTAGGTTTTAAAGCAAGCTAGAAAGTGGTTATCTTTAGCCCACCCCACCCCCTTCGAGGCTGTCCCGTAGGATGGTCGTGTGAAGGAGGAGAACCTCAAGGACGGGATTGTCTTCCCTCCCACATCCAAATCTCTTGCGCTCGCTTGATACTGTGTGCTTGGGGACGGCCAGTCCAATTTCCAGGGTGGGAGAGAACTCGAACCTATACTGTGGTTTCTCGAACCAACGAAACGCATGGAAGTTGCCCTGCTTAGCGTTAACCAGGCCAGCCCTAGAAGGCCAGAGAAGGGGATTGAGGGCGGGGAGAGAAAAGCATAACATGGCCCATGGGCCGTCCTGGAAAAAGAGAAGGTGGGACCCGGGATATTGATGGAAAACGTTGCGCCCGGATTTGGGAATGCTCAATTTAATTGAATGGAAGAAGAGTTCGCCTTTTGAGGAAGCCCTTGGGATGCGACTAAAATGTTTCGCTGTAGCTGCAACATGATCAGAAATCTTTCTCTCTGCTCTAATTTTTGAAGAAATGAGACGGTGTTATTACAGTACGATGGATTAGCATCAGCTGTGGCTTCCTCCTTTCAGAATATATTCAGTTTAAAGAACATGGTCTTCGGGTTATTTTAGGAACTATTTCCACGACATCGTTTTCCTATAGTTAATGAACATGCTGTAGTCAACACGATGTTCATGGCTTATGTAGTACAGTAAACTATGTGTTATCTTAGTCGAGCTTCTCACATGCTGAACTCTGGCACAAACCCATGTCTCTGGCACAAACCCAACTGGAAAGTACAATGCACACACACTTGAAGAAAATGCCATAAACCTCACTGGCCTATTTCAAAGAAGTAAACACCAGTCCACTTTATCAGATCAGGTTATGCTAACCCAGCATACCAGCTGCTCGGTCCTTGCATAACTCATAAAAACATTTCTCCGTTAATCCTGCTGCACTATATTCTTCATCTTGTTTCAAGAGACAGTAATCTCATAGTTACAATAAAATCTTAATCATTTTTAAAGTATCTTAAATCATTGTAAAATTTCAAGAATCAGTTGACTGCACCATTTAATACAATGTGTGAATAATGATTTGCTTTACACTGCAAGATGAACATCTTCAAATATCTTTTTTGTTTGAATTTCAAATTGACATGTCTTACAACGAGCTGGTTTTGATTCAGTCTCAAAAGCATATTTCCAGAAAGGATGGCAAAAAAATCAGGAGTCTGATAGCATTTTTCTAGAGAACATAATGAGATTAATAGTGTTGGAAGGGACCTTGCAGCTCATCTATACCATTTCTGACAGTTGGCAGTCCAGTCTCTTCTTGAAAGCTTCCGGTGATGGAACTCCTACAACTTCTGAAGGCAAGCTGTTTCATTGGCTCTCGCTATCAGAAAAATTCTCCTTATTTCCAGGTTGAACCACTCCTTGTTCAGTTTCCATCCATTATCCCTTGTCTGGTCTTCAGGTGCTTTGGAAATTAACTTGACCCCCTCATCTCTGTGGCAGCTTCTCAAATATTGGAAGACTGCTATCATCTCTCCCCTGGTCCTTCTCTTCACTAGACTAGCCATGCCCAGTTCCTGCAACTGTTCATTGTATGTTTTAGCCTCCAGTCCTCTAATCATCTTGGTTGCTCTTCTCTGCACTCTTTCTAGAGTCTCAACATTTTTAATTGTGTGGTAACCAAAACTGGATGCAGTACTCTAGGTATGGTCTTACTAAGGTTTTATAGAGTGGTATTAGTACTTTTCTTGACCTTGACTGTATCCCACTGTTAATGCCATTTATGTTAATGCATTGGCTTTTTTGGCTGCCACCACACATTCTTGGATCATATTTAATTGGTTGTCCACTAAGACTCCAAGATCCCATACTGCTATTAAGCCTGGCTTCACCCAGTCTATATGTGTACTTTTGCTTTTTCTTACCTAATTGTAAGACTTTATTTTTCTCTACATTGAATTTCATTTTGTTAGATAGGGCCCACTGTTCAAGTCTGTCAAGATCCATCTGGATCTTAAGTCTATCTTCTAGGATATTAGCTATTCCTCCCAGTTTAGTGTCATCTACAAAATTTGTAAGTTCCCCTTCTATTCTCTCATCTAAATCATTTATGAAGATATTGAAGAGTAACTAGGCCTAGGACAGAACCTTGTGGTACCCCACAAGCAGAGGTGGCATTCAGCAGGTTCTGGCCAGTTATGGAGAACCAGTTGTGGAAATTTTGAGTAGTTCGGGGAACTGGCAAATACCACCTCTGACTGGAGATTTTACAGTATCCTTCCCCTGCCACGCCCACAGAACCTGTAGTAAAAAAAATTTGAATCCCATCACTGTCCACAAGGGTACCTTTCCATTGAATTGGAAAAGTGTTGTCTGGATCCACTCCTTTTTTTGCCATTATAGAATAACATGGCTGTCCTATGATGTTAGAAGGCCTAGAGAATTACTGTTTGAAAACAAATGGAAAAAATGGAATGTGGAATCATTTGCACACTTTGTTGGATCCTGATTGTAGTGTATCAGATGTACTATATAACTTCTCATCCTGCGAGAGAGCTGTGTCAGTTTGCAGCTACCTTTTTCTACATAAACTTTTAAAAATCAAAATGTATAATGTAAGGAATGTTTGGGATTCACATTGAGTCAGATACTAAGTCCCATTTAGTTCAGTGTGTTTTAAAGAGTAGGATTGTACAGTAGCCCTCCTACTTGAAAAACCTTGAGTAAGGATATTTGGATTTGTATGCAAACTTGATTCAGAACTAATAGAGGTACTGAGCCAAACAAAAATTCTGAATAACAGAATAGCAGAGTTGGAAGAGACGTTGGAGGTCTTCTAGTGAATCCCTGCTCAGGCAGGAAAGCCTATATAATTTCAGAACAAAACGTGTTCAATCTCTTCTTAAAAACCTCCAGTGTTGTGTGAGAGAGAGCCCATAACAAAAACTCAATCCTCTCCTTATATATAAATGAGAGGATTGA
Organism: Laticauda colubrina; assembly: GCA_015471245.1. Lineage (NCBI taxonomy): Eukaryota > Metazoa > Chordata > Lepidosauria > Squamata > Elapidae > Laticauda > Laticauda colubrina. Next base: position 106,009,809 of record BLBF01000003.1, on the reverse strand, counting down.
GCAGCAAATGCTGAGTATATTTTTTTAATTCAGCCATTGAATACAGGTATTATATCTGGGTTTACAGATCAATAGGAGGGAGTCAAACTCTTTTCATTGCCACAGAGACAGCAAATGAAAAGAATTGATTCTGCCTCAATCATGATGTAAAGTATCTTATTCACAATATAATTTAAAATTTCAGAAAGCTGGAAAGAGGTATGGTTGACAAAATAAGGGATTTTGTTAGTTTTAGGAGGGCCTAAGTCAGTCAAACTCTGGCCCATGAGGTGCTTCCATCCAGCCTGAGGGGCCAGCCTGGAAACAGCAAAGGGACCGGCCAACAGTGCCTCTACCAACAAAAATGGAGCACAGTGGGCTGTACGCACCTCCCCCCTATGCCCCATTTTCAGCTGTGACGGCCTCCTTCAACTCTCTGCCAGTGAAAACCTGCCCCATGTAAACCCACAATCTCCATAGCTGGGTAGGGGCATGACTAGCTCTCCAATAGCCCACCTCCAACTATCTTCTCTCTGTCTTTATTATACTATGACTTTTTGCTGTTATGGGATGTTCTGCATTCTTAGCAATGACAGCAGTTGATTGAGTTTGTCTGGGCTGGGGAGCTAAACAGTGTCTGATTAGATTAGAACTGGATAAGAAACTATTGGGGGATTGCTGGATAGTAGACTGTTGCTGGGGCTGTTGACTGACTTTACACCAAAGTAATTTGTGTGAATATAACATAAATAATTTTCAACAGCTTTAAAGAGTAATTTACTCCCTGTACAATGAATTCCCTGTACGCTTTCCTCTTCCTATTTTCCCCACAACAGCAACCTGCTGCATAACTCAAGAAGAATATTTCTTTATTCCTGAATGATTTATGGTGGGCCCACTTATACAATACCATAATGTGGCATTACATAACTGGAGCCCCCTTTTCAGAGGATGTTTTCTCTGTATGCCAATCATGCAACCATAATGTTTGATATTTCCTCAAAGGTTAATGTAAGGTCATGCAAGGTGCAATGATAGATGAATGCCACCCTCTTGTCTCTGAGCTTATCTTGCACACATTGGTTAGTAAGCACTTGGTCAAATGCAAATTATCTCTGAATGTTTGTAAATGTACCTAGATATATCTCAGCCCGATTAAGATGGAAATAAGATGGTCAACTTTTCAGTCAGCCTTTATGTTAGGGATAACATTGTTTACCCTAACTGGTTTAGGTGAAATAATAACTATGAATCATAGTTAGTGTATGGTAGAGTGTATACAGCTTTAACTGTGAAATAGCAATTGTGGGAGTGGTTATGAAAACCATTTAAAAGCAAGACTACGGCTTGCTCTCTCTCTCTGGCTTTGATGATCCCTGATTACTGCTTGGAATCAAGACTGCATTGCTCGAACGGGAGAGACAACAAAGGACTGATTTTGTAAGTGAACTGACATAGGATATTCTACATGGACTTTGCTAAATGAATACCCCTGAATGGACTGACTACATGGTAAATGAATATTGGACTGTTATTTGACGATGCCATAAACTTATACTGGAATAAAATATATTCTTGATAGCACAAGCGTATCTGTTATTTTTACTGTATGTTAATAAATGTACAAGCTTAGCTCACTCATTTATCTGTGTGCCTATCTGACTAACGCTGCACATTCTGTTTAGCTTGTCTACCTAACCCTGGTTGGGGAACCCAGGCTTAACACTGGTTATGGGCCCAGAGGCTGCAAAGTCAGTTTAACTAGGTTAAACAGATTTATGTAAAAAGTGAGAGTTTGTATTGTTATACATTACAGTAAACAGACAGCTGTGTTTTATTAATTATATTTTTATATCCATATAAGAAAACATGGCACAAGTCAATTTACAGAGTTTGTCCCTTATATCCAAGCTGGATGGAACAAACTATGTATCATGGTCTACAAAATGTAGTCTACTTCTACGAGGAGAAGGTCTGTGGAACATAATTGAAAATCCACCAAATGTAGAAGAATGGGATCCAGAGGATGAGGAAGACAGACTAAAGATAGA
>BLBF01000003.1:105932719-105988708 GCA_015471245.1 Laticauda colubrina | reverse complement strand
CAATCAGATTTGCATGTTTTGGAGTAACCCAATTTGCATACAGAACATCCCTCCCTCCTTAGTTCAGTCCTACATGGTGATGTAGTCGCGCAGGTAGGCGGGGCTTTTCCTGACTCAACTGGACCTGCGCAGTTCACTTTCGGCAGAGACTTCGACCGGTTCGGATGGGGCTGCTGTGTCGTCCGTCCTTCTCTCTGGAACCGTCTGGAAGGGTGAGTCAGCCATTCTGCCGCCTGAGTTTCTTAGGCCAGCGGTTTTGCCGCTCCCTCCCGTTTCCTCCGGGCAGGTCGAGCTGGACTGGCTGTCCCCTTCCGATGGGCTCTTCACGCAAGTCTCTTCAAACAGTGAGTCTTTTATTTGCTCTTTTTGTTTGTTAATCTCTTTGGGTTTTGTTTGTATCGGTTCTTTATTTGTTTCTCGCATTTCCCCCCCCCCCTTTGGTTTGCCAATCACCGGTTTTTTCCATGTATGGGTATATGTCTGTATTTTGTTCTATGTTTTGGGAACGGAGCTGGTCTATGTGCCGCTTCCATTCCCTGCCGTCGTCAATTGTTAACCGGTGGGATTTGGGGCCTGTTATTTGCATTATTTATACCATTTGTCCTGGTAGCCAAACAGGGTCCCCGGTGAAGTTTTTAGCGTAAACCAACTCGCCTATTTCAAATTTCCTAAATCGTGTGGAGGAGTTGGGGGGGTTTTCTGGCGTAAAATTTGGGTGCAACCTATCAAGGTGTGATCTTAATTTCCTCCCCATGAGCAATTCTGCTGGGGACTTGTTGGTCGTGGTACTGGGCGTTATGTGTTGGAGAGTGAGCAATCGGTTTATTTTCTGTTGGACATCACCGGTGTCCATTCTTTCTAAACCCTCTTTGGTAAACCGGACCATTCTCTCAGCCCTGCCGTTTGCGGCCGGGTGAGCCGGCGCAGTTAGGGCATGTCTTATACCTAGAGAAGCTAGGTATTGCTCGAATTGTAGGCTGGTTAACTGTGGCCCATTATCTGATACGAGGACGTCCGGTAGACCATGGGTGGCAAAAAGGTTGTCTAGTTGTTTGATTACAGTTTCTGTTGTCGTTGATGGCATGATTTTTACTTCTAGCCAATTAGAATAGGCATCAACGACAATCAGGAATGTATGCCCCTTGGTAGGACCCGCGAAATCGATGTGGATTCTTGACCAAGGGCCTCGCGGGGTTTCCCAGTCTCTAATGGGTGCTTTAGGCGGGGACGGTCTAATTCCCTGGCACTTGTTGCACGAGCTTACCCAATATTCTATGTCCTTATCAATACCCGGCCACCAAACATAACTTCTAGCAAGGCTTTTCATTTAGAGAATTCCCGGGTTCCTTTCGTGTAACATCCCAAGTACCCTGGGTTGTAGTTTGTTAGGAATGACTACCCGATCACCCCACAATAAACACCCCTTTTGAATCGAAAGTTCAGTCTGTCTGGTCCGGAAAGGTTTAAAGTTTTCAGTTTTTTGGTTTTCCGGCCAGCCTTTACCTACCCAGCTGAGGACGCGGGAAGTCACTGAGTCTTTCGTGGTGGCTCTGGCGACATCATAAGCTGATATGGGTAGATCGGGGCAAGTCTCTATTTGTAATGCTGTCATCACTGGTGCCGGGTCTTCCTCGGTTTCTGGTAAGGGTGCTCTGCTCAAAGTGTCCGCATGGGAAATTTGTTTCCCTGGTCGATGTGTCAGAGTGTAGGAATAGGCTGCTAGGAACTCTGACCATCTAGTCATTCTTGGAGAAAGGATATTTGGTGTTGGCTTGTTTCCCGCCAAAATTCCCATTAGTGGTTTGTGGTCTGTTATAATTTGAAATGTCCGCCCGTAGAGGTACTCGTGGAAGCGTTTCACTCCAGCGACAATTGCTAGAGCTTCTCTGTTGAGTTGGCTGTAATTCCTCTCAGTTTTAGACAAGGTCCTTGAGTAGTATGCGACGGGTGCCTCTCTGCCATCAGGCAGTTGGTGGCTTAGGATGGCACCGACTCCAAATGGCGAAGCGTCGCAGGTCACCCTCAATGGCAGTGTGTTGCTAAATTGAATGAGAACGTTTGTTGATGTTAGCAATTTTTTAATTTTCTGGAAGGAATTCTTCTCTCTATAACCCCAAGTCCAAATTGCTTTCTTGTCCAATAGACGGTGCAATGGTTCTGCTATTGTGGCTTTATTCGGTAGGAATACATTATAAAAATTTATCAGTCCAAGAAATGCTTGTAGTTCGGCTTTGTTTCTTGGTTCTGGTGCTTCATTGATAGCTTTAATTTTCTTGTCTGTAGGGTGTATACCCTCTCCGTCTATTAAATAGCCCAGGAATTCGACGCTATTCTTAATTAGGCAACACTTTTCTCTTTTTACTTTGAGGCCAGATTCTCTGAACTTAGTTAGTACTTCTTTGAGTCTGTTTTTTAATTGGGTTTCATCTTTGGCTGAGATCAGGACGTTGTCAAAGTATGGTACGACTCCTTGTATGCCATTTAGGAGGCGTTCCATTAGACTCTGGAAAACACCTGGGGCTACACTTACTCCAAATTGAAGTCGGTGACATTTGAATGCGCCCTTATGGGTGACTATAGTCTGTGCTTCAGCAGTTTCTGGGTCCACTGGGAGTTGTTGGTAGGCTTGTGCTAGGTCGAGTTTAGCAAAAACCTTTCCTTTTTCCAGGGAGTGAAGCAAATGCTGGACTACAGGCACCGGGTATGCGCTTGGTTGTAATGCGTGGTTCAGGGTAGCCTTATAGTCACCACAGATTCTAACGGACCCATCGGGTTTGACCGGTGTGACTATAGGTGTTTCCCACTTGGCATGGTCCACATAGTCCAATACCCCTTGGGCTATTAATTTGTCTAGCTGTTCCTCTATTTTTGCCTTTAGTGCAAAAGGAACTCGCCTGGCTTTTATTCTTCATGCGGCTATTTGGGGGTTTAAACTGAAAGAAATGGGATTTCCCCGATACTTGCCAAGTGAGCCGTCAAAAACGTCCTGGAATTCCCGGATGAGGTCTTCTTCCCAGCCGGTTGCAGTCACCCGATCGATCCCGGTCACCCCGATGCCCAATGGTGCGAACCATTCGATGCCCAGGAGACTTGGTCTGTCTCGGTCAACTATGGTCAGTGGTAGCACTTTGACGTGTTGTTTGTAGGTGACTCGGAAATGTCCCATGCCGACTACCGGGATTTGGTTTCCCTGGTAGTCCTTGAGAGTTAGGTGCTGCTTCTTTAGTTCTTTGGTTTTGATATCTGGGACTAGCTGTTTTATTGTGTCCCACGATACCATAGAGAGAAAGGACCCCGAGTCTACTTCCATCTTGCAGGGCTTCCCTTCGATTTCTACAATGACTTTAACTTTCTTCCCGCTTTCCGTCTGAGCGCTTCCTATAGTGAAAGTCTGCTGTGTATTGGCTCGCTTGTCTTGTTGCCACTTTCTCTCAGTTCGTTTTGGCTCAGCTTGCATTGGGGCATTTCTGTGTCTCGTTGGGCTGCAGCTTTTCTTGTTTCTGCAGACTTTTTCGATATGCCCTCGTTTCTTGCAGACCCTGCAGATGGCATCGAGAAATCTGCATTCGGCTCGGGGATGGTTTCCTCCGCAGCCAGCGCATTCCTGCCAATTTCTTCTTTCGCACTCTTTTCTGTTAGTGTATAGGCGGTGGACCTCGTCGTCTTCTTCGCTAGAGTCAGGTGTTTCGCCATACTCTTCGTAATGCGTGGTGGTGGTAGATTGTTTTTTGTCTTTGGTTGGGTTCGTTTCATCACTATGTGTATTCATTTTCTTCATAGTGACAGCCGATTTTTTCGTGGCTTTGGCAGCTGTGGCTTCCGTGATAGCTTCGGCTACACTGATGTTGGGTTTGTTGAGTAATTTACTCTGTGTGGTCGAGTCTCTCAAACCCAACACCACTCGATCCCTCATTGCCTTGTCGAGGTTTGAGAATTCACACTCACCACCTATTTGTCGAAGTGCAGCAACGAAATCAGCGACGGTCTCTCCCTCTCTCTGGTCTCTACTGTCGAATTCGTGTCGCTTTATTAAATTTGACACCATCGGAGCGTAGTGTGCTTTGAGAATTCGTTGCAATTCTGGCCACGTTAGTTGTTTGACATCTTGGGGCTTCGCTAGAGCCTTTGCCATCTTGAAAACCATTGGCCCACAGTGTGTTAGGAACACAGCCCTCTTACGTTGCTCTGAAATTCCTTCCATTTCATTGCTTTCCAGATACATCTGGAAGCGGTCTGCATAGGAATCCCAATCCTCTTCGTTGGGGTTGAAGGGTGCGGGCGGTGCATTGTTTCCAGGCATCTTTGTTGTCGTCTGGGCTTCTTATCACCGTGTGCAGTTTTCGCGTTCAGGACGATCCCACCTTCGTCGCCAGTGTTTTGTTCGGAAAAACACGAGGTAGACCGGGTTCCAACAAATAAAAGTCTTTATTCAAAGGAGTCAGTAAAACGGAACGGTTGGCCAACTTTGCGGCAGGCTAGCCTGCTGGCTTGTAACCAATGGCAGCTGTTCGAATTTGCCGCCTTTTTTACTTTATTTGGATTGGTTCTTAGTGAACCAATCCAATGCTTACTTTAGTTGACCAATCAGATTTGCATGTTTTGGAGTAACCCAATTTGCATACAGAACAGGCTGGATCTAAGCACCCTGCGGGCTGAATCTGGCCAGTGGGCCTTGAGTTTGATATCCCTGTTCTAGCTCAGGGCTTAGTGTTTCCCCCCTTTCTCTAAACCAGGTGTGAGTGTGGCCCACAAGTTTGACACCCCTGCTCTATCTTGTTCAAAATTGGTTTTAATGCTAATCAGGATACTACAACTAATACACAGCTGTAGCAGCTTTCATGTTAATTGAGATAACACTGTCCTAAAACACCTATATTGTGGAGTTGGTTTGTTACTGGATAGAAATTAAGGTGTTGGGTGTTCCCTCCCCCAATTCAGCAAAAAATAAAATATTTTTTTTTTAAAAATGGAGGCTTACTTGACTTCTCAGTGGATGTTCAGAAATGTTTGGTTGTAGTCTTTATGTTGGAAATGCAGTACTTTTTGAGTGCATATATATTTTGATCCTGTATACAGGTACTCCTTTTTAGTGACTGTCTCATTCAGTAGTTGTTCATAGTTAGTGATGATGAGAAAATAATCTTTATATTTACAACCTTCACATGTCTGTGAAACAAAAGAAAACTGGAGATCATAAGCAGTCACAGTTTCACTTACTAATCACTTCACTTAATGACTGACTTGTTTTTGTGTTCTGGTTGTCCTAAATGTGGACTATCTGTTGTGGTAGTTTCTTATTGACTGGGAGAAAGTTCAGGTTTACAGATGTTTATGTGCTGTTAATTATAGTTCAAAAATCTGGAATTGGTCCATGTAGGATTAGCTCTGGACTTGTGCTTAGACAGTTGGCAGAATGATTACCCTGTGTTCCTGGAAAGTCGCTTATATACCAAATACAAAAGAATGGCTCAGTGGAATCTGTCCACTTTCTGCTATTGAAATGAATTTTTTTGGTGGAAAGGAATAACTAAGCAGTGCAATTCCATGTGATCAAGGTTTAATGTTTAAAAAAATGAGTCATAGTAATGTTTACAGAGATGTAATTATTTCATCTGAATTGTAGTTATGTAAAGTGATTCAAATGGTTTTGCATTTTTTAATCTTTGTATGAATGTTTGTTGCTTTGTTTTATTGGGCTTTTAATATTTTGTTTTGTGTTAATCATATTCACATTTTGGTTGTCAAAGAAAAAAAAATCCACATAAGTAAAAAAAACACTTGCCCCAAATCTTTCTGTCTTCTGATTATTTCCAGTGCCTGATGGCAAATAACAAGTCAGGGAAACCAAGCTTGCAATGAAACCCCACCCCCTGAAGTTGTCTCTCCCAGAGAATTACTTCTGTGAAGCTTGAAGCTGGCAAGCAGGAGCAGAACTTGAGACCAGACCAGACTATTATGAGAGTGTAATAGTGATGTCCTCCATATCCATAGCTGAGCCAGGAAAGTAAGAGGCAAAATATGTATATATAAATCTAAGGCTGTTATAAATAGCGGGCATAATTCTACAGTGGCTGTCCTCCTTCATGATTACAGCTTCTTGTATTTGCAGTAAAAGTGATTTAACTACCTAAGCCATGTCCTCAGCTCCTCTCTGCCAACCCTTGAATGCATATTTGAGATCTGTTGCATCCCCATTGAGAATGAAGCATTGAGATCTTCAGTCTCTCAATGCAGTACATTATGTCCAGCCGTCTGCTTTGTCTCACACTTCCCAACCTTGTTTTGAAAGGGCTGTTATTGCCAAATCAACACACAGGCCACACATCCTATGCATCATACCATGTTGAGTTCTAGGCATGATTGCCATTGTGTAATAAACGATGGAGTCCCAAGTAAAATCTCTCCAACATAGATACTGTGTGGGTCCTTGGGTCATATACATACACATTCAAATTAGCAGTTTAATGCTAGTTTATTCCTAACATCAACAAAGACTGAGGCAGATTGGAGCAATTTATGTTTCAGACAAATATTGAATGCTGTCTTTACTAGCACATGTTAGTTTCCCATTAAATCTATAGCACAATAAAAACAAAAACAGAAAATTCTATATTAAAAAAAATAACAAGGATTCTTTATTTGACCTCCATTTCTCTACATGTCCTTTGAAAAAAGTCTGCCTTTTTAAAAATTAATTGGCCATGCAACTGAAGGGGAGAAAAGAAAGATTGCTGTTCAATAGAAATGGGTTAATGACACAAAAAGAAGTAGCCACCCTAATTACATTTCTGATGCAAAGACATGCATTTGAAGATCCTTCAGTTAGTCAGTTATGCTGTCTGATGCAACTTTGCTGTTATACCTCCCCATTTCTGTTTGCAGTGGAGAAACAATACATTTCCAAACCAGTGTGAACAATTTCAGGTAACAATTAAAGCCATGTAATGCTCCATGTTCATGTACTGTCATTTTCTTCTCATTACCAAAGGCCACCCAGGGGTTTCCTCTTCCTCTATGCTTAATCTAGTCAATCCAGCATCAAATTACCCTTGCCTGTAACTTGTTCTCTTTTCTTTTACTTTGTCAATTATTTTCACTTTCTCTTACTTCTCCAGCCACCTCTCCCCTCCTATTTGTTTATTCATCATGCCTTGAGCCATGTTTACATAGTTATATTCCACATTTGATTAGTGTGGAAATTGGAGAAGGTGCTTTCTGTGGTGTTCCCATAACCGTACCAAGAAACATCACTCTCATACCAGCAACAGGACAAAATTATTATAATGGCTTGTCATACAATCAGCCAGATGTTTAGACAGGATTTGGCATTTTTTTTCCACCTATCACATCCTTCTCAAAGACCTGGGCTATGTAGATGTGAATGTTTGATTATGTTAAGGTGTATCCCAGGATGTAAGCTATTCCGACTAAAGTTGCCTTTTGCAATTGACTAGTTGTGATTTTGTCAGTGCCACTGGTGTTCAAATATGTTCCAGTTTTTTTGAGATTGCACTCAAGTACTAATTGTAATAGGCAAGGTTGATGTTACAGGTTTCAATTTTTTTAAAAAAATTAATTGTTATTAGCCTAGAGTTGTGGTGAAACAAGTTGCCTTATAAATTGTGTAAACACATACATGCATAGAAAGTCATTTATTACCTAACTCTCAATCTTTCTTCCAATTTTTTCTGTAAATATGACATTTTGGCCTTTGCTACCTTTAGGGATAAAACTGGAATTAAGGGAAGATGAAACAGGAAACACATTGACCTTCTGTTGACTGGGTTACAAATCTCATCAGTGCTCCTCACTCTGGAGGAAGGGCATCTTTTATAGACAGATAAGGGAAATCTTTCTGAACCTGCCCCAAAGGAATGGAGGACTCTTTTGGGTAGATAGGGCACAGAATACAATCCCTGATTTTTTTTTGGGGGGGGGGAGCAGTCAGCCAGTAAAAGAAATCTCAGCTTAATTTTCTCTTTCCACAAATAACTGAAGTCATCCAAAGAGAAACCAATTTTGGAACCAGTTGAAACATGGTTACCTTAACAGACAAGGTTTATCCTAGCCAGTATGACCACAAAGTAGACTGAGGTCTGTTAGGGCTTTTTATTAAGCTTGGCTTGAACTTTCAGTCTATGGAGGTTGCTGGGTCTTCATATGTGGCTTCCTCAGACATCAGAAGAACATTGTTGCTGGGTCCTTGGAGCAATCCTGCCTGAGTTGGGTTTCATAACCTGGATTAGCTGGGTCCAGTCCAGAGGAGCAGGAGATCAGTTTCTATTCTCTGAACTGATCTAAGTCAACTCTAGAAGATCCATGGCTTCTGGAAGCCAAGGACTTTTTTTTTTGAGGTGATCCAACTGAAAAACATTGGTGATCATGGCACCCTCCCCTCCCCCAAACCCTCCTTTCAAAATTTACTAATGCTTTGTCTGATTCCAGCCCTTGAGAATAACAACTCCCCCCATCCTCTTCAGTCTTTACATCTCAATAGGTTTCTCAGCCCCTAGTTCTTTTTCCCTCATCTATTTTCTATCACCTCCCCTCATTTGTTACATATAGGCTGCTTTTCAGATCTTCTGTTCCTTTTTTCTTGCCTTTCCTGATAATTCCTGAAGCTAACTTGTTCTCTCTCTCTTTCTCCCTCTCCCTTTCCCTTTCCCTTTCCCTCCCTCCCTCCCTCCCTCCCTCCCTCCCTCCCTCCCTCTCTCTCTGTCTCTCTTGCTAGCAAAGAAAAGGGCTCCTACAAAGCTTGCCTTCCTTCTCTAAATACTGCTGCTAATCCACAGGGGTGGTTTCTTCAAGGCTGCTTAAAAGCTGCTTTTCTGTGAAGGCTATATTGCTCCTTCATTGCCATTTACTGTTACATCCCCCACAGAGTGGTTTGTAAATGCTATCCTTGTTTTCACTGCTGTTCTCTCAAAAGGATTATATTCTCTTGAAAAGCTCCTTCCCAAGTGACTGATACTTCCTTTTTCCTTACCACTTCCCATTGACTGTTACTTCCCCATTGAGTGCTTTGTGGAACTTTCATTGCTGACCCCTCAACTGCTGTTTCCCTGTTGAGGGGCCTTTCCCAAAGGATTGTGTCTTCATCTGCATTGCCACTTCCCATTGACTCTAGCTCTCAGGCTGCCCTCTCTGAATGCTTTTCTTGTTTTTATTGCTATTCCCACACCACTGTTTTAAAGCGATTTCTCCACAGAATGGTATTTCCATGAGTTCTACTTCTGTTTTTCATTGTCATTTCCCCTCTAGAAAGATTTCATTTTCAATAAACAATTATTAATACAGCAAATATTTGCAATCAGTCTTAAAAGGAGACACTATTACTAATGTAGAATCTGGGCACCGTCACCTGTAAACAATGGCTGACTTTAGCTTGGCTTTGTGATAACATTAAACAAGAGGAAAACCTTCTATGCACCAATTCCACCCGCGCTTTCTACAGTTTTGTAAACAAGAAACTAAAAGACTCAAGATCCATCCCACCCCTGAAAGGACTTAATGGTAAAGACTGCAACGATAACACCATTAAAGTCAACCTCTTTAACACATTCTTTGGTTCAGTATTTGTAAACAGCAATGGATCATGCCCAGTATTTCCTGGTCGAATCACAGACAACTACAATGATCTAATACATATCGATTTTATAGAAGACAATGTTGAAAAAGCACTACGCAATCTAAAACCATCTCTATCTATTGGACCAGACAGAATATGTGCCTACTTCTTAAAAAAGCTATCCACTGCCATAGCTGAACCTCTAAGCATAATCTTTGAAAAATCTTTCAGGACCAGCTCCTTGCCAAACCTATGGTCACTAGCCATGGTCATCCTCATCTTCAAAAAGGGAGACCCCACCCTAGTTGAAAATTAAAGACCAATCTCTTTATGCTGCATCATCTGTAAAGTCATGGAATCAATTATTAACCAATCTATTACCCTCCACTTATGGACAAACAACCTACTCTCCAATAAACAATTTGGTTTCAGGAAAAAACTATCCTGTAATCTGCAACTCTATTTTATAATCTGTAATCTGCAAAAACATATGGACCATATAGGTTGATCAGGGCAAAGCAATAGATGCAATCTACACAGACTTCTGTAAAGCCTTTGATTCAGTGGTATATAACAAACTATTTCTAAAACTAAAATCTTATGGTATCTCTGGACAGAGCATTCCTGTCAAACAGACAACAAATTGTCAGAATTGGGAGTGTCCTATCAAATTCTGTACCTGTCAACAGTGGTGTCCCCCAAGGCAGTGTTCTAGGACCAACTCTCTTCATACTCTACATAAATGACCTCTGTGATCATATTAAAAGCAACTGTGTTCTCTTTGCTGATGATGTAAAGCTATTCAACACCACAGGCAATACTGCTACCCTTCAAAAAGACCTCGACTATGTATCAGAATGATCAAACAAATGGCAACTTCAAATCTCAACAAACAAATGCTCTATCTTACAAATTGGCAAAAAAATATATCAAAAAATAAAATACAAGCTGAATAGTCAAGACCTTGTTGATGATCCAAACTCTGTCAAGGACCTTGGAGTACTCATCTCTAATGAGCTAAGTGCTAGAGCCCACTGTAACTACATCGACAGAAAGGCATTAAGAGTTGTTAACCTAATCCTACGTAGCTTTTTCTCTGGTAATATCACACCACTAACTAGAGCATACAAAACATTTCCTAGACCAATATTTGAATACTACTCACCAGTCTGGAACTCGCATTATGTATCTGATATTAACACAGTTGAGATAGTCCAGAAATATTTCACAAGAAGAGTTCTCCACTCCTCTACTTGTTGCAGAATACCTTATGCCACCAGACTCAAAATTCTAGACTTAGAAAACCTAAAACTACACTGCCTTCAGTCCCATCGAAGTATAGTATATAAAATCATACACTGCAATGTTCTACCTGCCAATGAATACTTCAGCTTCGACCATAACAACACAAGAGCAAACAATAGATACAAACTCAAGGTTAACTGCAAACTTGATTGCAGGAAATACGACTTCAGCAACAGAGTAGTCAATGTCTGGAATACTCTACCTGATTCTGTGGTTTCTTCCCCAAATCCCAAAAACTTTAATCTTAGTCTGTATACTATTGACCTCACCCCTTTCCTAAGCGGTCTGTACGGCGCGTGCATAAGCGTACCAACCTGCCTACCGTCCCTGTCCTATTGTTTGTTTTTATTTTTCTTGTATGTGTCCATTTCATGTATTCATAACTATGTTTATACTTATACCTATTATCTTGTAAGCGATTGACAAAATTAAAAAACAAAACAAAACAGTGCACTAGTTTTCAAAAACTAGAATTGTGCTCTGTGCAGAACTGTTAGAGAAACTGTTCTCGGTACATACATGTCTGTAAAGTTCTATTCAGGTTAATAGGATCTAATAGTTGCAAAGTACCATGCTTAAGATGTTGAATCTTCCATTGTATTTTGATACAGAGATCAAAGAGAGCTGGTTTCCTTCCAGTTACATGGTGTAACAGGTGGTTGAGGAACAGGCAAAATTAGTGGTTGAGGAACAGGCAGAATTAGTGGTGGTTTGGCTTTTTCTTACATGTTATGGTAACGAAGGAAACCTGAAGTCCTTAATTCTTCTGGTCTAAAGTAGTCTTTCCTCTTTTTCAGCCAGAGCTTTTGCCATAACTTTATGAACCACTTTGACCCTTAATTGATTGGGGTGCTTGGAGGCTGAGATCTGTCTATCTCCCATTTGTTGCTTTAGGCTTTATCCCCTCCATTTGGTTGAAGATCATGGCCCTCTGCAGTCATGTTGGATTTGGTTCCTGAAGAAACTGGACATTAGTTTTTGTAAAGGCATTTGTCTCAGCAATTCCTGACTGGTATTTTGCATCATGCTAACCAAGTCTTTTAATCATGGGTTTCATATTCTTGAAAAGAATCCTAGTGTCATTATTTGGCAGGTAGACATGTTATACAGAGAGTTGATTTACATTGGTGTCTCTTGCTAGCTAGGTCCCTATGGGTGCATTACAAATTTATCATTGTTCTGTTGATGACAAGTTTTGTATGGCCCAGAGGTTTCTTGGTTTTATGACTTTCGTAAACTGTCATAAGAGCGCTACAACTATTACTCTTGAATGGTCAGTGTTTCTGGGATCAATTTTATGCAGCTCTGATTGGTTCCCATAGATGTTTGTACAACACACCATAGTTACCCATGTCATCCTTGGAGGTGATGGGGCAGCACAATTTTACTTTCTCCAATCTGATGACTTCGCCATCATTTGGCTTTGTGGTGATTGCTATTGTCACTCCCAAGCCAAAAAAGTCCATTCAGGTGCATGTGTTTTCCAGGGCTGCCCACCAACTATTTTTGGACGTGAGACACAAGTAAGAAATAGATTCATTGATCCCTCACTATTTTGATCACTCCCATGCCTACCCTTTTTATGTGTTTGTTAAAGATAATCTTTCTAAACATGACCAAGCAAGGAAAGCACCCAACAAAACGCCAACAGGGAAAGACATGGAAAAGGAATGGAATAATAGTTCTTCTGGAAATCTGAAGGAAAAGGATACAGAGGGAGCTGAAGTTCTACCACTGGACTTTAGAAGTCTTAGAGAAAATTGCAGAACAACTCTGAGAGCACGGACACCCTCACACAACAATATTGGAGATTATGCAGGTGAGGGCTTAAGATTGGTGTCTGTTTGCCAAATGTCAATATCAGGTCTACTTTTTTCTAAAACTTCCTTGTTACTCCTATTACATGGATACTTTCAGAAGGTATAGTGGACATCATCTGTTTTATGATCATCAATTACTTATTCCAAGAAAGATCTTCCCCAAGGTGAGATTTCTGAAGCTTTTCTTACATTTTTAATGGAAGCCTTCCTTGGAAAAAGCGGGAGGAATAGCTATATGGTACAATCCTTGCCTCATCCTCCCCACCCAAAAGCAAAGCAATTAGCAATCAGGTAAGCAAATTTAATAAGAGGCCTGGTAAAATTCCAGGGCTTCCGGGAATGATGGGAAGTCAGAGGATCTTCTATACATAGATGGGCTATTATGCTACTACTACAATGGTTTGCCTATAATAACATACGAACATAGGCACTTTGATTCAACCAGAAACTGTTAGGAAGTCCCAGAAAGTAATGTGCAATGTTAACATGTGATATATGTTTGGCAGGGTAGCAAAGGTTGAAGATGAGCACACATGAGCTTCAGTCATGAACCACACTACTTTGACATCACTGCTGATGACTGCAGAAAGGAAGAAACCTTGTGCACATTGTATGGAAGCATGGTGTATAATTCAACATCTTTCTCTTCCCCAGTGCTTACAGAATGTAGAGGGTAAGATCTATCTGGAGGAAATGCAAGAGGATCTGCCTGAGTTTGGGAAGGAGGAAGAGGATGCAGATGTGCTATTGCAAGACAAAGATTTTGATCATGCCCAGCAGGTTCCACCAAACAATTATGGTGATAGGTTCCTGCCCCAAAACCAGTCGTGATCTGGAAGGGGGATGCAAAATATTCTAATTATACCAATCATATTTATTGTGTTACACCATTTGTCCTTATAAATGGGCAAATATTAAGGAACCAAAAGTGGAACATGAACTAGAGAGGTGGAGAGCAGGGAACTAAGAAAGAACAAGCCCTTGACCAAGATTTGGAGTCCAAGGGGATATACAACCAGGTCTGAGCCTGCTTCCCAATTCTTTGTTTTCATGTTTTTATGGAGGTCTCTGCATTCCCTCTTAATTAGTTGTAGATATCCTTTCAAGACGCACAGATTGGTTATTAGTATTTCTTTTGCTGATCTGAGTAACAAGCTGGAACAACACTTGTATACGGTAATCCCTATGAGATCTTTGGTATTGGGCATTGTGTCCAAGTGATGCATAACACCACATTTTGCTGCAGGAGAGGTTAGGAGTTTTACATAACTATATAAACTATTTGCAAAATCTCTGCAGGGTGGAATACAGTCCACACAGGGTGACCTTGATTGAGGTGCTTGTGGTGCATTTGTATGTACATGTGACATACATATCCATAGAATTAAGCATATAAATATTACATATATATTTCTCCATGTTAATGAACCTATATGTACAAATATTTACACATAGGAAGAGTGTGCATATCAAAGTACTAATGGGCACAATGTATCTGGCAGGCTTCAGGGTGGATGCAAGATTGATTGATTGATGCTCAACATTACTTATTCATTCATTGCTGAATAAATAGAGATGTTCAAATTCACTCAGTGCAAATAAGTACTGAATTCCACCCATGTTTATGTATGTGCTCTGTTACAGATTGTCCACCATTAAATGGGAACACTCAGGATGACTGACATGCTGTGTTACCCACCTTCTTTGAGAGCAAATGGAATCACATGACACATTTTGGCTCTCCTTGCTTATCAGCTCTAATGGTTTCCTGCAACCATGAGCCATGCTCCTTTCTCATGGAAAAAACACTCAGTGATTCTTATACAAATTTGGGCAATCCCTCATTTCTCTACTGCACTAATGGTTTAAAATCTT
The DNA here is from genome assembly GCA_015471245.1 of Laticauda colubrina. NCBI lineage: Eukaryota > Metazoa > Chordata > Lepidosauria > Squamata > Elapidae > Laticauda > Laticauda colubrina. The sequence continues at coordinate 105,974,140 of BLBF01000003.1, read as the reverse complement.
TATTTCTTCTTTCATTTGCAATGTGAATTGAAGATTTGAGCTCCTCCTTTAATTTTAAGACCCAGGAAAGGCAGCAAGCCAGCCACAAAGACATATTCTCCTGGGCTCACATTCCCCATGTAGATGAGGAGTCTTCTGCTTCTCAAGAAATGCAGTTAGCTCTCCTCTTTCCTATTGTGACCCAGAGTTCCTTTATCCTGTGAACATAACAAAGGGGACTGCCCCTCCAGCAGGAACTTCCCCTCTAGTATCATTAACAGAGAGAATATTTTCAGGGATTGCCAAACAGGAAATCAGCAATTGTACCTTGAAGCTTCTTGCCCTCCACTAAATTTCTGTCAGTGCCATTTTGCTGATACTGCAGGATAACACCACTCTATCATAGAAGACTGTAGCTCAATGCAGAGTGGTATGCCTCCCAAACGTTGTGCAGAACTGCCCAAGCATTCATCACAGCAGCTGCACATTTTTCTGTACAACTGGCAGATGTGCTCTCAGCATTGCCAATGTGCCTTTAGTCTCCCGAATGGATGTGCCACAGTGTTATGACAGTGATTGATGAGGCAATTACAATTTTGCTTTCACCTGTCAAGAGGGCCATAAGAAAGGGCTTCACAAGCCCTTTGAGGTGAGGGATACACCTATGATGGAAAATCCTTAGCTTGCAGGAGTGGGGTGGGGGGAGGTTATCCTGAAGACTTTGTTTCCCCCATGATGAGTCTTTCCAGAAGAATGGGAAGCCTTGCTACCCTGCTTATTTAGACTTTATTTTGTTCTCCTTTATGCACGTTGCAATGAAGTTTCAAGGTGATTTGTCACTGTTTTTCTCCAATTTTCTAAAGGCCCTGTCACACTGCCCAACGGATGCAAAACGTTAGTAAAAAGGACACAACAGACGAGCAAAATGTTCCATCCGTTGTTATCCGCTCTCAAAAGGGGCTAAAATTTGCATAACCAGAACGGATAACACGGAAAGGAACGGACGCGGGGAGGACGCAGAGCGGATGGAAAGCGGATGCGGAACGGAAGCCCAGCGGATGGAAGCGGATGGGAGTGGATGGCACATCCGCGAGGCTTCCGGGGGGCCTCAGCAAAGAGGACGCGGAACGGATACAGCGGATGCACAGCGGATGAAGCGGATGCAGAGCAGAAGCCTAGCGGATGCACAGCGGATGAAGCGGATGCACAGCGGAAGCCTAGTGGATGCACAGCGGAAGCCAAACGGATGCCGAGCGTTAATTGCGCATGCGGGGGGGATGCATTGCATAAGCCCCGCGGATATAAAGGGAAGCATCTCCCAAGCAGGTCACCATTCAGAGGAAAGACCTGCTGCCGGATACATCGAGTCCTTGCCTGCCCTGCCTGCATGCCTGCCTGCAAGCCTTGCTGCAGGCCTTGCTGCCTGCCTGCCAGCCTTGCTGCCAGCCTGCCTTCCAGCCTCCCTGCCAGCCAGTCTGCCTGCCAGCCTTGGTGCCTGCCTGCCTGCCTTCCTGCCAGGCTTCCTGCCAGCCTTGGTGCCTGCCTGCCTGCCAGGCTTCCTGCCAGCCTTGCTGCCAGCCTTCCTGCCAGCCTTGGTGCCTGCCAGCCTCCCTGCCAGCCAGCAACCCCACAACCATGGGGAAGAAGCGAAAGCCTCAGCAACCTGCCGCCATCCCAGGCAAGAGGGACAGGGCCACCCTCCCGCCCCCTGTCCCTGACTCTGCTTCTGCTGGGGCTTCTGCTGCTCGGGCTCGCTCTTCTGGTGCTGGAGCTTCTGCTGGTGCTGCTCCTGGCAGTGGTGCTTCTGCTGGTGCTTACTCTGCTGAAGCTGCTCCTGGCGGTGGTGCTTCTGCTGGTGCTTACTCTGCTGAAGATGCTCCTCGTCCTGCTGGTCCTGCTCGTCCTGGTCATGCTCCTGGACTTGCATGTCCTGCTCGTACTGCTTGTGCTCCTGGTCTTGCTCGTCCTGCTCATCCTGCTGGACCTGCTCGTGCTCCTGGTCCTGCTCGTGCTCCTGGTCTTGCTGGCGCTGCTGGTGCTTACTCTGCTGCTGCTGATCCTGGTGCTGCTGGTGCTGCTGCTGCTGATGATGATCCTGCTGCTGCTGCTGCTGCTGCTGCTGATGATGATGATGATGAACCTGCTGCTGCTGCTGATGATGATGATTATGTTCCTGCTGGTGATGATGATGATGATAATACTGCTGGTGCTGCTGCTGCTGGTGGTGTGGAGGAGCAGCCCCTACTACCTGGGAGCCCCTCTGATGAGGGTCCATCTGGTCCTGCCAAAGGGAGGAAGAGGCATATGCGACAATGGGAGAGGAGGCAATACTCCATTGAGGAGGAACATGAGGATGAGGTGCTGGAGTGGCTGAGAGAGAATGACTATCTGTGGCGGAAGGGACACCGGCTGTACAGGGACACCTCGGCTGGTGGAAGCACATGCACACCTGGTACGGGAAGCTGCACCTCAAGAAATCTGGCCAGGCCACGGTCAAGCTGACGGACAGAGAGACCTACGTCATGGCCAGGTGCAACTTCCTGGAGGGTGAGATCCGCCACCGAGGAGCAGCCCCTCTGTCTACCCTCTCTCTCCGGCAGCCTGCTGGGAGCCAGTCCTCTTCCGGCCGAGAGTCAGCTCCTGTCTCCAGGCAGGTTTCTGTGGAGCGTGCCACAGCGGAGAACCCGCGGACAGGTGTTGTAACCGTGGTGGAGCGCGTGGAGGACTCCCTGGTGCGGTGGGAGAAAGAAGATGGCGCGTCCACCACAGCCGTACCCGCATCCACCCACAGCTCCACCTCCACAGAAAGGCAGAGAGCCAGACAGCAGGAGGGGCAGAGCCACACGGTCCTGCTGGAGATCAGGGACACCATCCGGAGCAGCATAGATCTCCTCTCTCAGCTGGTCCACACCGACTCCTCATCCTCCAACCGCAAGCCCTTCCTCACCTATGTCAACCAGACCCTCACGGACATGGCGGAACCCCAGTACCAGGTGGTGAAGGACCGGATCACCAAGCTGCTTCACAACCCTCCAGATCCAGAGGAACCTGCTCCCACCCAGTCCAGGTCTGCTCCTCCACCCCAGGTGATGTCCCTCCCATTCCAAGGCTTTCCACAGACCCTCACCTACCAGGGCTACGGCTATCAGGAGGTTCAGCAGCACAGGCCGCAGCCCTTCCCAGTCCAGGCACAGAGTCATCGGATGACACCGTTGCCACCGGTTCCACTGATGCCACCCACGACACTGATGCCACCGATGCCAATGATGCCACCCACGACACTGATGCCACCGATGCCACCCACGACACTGATGCCACCCATGCCACCGATGCCACCAACGCCAGTCCTCACCCAGCTGCAGACCAGACAGCCCCACTACACAGCTCCTTCCTCCACCCCACAGCCAAGCCTGGCCTCAGTACATCTGTCCTCGGTACTGGGGCTGACACCCCATGGCATGGAGGAAGGAGCTCTCAACATCATGGGGCTGAGCCAGCTGTCCGAGAGCTTTCTCAACACACCGTCACCTGTTGTCCTCTCGGGGCCAGGCACCCCAGTGGGGCTTCAGACCAGCACTCCAGCAGTATACACCTCCACAGCACCGGGACCCTTCACCCCTGAGACTGGACACACCTCCGAGTGATCAAGAGGATTGCCAGAGACTGGCTGGCTGGCTACCTGTGGACTTTATTTGGACACTTGACTTGGGTCATTTTTCTTTTACAGCTTGTTGTTCAATAAAGTTTATCTTTGATTCACACACTTGCTTCATTTCTTTTTTTTAATAAAGTCTTGGTGGAAACTTTTAGAATTGGTTTAAGCCTTTGCATGCTTGTGGGATGGGTTAAGATAGCAGTGGGGTGGGCAGGGATACCTGTGGGATGGGTAATAGCTGTGGGATGGGCAGGGATACCTGTGGGATGGGCAGGGATACCTTTGGGATGGGTAATAGCTGTGGGATAGATAAACCTCCAGTGCAAGCATAGTGGGACTGTATGGTCCACCCTCCCAGGTGCCACACCTATGGCCCTTTATTATCAATAATAATGTAATAATCATCCACACATGTCAACATAAACACAACTCTTTATTAAATGCCCTGATCATTGTAGGGCCATTCAACATACATGGCCCTATCTCATCAGTGTGATGAGACAGGCTGAAGGAAGCATCCATTAATCATCTATCATCCTGTCTTGCCACTCCACCGCTCCAGCTGGGGAGTTGCACCAGTGTTTCAGGAGGTTGCGCTGCTTCTTCCCTTCACGTGAGGCTCTGTTGGGGCCTTGCACATCCTCAGTGTCTATCACGTTTTGCCCTTGCCTCCATTCCCCAGGCTCCATGTCCCCATTGCCTTGTTGGAGGTCCACGAGCCTGTTCTGCAACACTGGGTAGCGGGTGCGCATGAGATTGTGCAGGATGCGGTAAGCTTCCACGATCCTCCTCACGGTCTGTGGGCGATGCTGCATGGTGGTGAGAAGTACCTGGAACCTGTTGGCCAGGATGCCAAAGGCGTTCTCCACCACCCGCCTTGCCCTGGACAGCCTGTAGTTGAAGATCCTCTCTTCACGGGTGAGGAGTCTGGAGGTGTAGGGCTTCATGAGGTAGGTTCTGAGGGAGAAGGCATCATCCCCCACGATGAAGTAGGGCACATCTTGCTTGTCGTTGGGCAGTGGGTCTGGATCTGGGAAGCCCACAATGAGGTTGCGTTCCAGCCACTCCTTGAGGTCACTGGCGTTGTATACCTGGGCATCTGAAGATGAGCCGTTGCCTGAAGCATCGATGTACATGAACTTGTAGTCAGCATCAACCATGGCGAAGGGGACGATGCTGAAGAAGCCCTTGTAGTTGAAATAAGTGGACCCCGACTTGGCTGGTGCTTTGCAGGCCATGTGCTTGCCATCTATGGCTCCAACGGTGTGGGGGAAGTTCCACCTCTGATACCACTGCTCTGCAACTTTCTTCCAGCCTTCTTCAGTGGAGGGGCACTGGAGGAGCTCCTCCAGGTATTCTTCGATGATGGCCTGCACCACTTCTCTGACCACAATGCTGATGGTGTTGTGTGGCACCCTCCAGCCGTACTGCATGCTCCTGTAGGTGGTCCCTGAGGCCAGGTGGCGCAGAGTCAGTGCCACCTGGAGCCCAAGTTCCAGACTGGGCCGGAAGTTGGTGTTTGCCTTGGTCAACCTGGGTGTCAGCTGCTGCACAACTTCGTCAAACATGGCTGGAGGCATCCTTATGAAGTTCTGGAATGCACGAGGGTCTTCGTTCCTCAGCTCCACCATCAGCTTGTCCATACTCTGCTCTTCTCCCGATCCATCTTCGGACCCAGACGCTTCTTGGCCGCCTCTTTTTCTTCCCGTAGTAGAGTTCACAGAGCCTGTAGATGGCTTCGCACTGTTGCAGAACGATGGTGGCTGCTGAAAGGATTTTGTTACGATCCACGGTGGGCATGACTGGATGCTGTGGAAGAGCAAGAATCAGATGAAGGCTGCAGAGGTCTGCACAGCTGGGCTACTGGTCTGAAAGTGAGATCCAGATGAGTTGCTCCCCCTTTTTATAGGCAGTATAGGTTTTCCACTAGGTGTCCCTTTGCATCCTCTAGGCATCCTCTAGGCATCCTCTAGACATCCTTAATATCCGAGATAGGTCCCCTCTGCAAACGTTTTTTCCATTTTAAATGCTTTGTTTCCGTGCTGCATCTGCTAGGCATCCGTTCTGCATCCGTTCTGCGTCCGTTCCGCTTCCTCCCTGTGTCCAAGCGGATGCGAGTTGCGCGGATGTGGAACGGATGCCTAGCGGATATAGGGGATGCGTAATGGATGCAGAACGAATGCCTAGCGGATGCCTAGCAGATGCAGAATGGATGCATTGGATACATTTTCCGCTCAAAAGTTTTGAGCAGTTCAAAACATTCTGAGCGGATGAAACATCAATAAACAGATGCTGGACGGATAGAGAGGAAGCAAAACGGAGGCAGTGAGTACATCGCTGCATCGTGTTACATCGCGTTAACCAACGGATGGCAAGCTTTTTTGTCCGTTTTACATCCTCTTTGCATCCGTTGGTGCAGTGTGACAGGGGCTTAATATGTAAAGGGATAAAGCCTCTTTTTTAAAATGTAGTCAATTCAATTCTTGGTATTTCCCACCAGATGGCACCATCTCATACATTTATTTTAATTGCTCAGTAAATACATCACTGATTTTACTGAGCATACTTCCCTTCCAGATAGATTGGGCTACAATTACTGTAATTTCCAAACAGAAGTGGAATCGGGCATGCTGGCTGAGAACTATAAAAAAGACCAATGAAGACACCTGGATCTCATTAGAACAAGAAAGGCCAGCAGATACAATTTTGGAATGGCTTTGAAGTCTTAAATAATACCAAAGGCAAATTTAGTTTCCAAGCTAGAATTGAAAAGATGTTGCCCTAGGGCCTTTTGTCACTTGCACCAATGTTAGCATGAGCATGTCTCAGCAACCTCTTGTTTCTGCTGTGTCCTCATGACATGCCTTTATCTCATCCTCAATTTATGCCTCAGGTTGTCTGTAACTAATTTGGTATTAAAGTATTGCAGACAGCACATCTTGATATGCTTAACCTACCAATTATCCCTCGGCCTGTTCAGAGTGGGGTGGGCCTTGTCCTAATTCTGGTTTCTGGGAAGTATCATCCATGGCCATTCTGCTTTGGAGAGTAAAACAGCCAGTTTCTTTTTGTAAGCCAAAAAAATTTTTTTTCCAAAGAAAACACAACCTAGAACCTGAAAGGAAAGGAGATAGAAGATGCATAAAATGAAAATTTTTTATATTGATCTTGGTTTTAATTTTCAGTTTTGAATGTGAAAGGGACAATTAATTATCTATATAAATTATGTTAAAAAGAAAAAAATATACAATTAGTATTGGACATAATTATTTCCAGGCTAATGGCTACGCTTTGCTGTTGAATGGCATGCCAGATGTAAGGACTTAAAATGAACTTTTGTTTCCATTAACATGTGATTAAAATTAAATATGGTTAATTTAAGTACAGGGAGGAATACTGTTTCCCCTTGCAGTCATATATTAATAACTTCTCCCAATAATATGGAAATCTCAGAGAGCTGTACTCAAACCTTCCCAGGTACAGGTCACCCAGCCCAGGACTTCTTATTTAGTGTTATGTGAAACTCAGCCCTTGTTCAGCAGTAAAATTGTAATTTGTCCACTCTTTCCCAAATCTGTACTGTACTTACTATCCTAGTTTCAGAATATACAGTAGGATTGAGGAGGAACCCGTTTTTTGTGTGAAATTCTCATTTTAAAAGTGGAGTGTGTGTGTGTGTGTGTGTGTGTGTGTGTGAATCATTGCATTCCTGAAATTCATTCCATTCTCTCTTAGGATCCATCTCTAATTTTGTTTGCATCAAGGGAACTCTTAACCAATAGTTTATGTCTGCTCCTATTATCTCCTGTGGATCCTATATGCAAACAGGATAACTCTTGTCTTTTTCAGTTCATACTCTGGGTAATAAATACTAAACCCAGCCATCTTGGCACACATTCTTTAAAATAAGGGCTTTCCTCTGCCATCTATCTTTATAGCAGAATTTACATTGAACAAAGTAGATCATGCTAGGGTTTGCCTACAGAACATCTGCTTTTACAACATCTTTCCATTATTTATGAAAACTCTGGGTTCAGTTTTGTCTTTTGACTGCTACCAACTACTACATGACAACAGTTTTGTCGTATTTTTTAACTCCATCAGGAACCTACTGCAGAAAGTTGTAATGGGCTATGATTGTAATGTCATTGGTATTTGGATTATTAATGTACATTATTTTTATTTTCATACAAAGAAATGTAATGGTGTCCAATAAACTGGAGAGGAGTTGTTTATCTACAGTTTATTGGACATCATCACATTTCTTGGTATGAAAAGAAAAATAATTTGAAGTGATATCCCAATAAAAGCTGAAGTTAGCAAAGGGTGGGATGTCAGAGAAATATGAATGGGTTTGTGTTCTTTTGAAGGAACAGATTCTTATTTTGGTGTTTTGGTTTATCAACTAGATTAGTTTCGGCTATAGAATCAGGATGCCTCCAACAGGAATACTGGGTACTGAGCATTTCTAGCCATGCCTTTTTTCATGTTGATTACAAACTCTGGGATTTATTGTCCTGCTTATTTGAAAGGGCACCAATGGGTAGATTAACAATGCAAAATGGATGGAATCAAGATTTTAAAATAGTTTTCTTTTTCTTTTGTGGGGATGAGTGGGCAAAAAAGTTCCAATGTCAATTAAACATTCACCTGTTAAATCCGTTGTGTCAAAATATGTATTTGAATTCATTTTAAAAGCTTTTTTACATGTCCATATGATAAAGGATCCCTTCATTTTGTTCCCATTTCCAATGAATACCTCTAGTTAATTTCTCTGGCATCGTGCTCCAGATTTGCTGCTATCTAATGAGGAAGTAGTATTTTATTATCAGAAGATCTCTGCCATTCTGAAAATGGCAAAACTTTCAGAAATTGCCAAAGTGTTATGGGTAAGAGCATTTCAGTTAAATTCCCATTCTTTTCCATGAGAAACTAAATGTGTGGAGGGATTATAAAGATATAAAATAATAATCATTACAATAAAAGTTGGATAAGGTAACTATAATTTCTCATTTATGGTAAGGAAGAGTTTTAATGAATTGAGTCAGCTTTTTTCATTGCTGTTAATTTTTAACAATTATGTGAAACACCTTCCAAGCTCTGATTAAGGATAAATAGTGAAACTTAGAAATACTTACCTATAATACCTGCAAGAAAAATAACCTTGAATTTAAGGTAAATTTCCCTAAAACTTTAGAGAGTTATAAGGCTATATCCACTTACAGAAATACTGTACACTACCCAGGTTCCCCACCATCCCATGTTGCCATCTGGAGTTGCCCATTCCTGATGAACCCAGTTTAGAGATTCCATCCTCACGATAAAATGGCTGCATAAACTTCACTTGTACATGTACAGTATATCTGCATGCATTTATATGCATGGGCCAGAGACCACCATGCCAAAAATGATAGAACCAACCCAAAACTGTAAAATTACTTACTGAATATTAATTGAAAATAAATCTGTCAGATAAGGTATCCTAACATAAATCAGTCCATTCCTTGGCATGTATGCACACAAGCAAACTATTATGTTGCAGAGAGACTACTTTTGAATGCATATCTACAAGTACATAAAGCACATGCACACACTACAAAAATCTGTTTAGCCCAAGTTATTCCTTGTAAACACTTGAGAAGAGATCCCTGGGGCATTGTACTGTCTTTTCTTACAAGAGGGAAGTAGATTGATCCATGCCTTAATGGAAGGAAGGTCTGTAGACTCTCACCCTTATGTATGAAGAAGGAAATCAGGAATAAGATATTCTTGTCAGTCCTACTCAGAAAAGGGATAACCGTCCCTTCCCAAAGTCTTTTGCTTTTATTATTTGCAACTCCTTAGCCATTCAATTCTCTTTCAACCATCCTGTTTTCAAGCTGTTCTTTTGGAGGAAAATTAACCTTGTAAATACTGTCTGCACTTGTGATGTATTTATAGCAGGTCATGAAAGCACTTTTATTCACAGCTATTTGTGGGTCATTTTGACCTAGCACCTTTTGTTTTTCACATGGGGAAAGTGAAGAATGTCCCTCTAGGCCCTTGTGAAAGATAAGCAGATCTTCTTAAAGAAGAAAATGTGAAAAGCCACTAATTAGGCTATTTTTGTTTATGAATCTTAGTCAATGGGTCTTGCATGAATTCTGTCACTCTTTATATTTGTTGCTAAAAAATAATAGTTCCTCAGCTTGAGTTACAACAAAATGGGGTGAATAAGGAAGGGCACTAGAAGAGGCTGAAGATAATGGAGAAAGATTCCTGTAGCCAGATGTGCCCCATTCCTTCTGCAGCAATAGGTTTGGCAGATGTTGCCCCTACTGATTAGGAATATGCAGGAGAGGGAGGATGTTGTTTTGAGGATAATGTATAAAAAGGGGCTTTGCTCACTGTTTGGGTTTTTAGAAGGATCCGAGGATGATTATTATTGCATTGGTAGAAGTCAATATGTTAAACTGTATAGCATGTTTTTTATTAATAATAAAATAATTGTAAAATAATAATTAAAAATATTTAAAATATGCGTGTATGTAATTTTTTATACCTTTGAGTGAATGTTGATTCTTGGTGATTGCCTGCATGCGTCCCTGCAGAGTTTGTTTTGGCAAGATTTTCAGAAGTGACTTGCCTCCTTCTTTGTGCCTAGAATAGGACTGGAATTGATAGTCTCCTGCTCTCTAATTCAGTATCTGAACTTTAACCCAGCACCTTTAACCATTATTTTAAGTTGGCTTTCAGATAGATGGATGGATAGATGGAGAGACAGAGAGAAGATAGATAGATAGATAGATAGATAGATAGATAGATAGATAGATAGATAGATAGATAGATTAGATAGATAGATAGATATAGATATAGGTATATGTGCCCATATTAAATTCCATTTTAAACTAGGTTCTTTAGCCAAATTGCTAAGTTAATGATTACTTTTTTAATACCATAGCAAGTTCAGATTCCAAGGTTTACTCTCTTCAATCTGCACATCCCATATTATAACAAGGTGGAGTGGGGTGTAATGGGGTGGAGTGGGGTGTAATTATCCTGATTTTCAGTTGTACTCTTGGGATCACATATTCTGTTTTGTATTTTTTAATGAATGAAAATGAAATAGAATGATTACTGCTATTGTTATAACGAAGCAGTCATTATCTGTAACACATTGAAATCGTGGGAAGTACTTGGTTATAGTGGAAGCAGAAGTTTTATTGCATGCCCAGTAATACAGATAGCTAGGCTTCTTTGGAAATTATTGGGAAAAAATTAATATTTGTCTCTTGTTCTCAAGAGAATGTTATCCCTTGAAAATGGGGGTAAAGTTTTCTTCTGGTAAAGATGGGTTGAGAGAACATCTTATTAATGATTAAAACAATGCAATATAAGTTTTAAAAAGAAGACAACAGATGCAGTGGTGGGATTCAAATTTTTTTACTCCCAGTTCTGTGGGCATGGCTTGGTGGACATGGCAGGGGAAGGACACTGTAAAATCTCCAGTCAGAGGTGGTATTTGCCGGTTTTCCGAACTACTCAAAATTTCCACTATCGGTTCTCCAAAACTGATCAGTACCTGCTGAATACACCTCTGCAACAGAGCCATTTACCTTGCTTGAGCTGTACTTGCAAATTAAAGGGTTACCACTGAGTCAGAACCGACACAGTAGATAAAACACAGTGTTAGATCGTGGGAAAAAGGTGAATGGAGACCAGCATGACTTTCAGCTCTTTATTTGGTTCCTGGAATCCGTCTGACTGCAGAGCCACGGCAGCCTATTTTATAGAGGCTGCTCGCGGCTCGTGGCCAATGACGGCTCCTTGAATCTCCCGCTGTTAGGCGGCCAATCACAGGCTGGCAATTGTTGATCAATCACCATCACTTAAAAGCACCAATCATCTTTGAGTATTAGTGGACCAATCAGAACAGGGTATTTCAAGTATGCTAATATGTAACACCCCTCCCCACTTAATTTTACCCAACCTACGTTACATAGTCACGTAAGTAGGCGGGGCTTTTATGGTGTCTACTTGACCTGCGCAACTCAGTTGCGTTGTTGTCCTTGGCTGGTTCGGATGGGATCGCTGTTTCTCCCATTCTTCTCCGTGGAACCTCCTGGAAGGTGGAGTCAACCAAACTCCTCCCGCCTGGCCTGGCTGGGCTGGTAGAGTCGGCCCTGCTGCTCCCTTCTGGAATGGCTTCTTGATATTTTTGCATTGCCTGTTCCTCTCTACAGAAGTCACCTCCAGGTAAGTAATTCTGGTTTCTTTCTGGGACTACTTGAGAATTTGGTTGGCAGTTTGTTGTTAGGTTTTGTTGCAGTGTCTCTTGTGCTAATGGAGGATCTCCCCCTCCCCTTTTACTTGTGTTTGAGGGGTCTCCCCCCTCTCTGGTCTGATTAAAATTGTTACTGTTTAATGTTTGCTGTGGTTCTGGTGTGTGTGTGTGTGTTTTTCCTTCGTATCTGGGTGTGTTAGTCTTTCTTTCTAATGTTCGTGATCTCAGTTGATCTATGTATCTCCTCCAGCTTCTTCCGTGCTCTGTTTCTAGCCTGTATGACCAGGGTCCTGTCACTTGGGTTATTTTTGCCGGTACCCACAGTGGGTGCCCTGTGAGATTTTTTGCGTATACTAGGTCCCCTGTTCTGAATGTGCGGTGTTTGCTAGAGGAGTCTGCTGGTTTTTCAGGGCTGTAGGTGGGGTGTAATCTATCCAGGTGCGATCTTAATTTTCTGTCCATCAATAGTTCTGCTGGGCTTTTATTTGTTGTGGAGTTAGGTGTGATGTGTTGTATAGTGAGCATTTTGTAGATTTTTTCTTTTATGTCTCCCATGACTAGTTTCTCTATAGTCTCTTTAGTATACCGGACCATGCGTTCCGCCCACCCGTTTGTAGCCGGCAGGCCCGGCGCTGTCAAAGCATGCCTTATGCCGTGCTCGGCGAAGAACTTTTCAAATGTCAATGCTGTCCGTTGTCTGAAACTACTAGGTCCGGCAACCCATGTGTTGGGAAAAGCCTCCTCAGCTGTCTGATGACGGCTTCTGTTGTTGTGGAGATCATGACGCTTACTTCCAACCAATTTGAGTAAGTGTCTACTGTTATTAAAAATGTGTGTCCTTTTGTGGGCCCTGCAAAATCTATGTGTATTCTCGACCAGGGTCCCCTTGGTGTTTCCCAGTTGAGGACGGGTGCAGCAGGGGGTGTAGGTATGGATCATTGGCATTTCGTGCACGTTTCCATCCATCTCCCAATATCCTTATCCATCCCTGGCCACCATATATAACTGCTGCCCAGGGATTTCATTCGTACGATACCCGGGTGTCCTTCATGCAAAATATCCAATACTTATTCTTGTAATAGTTCCAGTATGACTACCCGATCCCCCCATAGTATACAACCTTTTAACATTGAGAGTTCAGTCTGTCTATTCCAGAACGGCTTAAAAGTCTCGTCTGTCTCATTTTCCGGCCACCCTTTCCCTACCCAGTTTAAAACACGTGCCATCTTTTTGTCTCTTGTGGTTTCTTTCGCAATGTCCGCTGCAGTTATGGTTAGGTTTGGTAATGTTTCAATTTGTAGTGTGGATGTGGTAGGTGCCGGGTCATTTACAAGTTCCAGTAGGGGAGTACAGCTCAGGGCGTTGGCGTGTGAAATGTCCTTCCCTGGCCGGTGAATTAATTTGTAATTGTATGCGGCAAAGAACTCGGACCACCTCATCATTCGTGGAGAGAGTATGTTTGGGGTGGCCTTGTTTCCTGTGAGTATTCCTAAGAGTGGTTTGTGATCAGTGATTAGTGTAAAAGTCCTAGTATAGAGATATTCATGGAATCGTTTGACCCCGGATATCGCTGCTAATGCCTCTCTGTCCAACTGGCTGTAGTTCCTTTCTGCTTTGGACAGTGTTTTGGAATAGAAGGCGATCGGCGCTTCTCTCCCGTCTGGTAGCGTGTGGCTGAGTACGGCTTCAACACCGAACAGTGATGCGTTGCAGGTGATTGTCAGTGGCAGTGTTTCGCTGTATTGGATTAACACAGATTCGGATGTCAGGAAATCTTTTATTTTCTGGAACGCGGCCTCTTCTTGTCATCCCCAGGTCCAGGTAGCTGTTTTATCCAGTAATCTGTGTAGTGGTTCCACCGTCGTTGCCTTCTGTGGCAGAAACACATTATAGAAATTAATGAGTCCCAAAAATGCTTGTAAGTTTGTTTTGTTTTTGGGCCTGGGAGCTTCTTTTATCGCTTTGATTTTCTGATCCGTGGGGTGGATGCCATCTTTATCTATTAGGTACCCCAGGAATTCGACTTTAGAAGTGGCTAGTTGACATTTTTCTGTTTTAACTTTGAGTCCCGCCTCTTGAAATCTTTGTAAGACTTCCCTGAGGCGGCTTTCCAGTTGGTTCTTGTCATTGGCTGATACCAGCACATCATCAAAGTATGGGACCACCCCTTTTATCCCTTGTAGCAAATGCTCCATCACGCTTTGGAATACCCCTGGGGCCATGTTGACTCCAAATTGCAGTCTTTTGCATCTGAATGCCCCTCTGTGAGTCACGATTGTTTATGCCTCCACTGTTTCGGGGTCAACTGGCAATTGCTGGTACTCTTGTGCAAGGTCAAGCTTTGCGAAGACCTTGCCTCCCCCCAACGAATGTAACAGATATTGCACTACAGGAACGGGGTATGCACTTTGTTATAGTGCATGGTTTAGGGTGGCCTTGTAGTCTCCGCAGATTCTCACGGAACTATCTGGCTAAGTTGGGGTCACAATTGGGGTTTCCCACTTTGTGTGGTCTATTGGTTCCAATACCCCCTGTGTGATGAGTTTATTCAATTGCTCATCGATCTTCAGTTTTAATGTGAAAGGAACTCGCCTTGCCTTTAATCTGATTGGGGCTATGGTCAGATTCAAATTAAATGAGATGGGGGACCCTCGGTACTTGCCTAGTTTTCCATCGAACACTTCCTGGAAATCCCTCATCAGGCTTTCCTCCCAGTCTGTTTCGGTGAAGCTGTTGATTCTGGTCACTCCGATTCCCAGGGGCTCGAACCATTTGAGTCCCAGTAGGCTTGGATGATCCCGGTCTACGATGGTTAATGGCAGAATTTCTGTGTGCTTCTTGAATTTAACTTGGAAGTGTCCAAGTCCAACTACGGGGATCCTGTTCCCTTGGTAGTCTTTGAGGGTCAGTTTTTGGCTCTCCAGCTCTGTTCTTCATATGCTCGGTATCAGTCTCTTAAGTGTGTTCCATGATACCATAGACAGGTATGAGCCGGAGTCCACTTCCATCTCGCATGGCTGGCCTTCATGTACCTTTCACATGTACCTTCCAGGCATCTGTTGCGCTCGAGTGCCCGATGGTTATAGTTTGGTGTGTCTCTTCCTTTCTGTAAGTTTCGTTGGGCCGTTTGCTTCTGTTTTCTCGGCTCCAATGGCCCCCTGCCTGTCTTTCTTTCGTTCTGGAGGGGGTGCTGTCTCTTCGTCTGGGGCTGTAGCTCTTTCGGTTCTGGCAGACCCTTGCTATGTGTCCTCGTCTCTCGCAGTGCCGGCAAACCACATCTAGGAAATGGCACTCGGAACAGGGGTGGTCTCCTCCACACCCGGCGCACTGGAACCCCGACTTACGTTCTCTCCTCTCACATCTGTTTCATTCCGATTGGAGTCTGTGTATTTCCTCTTCCTTGTCATCGGTTTCAGACACAGACTTGATGTCCTTGTGGTGCGTGGTGGTCTTTGGTTGCCCTCTGGTTTCTTCTCCCAGGGTTGGCTTGTCTCTGCCAGTGTTTTTTGGTTTTCTGTATTCATTTGCCGCATCGTGTCTGCGATTTTTTGGTGGCTTTGGCTGCCGTGGCCTCAGTGATGGCCTCAGTGACTGTGATATTTGGTCGGGTTAGCAGCCGGCTCTACAAGGTGAGGTCTCTCTGGCCTAGGACCACATGGTCCCTCATGGCTTCATCCATGTTGAGGAACTCGCATGCCCCCCCCAATGTCCCTTAGAGCCACTACGAAATCTCCGATGCTCTCACCTTCTCTGGTCCCGTTTGTAAAATTCATGTCTCCGAATAAGGCTGGAGACGGTCAGTGGATAATGAGCCTTCAGTATTTTTTCCAAATCTGGCCAGGCCATCTGCTTTATGTCCTCAGGCTTGGCCAATGCTTTGGCCATCTTGAATACTGCAGGCCCACAGTGCGTCAGGAACATGGCTCTTTTTCTGTTGTCGGAGATTCTCTGTAGGTCATTGCTCTTGAGGAACATGAAGAATCTGTCGATGTACGATTCCCAGTCCTCCATCGCTGGGTTGAACGGTGCGGGTGGCGAGTTGGTGCCAGCCATTTCATCTTTCTCCATTCGTTGCCACGTGCTCAACTGGTCTCCTTGTCTCAGAATCCCACCCTCGTTGCCAGTGTTAGATCACGGGAAAAAGGAGACTGGAGACCAGTGTGATTTTCAGCTCTTTATTTGGTTCCTGGAATCTGTCTGACTGCGGAGCCGCGGCAGCCTATTTTATAGAGGCTGCTCATGGCTCGTGGCCAATGACGGCTCCTTGAATCTCCCGCTATTAGGCAGCCAATCACGGGCCGGCAATTGTTGATCAATCACCGTCGCTTAAAAGCACCAATCATCTTTGAGTATTTGTGAACCAATCAGAACAAGCTATTTCAAGTATGCTAATATGTAAAACACAGGCAATAGAGCTTACAGATTTCTTGCCCATATAATTTTCTGTTGATCAGAGGATGAGTATATAGTGGATATTTGCATATCAGTTTTTATTCATTGAAAACTGTAACAGGATACAACTTCTGCATGGATTTCAATATTGCATTGTTCAGTAAGCCACTTTCTCTACACAATTTGATTGCTACAAGGGATTTTAGATACTGCAAAATGCAGGTATCCTCAAGCAAAACAAATGCTGAGCGATGCTTCCTGATCCCAAAGACTATTCATTTGTTTGAGAATAATTTGTCTTTGCCTCCCAAGACCTGTAGTTATGGAATCAGCAAACAGTTAACTCAGGGGAAATAATAACTGAGCAATGCATGCAATGAATGGCAATATTGGAGATACTCATATTTTCCATAACCATATCTGGAAGGAGATTGTATACATGTATGATTATCTTCCATTTAAACAAAAAATTAGGTTTGGACAGCAAACTATGTAAAAATGGACGTCCATGATTCCCAGGAGGTCAGAATAATTTCCCCACAAACAAAGACTATTCATTCTAGAACTTTTTAGTTTGGATGAAATAAAATTTTCCCTAAACTGAAAAGGATTGCTTAGATGGTTTCTGAAAGATACAGAAAAAAATATTTTAAGAAAAAGTAAAGTTGAGGATTAATGTAGCACTGTAAAATTTCTCTCATAATTTGCCAAAGTATAATTTCTATTTTTTTAAACGTATAATGGTGAATTAAAAAAACCCTATTATCAATTTTGACATAGTTCAGGTAGAACATTCCAGTATTTCCAAATATGGACCTGTCAGAATGAACTTTTTTCCAAGGTCAATAACACCAGGGTTAGTGCTAAATTATACTCCAGTCATTAAAAGAGTTAACTTCCTTTTACAACTCTGTGAGGACAGCTGTGGGGTGATCAGATGGGTAATCTGAACTAAGAAAGCCTTATATAAACTGGTGTTTTCCATTCCTGGACCAAATCAGAATCTTCTTCATCAAGACTTTCATCTGCAAGCTTTTAATTGCCATCCCACAGAAAATGAGTTTCACTGGAAAATATGAAATGGAAAATGAAGAAAACTATGACAACTTTATGAAGCTCCTAGGTGCGTGTGTACATTTTTTTCTCTCATTAATTAGATGTTTCTTTGGCTAGATAAAAAGAGTTCTTGTCCTGGGCATTTCAAGAGAAAAGCATTTTTTTCGTATTAACTTTGTCTAGTTAGTAAAAAAGCATGCAAGCTTTCAGGATTTTAATAGTATGGGTTTTTTTGGGGTGTCGGTATTGGATGAGGGCAAAATGTACAGTGCTGTAGAATCCCTCAGTGTCTGCAGGATTTTTTCTGACAGTTCAGATTTTTGTAACTCAAAAACTTGCACCATCTTCTTTTTCAGATACATTAGACTGAGTTATGAGAAAGCTTTCATCAGCAGGCAGGAAAGACTGAAGATAGGTATTGTGGCTACTGGTTGGATAGTTCCTTTTTTATATACTTATAATCATGAAATGTAACAAATTGGCTCTACCAAATCAATACCTTTAGGGACAAACTTCCCATATAAGAAAGGTGACTTTTTATTGCTATCTATAAATATGAATTCAAGATAAATGTAAATTCCAAATAAAAAACCCTAACTTAAAAAAAACACTAATTAAACAGCAGCACTTTTATGGATCCTTATAAACAATTAACAGATGTAGTGTTGATTAATAACTGATTTTTATTCCCTCTCTGTTAGGTCTTCCTCATAATACAATTGAAAAAGGAAGAAATTTCAAGATCATTACTGAAATAGCACAGAATAATGATGAATTCACTTGGTCTCAGATTTATCCAGGAGGGCATACTTTGACGAATACGTTCGTTATTGGCAGGGAATCAGAAATGGAGACAGTAGGAGGCAAAAAATTCAAGGTAAACAATTGTTTGGCACCATGACCTCCATCTTGCAGATTTGGACGACCCTGTTCCTTGATGTTCCTGGTCCAGATCTTAAGTGTTTATGAACTTTGAAACATGAGCAACAATTGTTAGGGTTCCAGATTTGGAATCATGTGCGTTTGAATTTTCTTTTTTTACCCATCCACCCATCCTAATCACTTCAGACCCTATTGACAGAAAGTTATTTTTTGACCTTGATAAAAATGCTATCTGCAGATCCTTTGGCCAGCAGAAAAATATATCGGCACAACACTGGCAACCCTCACTGCCACTCCATATTTTATCATAGGCACCATGCCAGGAAATGGGGCAGCCTGTACACCTATAAGGTACTCTTAAGAACAGGGATTAGTGAATTTGGTTGTCCAAAGGCAAGTGGTCCTGGAAATATTTCCGTTTCTTTAACACACTGTTGGATCCCAATTTATTTATACTGTACTCAATGCAGTCTGTATGAAACAAACTGAACTTTGGAGGTCCAGTGCCAGTGATTTTTATGGCTATTATTAAATCCAATCCAGTTTGCATGATTAATTTGCATTTGTTCTTTCCAGTAGTGGTCAAAAAGTTCTCCTAAAGCACGAGTGAAAATAGCATTTGGATTAGGATGCTCATAGGCCTGCCTCAGATATGGATAATTAATGACCTGTATAAAATCCCGGGTTGCAGAAAGTAACACTACTGACTCCCTATGTTGGGGACCAGATTAGTGCTTCCCCCACTAATGACAATAGAAAACCAATTATAAGTAGGAGAACTAGAAGGAAGGCAACTTGACTGACAGACTTGTTCCATGATTCCTTATTTAATGTGACTTATTTCTCACAGGGGAAGCTATAATTTGCAAGAAGGTTAATGCATAGCTAGCAGAGATTGCTTTCCACATTTTCCTAGGGACTGCTAAAATCAGTAATAGAAAGCAAGTTATACTTCTCACACCTTTCTCCGGCACTGAATGAAATCATTGATTTCCTATAGTTTGCTCGGTGGAAAAAAGGATCAATATGATCTTGAGAAAAGAGAAGTGCTTGAATGATAGCCAATAAGCTATTATGTGCCTTTTGAAGTCATCCTATCTGAATCTATATCCTTCCTACCTTTTACCCAGTTGCAGAAGTTAGCATTACCTGTAGAACACCAGGGAGCAATCTACAAATTTAAATAACTCTAGAAATACAGTGGAAGAACCTAGAAAACACCAGTGACTTGGAAACAACTTCCTGCTATTATATAAAAACGATAACAGTTGGAATAAATGTAGCAGATATGAAAGTTAAGTAAGTTAAAACAAAGTTAGCAGATGAGTATGATAAAAAAGAAAGCTGGGAATAAGTTAGCAGATATTAAACCTACAGGCTGTACATACTACATACTGAAAAAAGTCTGTATACCAAAAATATGAAAATTGTACATTTAATTTTGAATAGCTTTGTTTTTTTTCAAAACGATAGCTTTCCAAGTAGAGAGAATAGAGGCACCTCTGTTCATTTTTCTTGATGTTCCAATTCATGTAGCACTGCCTCCTGTAAAAGAGGCAACAATAAAGAGGAAAAAAATAGTTTCATTTATCACCACCTCACTATTCTGAAATATTTGTAATCCTTTCCCAAAAAAACCCCAGGAGGTATGGTTTTGGAGAAGGAATGCATAGACTGAAATACACAAGTCGATCCTCAGTCACAGAAATTAAAGTAGTGAATTTGGGCCAGTCTTTGTTCTTTCAACCCATTTTCATAAGACTGGAAAGATTCTTGTAAATTCTTGGTCTGCAGTTCCACGGAATCTTTTTGTGACCAAATATTCTAGGATATAAGCGGTTATAATACAGTAAAAGAAAAAAAAAATTGAGGCTCTATATGTAGCTTCAGTACAGATCAGTGGTGGGATTCAAATTTTTTTACTACCAGTTCTGTGAGTGTGACTTGGTGGGCGTGGCATATCATGGTTTGGTGGACATGTCAGGGGAAGGATACTTCAAAATCCCCATTCCATCTCCATCTCACTAACCTGCTTTCCAGCTCTGTTCTCTTGTGTAGGGCAACAAAAGAAAACCCAGCTGATCACTGGGACTTGGGAGGCAGTGAATAGATGGGGGCGGGGCCAGTCAGAGGTGGTATTTGCCAGTTCTCCGAACTACTCAAAATTTCTGATGCTGGTTCTCCAGAACTGGTCAGGACCTGCTGAATACCACCTCTGGTACAGATAATCCTTGACTTACAACTGTTTAGTGACCATTAAAAGTCACAATGGCACAGAAAAAAGTGACTTATGACTGTTTTTCACAGTTACAACCTTTGCATCCCTATGATCATGTAATAAAAATTCAGAAGCTTAGCAACTGGTTCATATTTCTGACCGTTGTTGTGTCCCAAGATCATGTGAATTGCCTTTTGTGACCTTCTAATAAGCAAAGTCAATGGGGAAGCTGGATTCACTTAACAATTGGGTTATTAACTTATCAACTGCAGTGATTTATCTTACAATGGTGGCAAGAAATGTTGTAAAAAAGGACAAAACTCACTTAACAAATGTCTAACTTGACAACAGAAAGTTTAGTCTCATTTGTGGTTGTAGCAGGTCAAGGACTATCTGTATACTGATTAACTCTTGAGAGTAGGCTTGGATAAATATAACAAACAACTAATAAATCTTTCAGTAATTTAAAAATCCAGCCTTTCTTAAAACTTCTTAGTTCCAGCAAATGAGAGTAACAAATAGGGTTGACTCTCTTCCTAAAATCAGTGAAAAACCTTCAAATCCTTGCTTTAAATTTTATTTACTCTGTTTCTCCAACAATACAGCCTCCCCCAATAGGAAGTCCCAGCATGTTTTATAGGCATGAAATGAAATTAAGCCCTCCCCCCAAATTAAGGCCTACATTAAAAGATGCGAAATGGGGGGGAATGGGGGGGGGGGCTTGCCATTAGGAAGTACTTTTGTTGCACACCCGGATATGGTGCTGCCTGCGTTGACCCCGATACAAAGTGCTCCACCAACACCGAGGTCAACATCCAAGCTGTCACCGCCCTCCCGCCCAAAGATGCAAGGGGGGGGGGAATTAAGTCACCCCCGAAAAGACGACCTTGCCATTTTTTCGGGGCTCAAAAAAAAATAAGACCCGGCCTTATTATATGAGATACACGGTAGTTATACTCAGCTAATATAACCCACTCACCCCTTTTATGCTAGAAGAAGCAACCTTCTACCATTCATCTCTGCTTATGTATTATGTGTTAGGGTTGTATTTTTGTTTTTGATACATGAACATGGTTGCTAAAATAAGACTCCAGCAACTGCCTGAACAAGTGCTAAGTGCTTACTAGGTTATTTCTAGCTATTTTTTTTTTTAGAGTTGTTCTCAGGTATACTTTGCAATCAAAACTATTTTCAGTCCCAGGGAGGATTCATCCTGCCCAAGAAGATTTCCATCCAAATGCTATTGAATGAATTTCAGTCAACCAGATAACTAATGCATGCCAATCTGTTTCAGGCAATAGTTAGAAAAGAAAATGGCAAAGTGATTGCTGACTTCCCAAACTACCATTATACTGCAGAAATCGCTGGGGATAAACTTATTGAGGTAAATCTTGGAAAATAACTCTTAGAAGCTGGAACATGTGATGTCAAAAAGACTGACAGAAATATATTAACATGAAAACTAACTCAATATTAATGTCTCTGGAAGGAGCAAGAATAAAAGGATTATACAGCATTGCTGATTCCAAGATAAAAAAGAGTCCTATAGACAATTGGCTCAACATATTTGCAGTAGGATTGTGCTGGCTCAGCAGTTAAAAGACACTGAGCTTGTAAGTTGGAAAACTGACAGTCCAGGTTCGAGACCCAAATGCTGCATGACAGAACTCCTGTTATGTGCCCCAAGTTCCACCCACCTATCAGTTTGAAAAGATACAAATGCCAGTAGATAAATAGATACCAGCAGGAAGATAACAGCGTTCCGTGAGCCTCAGTGTATTAGTCATGCTGGCCACATGACTGGTGGCCAGCATTGTCTTCAAACAATGCTGGTTCCTTTGGCTAAGAAATGGACTTGAGCACCGCCCCCTAGAATTTGACATGACTGGACAAGGGAAACCATTACTTTTCTTTATAGTTGCAGTAAATGGATCAGTAAATCAGAGAATAAGGAAAGAGTAAGGAGGACTAAAGTCCATGCTTTGTAGGCACATTCTTTTCAAAATGTGATTGTGATAGTCTCCTTCCAAGTACTTAAATGTAGCCAAAGTAGTCTGTCACCTGCTGAAAATAAAAATATAAAAATGCAACATATGAATAAAATATAAAAATATATTTAAAATGTTTGCTATGAACAGAGATAAAAAAAAGCTGACTTATCAAGAGTTTGTTAAATTTTCTTAAGAAGCTTTATCAAGTCTTGACCTGGATTTACACAAATCCTCCTTTTTGTATAATCAGACATTCTAGGAAATAAGGAGACCTGTATGAATTAAGGTGCAGCAATGGAGAAACTGGTGTTCTAAAATTCCTTGATGAATTTGATTCATTTGCTCAGCCATAAAGATCTAATGCAGAATTTCTAAATCATTAAGAGTTTCAAAAAAAGAAAGCTTTCAGCTGTACATGTCAGGATGAAAACATGGTACTAGTTATAGATTTATTTATGAAAATGTATATGGTCACCCAAAGCATTCTTAGTGACTCAAGAGAGCTTAAATATGTCATAGATATATAGATATTTCTCTATAGATTCAACAAAAAGTATTTTAAGTTGTTTAATAAATTAAATTTATTAATTCTTTTAAGGTTTCTACAGTTGCTGATATAACCTTCAAGAGAATCAGTAAGAAGCTGTCATAAGAGATTACTCGGAGAAGAAATAATCCAGTCCTTAGTCATATTGGAAACAAACAAAGTTACAGTATATAAAGTGATAAACCTTTCTTTAAGTCTGTATTTGCTTTGCAAACAAATAAAATAAATCTTTTACTTCCCATATGTAACTGCTCTATTTTTCCTCTATATATCATGTTGGTGGACTCTTGAATTATTATCTAACTATTCCTAATGAAGAGCAAGATTTCAGGCATTGCTATGTGGAAACCTACTATAACACACATGATAAAGAGTGAATGAACACTTTTCTTTTTGCCATCATTTTGTGGCTGTTTTTCACCATGCGCTACAGCAAAACCAAGCAAATTACATTTTGGCTTAGTACATTCTGTACTTCCAGTCACAATAGTTCATGAAACATGTTTTGGAGCATAGTGTGATGTGTGATAGCTTTTACAAATCATCTAATACATATGATTATAAACAAATTAGTTCAAAAATTATTAATATAATTCTTAGCAATGTGAGCCTAGTCTATCTATATATGTAAAACTTAAGAAGAATGACTTGTGGTCATTTTTTAAAAAGTGGTTATTGTACATGTAGTGTTTCAATTAATCATATAACTTGTAAGAAAGCCTTCCGTATTGGTACCTATAGGACACTGACATATTCAATCATAACAGCTGCTTTTACAAGTCTTACATTTTAAAAACTGTATTTCATTTGCCATATCTAGGTGCTAACTTGCATTATTCTAATTTCAAAATAGTGTCTCAATTGTTCCATGTGTTCCAGTTAGCTTGAGGTCTCATGTTTTTTGTGAGTTGTTTTGTGCATGACAAAGAACGGTGAACATGGTGATGTATTTTTCTCTTCATAATGAATACATGGTCATTGGTGACCATTTGCAAAGAAGTGAATATTGTGATGAGAAGCTGTGATCCTACATAGGGATCACCCACAATATTATTAACAGCTCATATTTTTTAAATTTGTCTTCTATATTCCCATTTTCGTAATCTCAATTTTGTTAGTCTTCCATGCATTCAGACTGTGTATAGCAAACAAAAGTTTTCTAACATTTCATCATCTAAAAGTTTATCCACTGAAATCTGTATCCTTCTAAAATATTAGTTACTATTATTTTAGGCTATGTTCAAAATAACTTTTAAGATTAGAAAAAGTTACAGCTGGCTTAGCCATTTTAACTCTTTTCTGTGTGGTCTTTTAGTTTCCTCTCGTGTCCATTTGTAAGTTCCTAATATAGGTTTAATTCCGTTTCAGTTGTTTCCCGTTGTTAAGTTAGTTATATACTCGCTTTTCAAATTTTAAAGCAAAAATAATCAAATCTCTTAATCTGTTTAAAACTTTCTTAAATCAAAATTCTTTTTTCTTTTTGCCAATTGTATACTGATTTAAATTCTTAAGTATTTAACATTTCTGAAATCCAAAGAAGGTAAAACCTGCCAGGTATCACATGAAGCTTGCTGTTTTGATGGCCTTTAATATCCATAAAGTGGTTGAATTAAACATTTCCAAATTTGATTAAAAATGAGTTTCACTGGTTTAATGTTGTTATTAAAGGCTCTGCAGTTGCTGTGAGCTAAGATGTCATCTTCCTTGGCTCCTGGTGCTCAGACCCATGGGATACCACTGTTTTATGCTTTCCTCTTAGCTGCTATTCACAGCACTCATGGGTGATCTCCCATCTTTCCTTCTCTGGAGAAATACAAAGAATCAGTCCACTTGCCAATCCTTCCTTCTTCACAGTGATTGTTGCCACCACTTGTTCGTGGAGATCTCTTCAGTCTGTCATGACTCACCCTGGAAGCCAAATATGATTTGACTTCTTGAAATTAAAAACGCATACCACAAAGCACAAATAACTAGCATCTTATTACTCAGGAATCAGCCACTGGTTTTCTGCTATCTTTTTGCATTTTCAGAAGACAAGCCAAGGCACAGTCCAACACCGCCCTCTCCGTGATAGGAAAGCTATGTGTTGAAACTCAGTCTTACACTGTGTCACTTAGCAACCAAGCCTGGGCATGTGTTCCAACTAGTAGCTCAAAACGTGCAAATCCTTTTAACTCCTGCTTTCCTATGTAGATGCTGCCACATTTCCATCTGAACCTAGGGCTTTTCGCTGTCATTCCACAAAGCTGCATGGAATGATTTGCTCTATTGCACCTTTATACAACTACCAGTTTCTTCCCCCCAAAGCCCCATTTGTCCTCCCTTGAAGATGGTACTCCAGCTCAGACAAGAAGTAAGTACTTTGTTTCTGACTGTCTAGACAGTGCACCAAAAAGGAAGCTTCCCAGTTAGCACAAAACAAACACCCTCCTATCACCCTCCCAATCAACTATAACAAAGAAACCCACCATCAGTCTGGAGAAAAACAGCACCACATCTAATTCTATATTCTGAATACAGGACAATTTCCTTTGTTTTCAGTTTTGAATACACTTATGCTGATATCTTCTGTGGCTGCTTAGAGCAAATCAAATCTGAAGTTATATTTAATTTCCTTCTATAGTTGTTTCTTGACATTGACAATCAGTTGAGGCTAAAAATATTATTTAAATGTTTCAGTGTTGGGAGAGGAAGATTGTTTGCTCACATGGTGAGCAGTCATAATTTTAATGCAAAAAGAAAAGTTTACTTTCCCTTGGAGAAAAAAAAATCATCAACAGCTTTCAAGAAATGTAAAGATAGAAATTTTTGCCCCAATTAAATGTTTTGAACACAACAGGCCTATGTTTGTGTGGGTTTTCAGAGAAAACTGAATTTTAGCACATAAGTCTCCAACATGATCCAACTCAAGTAAAACATTAGTTTAAGTCTGATCCTCCTAAGAAATTCCACTTTTTATATTTGAATACATGAAGGCAGAATTTATAAATATGTTTTCAAATGTTTTGATCGGTATATGTTACACAGGCATCAGGACACATGAGGCATCTATTTGCTAATTACCCCTGGTTAGGAAGGTGCTAGCCAAAAAGCTACCCTTTTCATGACTAAAAAAATTGCTAAGTCCCTACTAGAGGTTGATGAAAGTTCAGTGTGCTTTGTCAGATGTTCTCTCACACCTTTCATAGGTAAATAAAATTAACATTATTAATTAACATAAAATAAATAAATTCTGGCCCTATCAGCTTCCAATGATTAATATGTTTTATAGTAGAAAAATCCAGTTTGGTCATCATAAAGTGATTTATCAATTATTTATCAATAGATAATAGTTGAACAGTGCATTTTATGGTTTAGTGTGATGTGTAAATCCTGTCACATTCTTTCTCTAATAGAAACATATACACAATCCTACGCTCTTTTCAAATATGAAATACTATGATGTTAGTTCAGAGAATTTATCCAGGTTCACTATTTGAATTAACTCCTTGATTGATCACCATACTGCCTCCAGTCTAATACCCAAGATGTAAGTATGTAGAGACTTCAGCATTAATCTGGTGATGAGGACCCAAATATTATTTTGGTGGGGGGCAGAATACAAATTGGTAATTTGCCCTTCTCCCTGCCCTGGTGGTAGATGTAATTATGCTACATCATAGCCAGGAACAATTCATAGACTCTGAGGTTCATCTGGTCCGAAACTTATTATGGGGTGTTACATCAATCTAGAGATTTAATTGAAAAGGTGGCTAGGGAAACAATCCAAGCGCTGGAATCAGGGTCCCATGTAAGATTCCTGCTGTGATTACATTTTCAATAAGCTATCCTCTGGCAATAGACTGCTTTATGCTCTATGCTTCTTTCATGTACTAAAATTGTAATGTCACTTCTTCACATTTTCTCCATATCTTCATTTCTTTTGCTAACATAAAGCATTGCTTTAATTTCCCCTCAGAAAATAACTATTACAGAAAATAGAAAGAACATAACTGGTTGTGTTCCAAATAATCTCTTAGCAACTCTTCCTTCTGGGAAGCTTAATGCTTGAGATGAAATTCAGGAAATGTATTCCTGCCATCTTCTGGAATTATCTTTTCTAGCTTGTGTTTCTTCAAACGCCATGAACCAAATGTTATAGAACAATTCTTTGTTGCATAAAATGATATCAGTTTAGGACCAAAGGCAGAATTTTTGAGAGAAAAAAAGCATGAATCAGATATGACAGGGTTACATCTCCCTGCTTTTTTTTTTTTTTGAATTTTTTAAATGAATTGATAATAACATTGATATGAAGTGTCTATTGGAATAATATCACATATCTGGAAGCACTTTTATAATCATTTCATCATTTCAATATTATCAGTTGATTATAATTATAATTTCTAGTTACCTTTTCCACATGTTTTTTCACTCATGCCTAACCAAACTGTAAAAAGGCTTCATTTGATAATTGTCCTTTTGCCTTCTTACATTTCTGTCTGCCATAGTTGAATTTACAGCTAGACCTTGGGAAAAGGAAAACTCTTTGTAATTTGCTTCCATTGCCCCTCAATCTCTCTCTTCTTTGTCTCTTACCAATCTCCATATGCATGAGGACCTATCAGTTTTAGTTTTTGAAAAAGAATGCCACATAAGGGAACAGAAATTTCCTCTCAAGTGTCAAACTCAATTTCATTGAGGGTCGCATGAGGGATGTGTTTGACCTTGGGATGGGGGGGGATGGGGTGGCATGGCCAGTTTGACACCATTCCTGTCAGGGTCACCTGTGGTGGCCAAGTGCTAAGGCATTATTTGCCTTAGACCCTCCCTCCCTCTCATTATAATCTTCCTTCCTTCTTTTTTCCTTCCCTCTTCATTTTCCTTTCTTCTTACTTCCCCTATTTCCGTATTTTTTTCTTCCTTGCTCACTTCCCACCTTTCCTTCTTTTTGCCTTTCCTCTTTCCCTTTCTCCTTTCCTATCCCTTCTTGCATGCTGAAATGCAAAAGGGGAAACATTTTTTTGCTTTGTTTTGCTTTTAGTTTCTTTTGCTGGCCCTCTGCCAGCAAAATGGAGCTGAGGGGGGCATGCTTGCCCCCCCCCGGGCCTAATTTTTGGCCGTGATGGCCTCCATCTCTCTGCCAGTGAAAATGTAACTTGGGCCCTGTTTCCACTGGCAGAGGGCTGCAGGAGGCTGTCACATTCAAAAACAGGGCCCAGGAGGGCCACAGAGGCTCTGTGGGCCAGTTCTTTGCTGTTTCCAGGGCAACACTGCGGGCCAGACCGAAGCACTTTGTGGGCCGAATCTAGCCCACGAGCTTTGAGTTTGACACCACCCATGGCTAAGATAGAATAAAGTACAGACACTGGGTATCTGGATTAGTCAGAAACTCAGTCTTCAATGTTGCTACCAATTGGCTCCAGAAAACTTCAAACTGGGAACTTCTTTAGATAGGACATAATTTTCCATAAAAAATTTCATAGCTGTCAATTTAGCAATTGTTCCTTTTGTCTCCTGAAAATAGGAACACCATGTAAGCAAAGCTTCCTGGTTCTACAGGATTCAGGACTCTCCACTCCCTGCTCATATTCAGGAACTAGTTTTTTATACTAATGAGCTGTTCATTGATATAATGTACAACTGATAGCAACAAGTGTACTCAGGCATCATGAATAGATACTAACTTCAGTAAGCTAATAAAAAGAACCTGTGTTTGATAATAGTTGCTTTTGAGTAGAAATTCTGAGCTGCAAATATAACATGAGAGAAGGCTTTGCATTCTATTTAAAAGTGCTCTGTTGCAGTGCTGAGATTCCTTTGTTCTCATCAGCTAGAAGTGGAACTTAATTCCTTATTTGCACAATTGAGAACTGCTTCCAGGAAACTAAATTGGAAAGCAACTCAATTATTTTTAATTATAAGTGACTTGGTGAAGTCTTGAATGTCTATTTGCAAAGTGGAGTTAATTAGATGCTAAAATAGGTCAAGAGGTGGCTTTCCTAGGATACATATGTTGTATAGTTCGCACCTTTGCAATGGCAAGCTTGCACATATTCAGCAACATCAAAAGAAAGCCTGCTTCTTCAATAAATTAGTAGGTTCAAAGGCCTTCTCTTCTATTATGTTGTATACTTTCTAGGGCAGCACTGGCCCGAGATCCATATGTCTTTGAAAACCTGACTGTTCTCCCAGGCCTAGTAAGTTCAGTCTTTCATTTATATTTGGCATGTTGTGTGTGTTTCTTCCTGAAGTGGATGGTCTTATTATTTATTACTTTTTACAGGGCAAACCACTAGAGTCATTGGATAGCCTCTAGATTAATTTAATGTTTGCCTCCTACCACTATGAAGCTCTATTACAGGTATGGAAGGAACTGGAGACATTTGATTAAAGGGTGTAGTACAGCCTATGAAGATTATGAGCACCCAAAAGGAGACAGGACCATTAACGTTTTGTGCTGTTTATTCAATAAACCTTTTAAAGACAGAAACAGAAAATTTCAATGCACAAAAACATTTTTACAGGATGTCATGAAATAATCAGGCCAAATTCTATAAGCTTGAGCTTCTCCAGTGGTTTTTACACAATTAAGTGACTACTGTCTGCT
The DNA here is from genome assembly GCA_015471245.1 of Laticauda colubrina. Taxonomy (NCBI): domain Eukaryota; kingdom Metazoa; phylum Chordata; class Lepidosauria; order Squamata; family Elapidae; genus Laticauda; species Laticauda colubrina. The sequence goes on along the minus strand of BLBF01000003.1, from coordinate 105,944,568 downwards.
TAAATGTTGTAGTTAAAAAGTTGTATATAAATACATAAAAGGTAACGTACAAGTCCAGCTACAATTTTTGACAAAGATGTTTCTAACACGGAAAGAAAATCCATACAAAAACATTTCCAACTTTGTCTTGCTACATATGTTATCATCAAAAGTGGGAAAGCCCAGTCACTAGACTTTTCAATAAAAGGAAACAATCTTCCCCTACATTAAAAGCAGCATTCCCTTCATTTAAAAATTCTTCACTTTCTCTCTGAAAATCATAACTTAAAGCAAAACGAACAATTAACATTTTACTACTGCATTCTCAACAACACAAATTCAATATATTCGATAGAATAAAAGCATATTGCACATCGCTATTGCAATCCTGAGAAACATTCCATAAAAAATACTGTCATTTAGTGACAATGGCTCCACAACAAGTGGCAAATTCACACAGAAGTAGACACCTTCAACATATTTTGAAATTGGAGCCACACAAGTCTAGTACAAAACTTAATCATACAAAATTGTTTAAGGCCATGATTCTAAAGTACGTTTATATAGAAATACTGGAGCACTGGGGCAAGGCAAAACCTGGCAAAGTGTTGTCAAATCTACATTTTTAGAAGAGAATCAGTGGTGGGGGCATGGTACTGTAGCCCACCCATTTCCATCAATTATTTTCTGCTAATGTTAATCTCTCCCCTCTTTTAAAAACTTACAGTACTTCCTAGTTCTGGAGTCCAGCTAGAAAGAACCAAGTCAAGGTGCTAGAGAAGCATTTGTAGATATAGATTAGCTTTCTTATCATGGTGGTTCATTTCTTGTTTTAAATGCTAATATTCAAAGTGAATTGTTATTTACTTTGTCATGTTGATTTATGTATTGTCTTGAAAATAGCTTGCATGGCAACCTATCTCAATCGTCATATATAGTGTTATTCCAGTTAGTAACTTTTTAGAAATGCAAGTTTTCGGTTGTTTGATCACCTTCTATTAACCTTGCATTCTTTATTCTTGAACTTTTTAAGAGTTCTTTCCTCTTTTAAGAGTCCTTCTATGTTTTTGTCTACTTTTCTAAATTCCTAACATCCTACAATAAAAAGCAGCTGTTCCCTCAAAAATCAAGGGATTTAACTATTTTTCTTTACAATGGACTGCTTCAAGTAAACATTAATCCCTGATATAACTTGTAAACCATATTTTCTCAACAAATGTTTGTGATATAAGGCAGCAGCATCTCAAAATATCTAGAGGTACTTTAAAAAGGCAATTAAAAATACTATACATATGAAACTCAAGTGGCGCTTAACCTACTAAATGTATTCAGAAAGTTCAAAGTGTTTCTCTCCCTATTTTTTAATGTTTAATATATTGCTGTGCGAATCTTCCAATAAGCAAGAAGGAAGTTTCTTCATCAAGTATTCTGCCAGAGAGAGAGAGAGATTAAGCTGAGTGCAACAAACACTGGCCTTTTTATCACCAATAGAAGGTTCCAGGCCTAAAAACTACAATCATCCACTTGCAAAATTCATCAGGGAAGCAACTATACACATGTGCCACAGGGAAGTTACCTTACAGCAAAATTTTGTCTTATGGAAATAGCTTTTCCAGGTCTTCCTCCCTCAAAATGAAGCCTGCAAATCAGTGAGGTATATTTTTTTTTATTTTTGTTCTCAAAGTCTTGCTTCCTTACAAAGCACATACTGAGAAATCAAAATTTATTTGTGAGTTGGATCTGTTTTTTGTTCAGCCATTTCATTATTGAGATCCTGCTGATAGTTACATGGGCAATCTGGTTTGTGTACTCCTATGTTTTCCTGGCAAAACATCCTGCCTCTCTCTGGCTACCTTTTTCCATAGGCGCTCAACCATCAAAACAGCCTGCTGTGTATGAGTGATGCCTGCTGAAGTAGCTGCTGCCATAGACCAATGAGAGGCAATGCCTGGATTCTGTTGAAATGGCTACCTGCATCGCGATTGGCCCTTGGAGAGACATGGTCTGCAAAACAGGCTGGAAATTCTCCTGCAGGGCAGAGTAAGTACTCAGCGTACTATTCCCTGAACTGAGACCACTGGATCGAGGAGCTTGCAGGGAGTCCCGATAAGCGGAGCACAGATCCTGTATCGGAGAACAGAACTGTGACAGGACAGCTGAGGGCTGGGGCAGGGGGTGATACTGTGGCTGTTGGAAGAGAACGTGAGTTGGCGTCTGGAGGTTTAGGCTTTCCATAATTTGCTGCTGCTGCTGTTGCAACAGGCATAGGGAATCCTTGTCCTGTGTGTCTTCTCTGGGGTCCTTACTGTGAACTTTGCTAGGAGAAAATAAATCAAAAATACAATCAAACCATGTTTTGAAAAGAATGTGAAACTAATTAACATATGCTGTGCTAAGAAACAAGTATCAACTAGCACTGATGATGTTACCTAGCTTGGGTAATCAAACCTCAGCAAAAAAAAAAGCTCAGAGAGCACCAAAGACCCCTTCTTGTCACTTCTGAGCTACAAATATTCTCCTTTATTGGCAAGTATATTAATAACATTGGACAAAAGTATTTCCAGCTTCCCAAATACCCTATAGGGCAATAGAACTGGTTGAATCTTTTAACATCTACAATTAGTTTCTTATATGTTATCCGTAAATCAATTTTATATACAGATGCTAAGAGATTAATAAACTACAAAGTTAGAAATTCCTGTATTACCTAGACAATGGGAAAGTGTCTTAACTTCTATACCTAGTGTGTCAGTGGACCTTAAACTATGACTTATACAACAAAAATATAATTGGACTCCATTACATTTGTATTGAAAACTGTTTAGGAAAGCATTATGTTGGAAATAAAAACACATGTTTTTCCATTGCTCTATACTTACCATACTACATTTTGTGCGAAAATAGTGGTGTACTTATAAATCTGACTGTACAACAAACAGCTAATATTTTCAGTGATTAGTATTCTCTTGAATTACATATCTAGTACACAGAATCTGACAAATGGAAAACACGAATGAACTCTCTGTGCTATATTACAACTAAAAGATCGACATGACATCATTGGAAAGATGGCTTCATTTATTCAATAGATTCAAGACATAATTACACTTGCTACCTATGAGGGGATTGCTTTTAGACATAGACTTTGTAAGGATAAATACAATGAAATATAGGACTCATTCAGCAAAGTAAATTAGATTTTAAAAAAGCATGATTGTAAAGCCCATGTCACACTGCACCAACGGATGCAAAGAGGATGTAAAATGGACAAAAAAGCTTGCCATCCGTTGGTTAACGCGATGTACTCACTGCCTCCGTTTTGCTTCCTCTCTATCCGTCCAGCATCCGTTTATTGACGTTTCATCCGCTCAGAAAGTTTTGGGCTGCCTAAAACTTTTGCGCGGAAAATGTATCCAATGCATCCGTTCTGCATCCTCCAGGCATACGGGGGACATCCATTCTGCATCCATTACACATCTGCTATATCCGCTGTGCATCCGCACAACTAAAATCCAGCGGTAAACGGACGCAGGGAGGAAGCAGAACGTACGTGCAGCGTTAGTAGCACGGATGGAGAAAGGATGAAAGTGGATGCAGCTTATCCGCTCTGCATCCTCTACGCATCCTCTATACATCCGCTCTGCATCCTCTATACATTCGCTCTGCATCCTCTATACATTCGCTCTGCGTCCTCCCCACGTCCGTTCCTTTCCGTGTTATCCGCTCTGCTTATGCAAATTTTTGCCCCTTTTGAGAGCGGATAACAACGGATGGAACATTTTGCTCATCCGTTGTGTCCTTTTTGCATCCGTTGGGCAGTGTGACATGGCCTTAATATATTACATGTAAGGTAAATATTAGATAATATAAAATTGTAACTGTTGTTACAAGTTACAGTTTATATTTTATTTATTTACATATTTTTAAGTGTGTTACATATTTTTCACAATGTGTTTAACTTTTGCTTTGACCTTTTGGGTTTTTTTCAGTCATAATTTTAAATGCAATTTTCTTTTTTAAAAAAATATGAAACTTGGTTGCTGAATAAACAAACTTTCCCAGGACAACCCATATGCTGCTGGAGAAAAATTAAAATTCCTGAATATTTTGTGTTTTCAGTAATTTTATAGCTAAATACCATTTACATTCTCTTATTTCAAGTTCAGGAAAGAGAAACTGATGAACTAGAGTTACGGTGTGTTAAGAATTTATTTTAAAAGTTGCCCATCAATTTGCTGATGTGGCAAATATCTATTCAGGAATCTATAATATTAACACATAATATCACCTACTATATTAACACACTGCAAAGGCTTAGGACAATGGGAGCAGGAACTACATCATTCAAGAGGAAGTGTCACTCAGTAAAATCTTGGATCAGGACAACAACAATACCCCTATCTATAGTCCAATGTTTTATTTCCAAATGCAAGCATACAGTAAAGGCTAGGTCACACTGGCCGACGGATGCAAAACGTATGTAAAAAGGACACAGCGGATGAACAAATTTTCCATCCGTTGTTATCCGCTCTCAAAAGTGCTCCAAATCTGCATAAACAGAGCGGACAACAACGAAAAGGAACGGATGTGGGGAGGATGTAACGGGGATGTAAAGTGGATGTTTGTAGGAAGCCTAGCGGATGAAAGCGGATGATACATCCGCAGGGCTTCCGGGGAAGAACAGCGAAGCGGAAGGAGCGGATGCATAGCTGATGATGCGGATGCATCATGGACGCCTATAGGATGCATAGCGGATGCGTAGCGGATACAAAGCGTTCACTGCGCATGCGGGGAGGATGAATTGCGTAAGCTCTGCAGATATAAGGATGCAGCTTGCAAGCAGTCAGCATTCAGAGGAAATACCTGCTGCCAGAGACATCTTGAGAGAACACCATGGGGAAGAAGAGGAAGCCTGTGCCTACTCCTGCCAGCCCTGGCAAGAAGGACAGAACCACCATCCCACCCCCTGGCGCTGACTCTGAAGCTGCTGCTGCTGCTCGTGCTCCTGCTGCTGGTGCTACTCCTGCTGGTGCTGGTGCTGCTTCTCCTGCTGCTGCTGGTGCTTCTCCTGCTGCTGCTATGGTGGACCAGCCCCAAGGCCCTCAAAGCCCTGCTGAAGCCCCTGCCAGAGGGAGGAAGAGGCAAGGCAAGGAGAAGGGGAAGAGCAAACAGTACTCCATTTCCAAGGACCATGAGGAGGTGGTGCTGGAATGGCTGAGGGAGAATGAGTACCTGTGGAGGAAGGGCCACAGGCTCTATCGCGACACCAAGCGGAAGCAGGCAGCGTGGAGAGAGAAGGCGGAGAGTCTGGGCTACACTTCAGATGTCCTCCTGGGGTGGTGGAAGCATATGCACACCTGGTATGGCAAGCTGCACCTGAAGAAATCTGGGCAGGCCGCTGCCAAACTAAGTGACCGGGAGACCTATGTCATGGCCAGGTGCAGCTTCCTGGAGGGTGAGATTCGCCACCGAGGAGCAGCCCCTCTGTCAACCCTCTCCCTCACACAGCCCACAGAGAGCCACTCCTCTTCCAGCCAGGAGACAGCTACCATGTCCAGGCAGGTGTCTTTGGAGGGCCCCATGACAGAACCCCCCTGACAGCTGCCCTCCCCATGCCGGAGGACGTGGAGGATCCCCTGTCTCAGATGGAGCAAGAAGAGGCAGCCACCAGAGACCAATCCACCCCCACCCCCAGCTCCACCTCCACAGAAAGCAGGCAGAGAGGCAGACCGGAGGGACAGAGCCACACTGTCCTCTTGGAGATCAGGGACACAATAAAAGCCAGCACAGATCTCCTCTCCCAGCTGGTCCACTTTGACATACCATCTTCCAACCGCAAGTCCTTCATCACGTACATGAGCCAGACCCTCATGGACATGCCCGAGGCCCAGTACCAGACGATGAAGGAGAGGATCACAGCTCTTCTGCACCACCCTCCAGGCCCAGCTGAACCTGCTGCTACCCACTCCAGGTCTGCTCCTCCACCCCAGGCGATGTGACAGCCCTTCCATGGATTTCAGCAGCCCCTCGCCTACCAAGCCTACCACTAACAGGACTTCCCACAGCAGAGGCAGCCCTTCCCAGTCCACCCAGGTTCCTCGGACGCCACAGACGCCTCAGCTGACCCAGCTGCAGAACAGACAGCCCCACTACATTCCTCCTTCCTCCACCCCATAACCAAGCCCTTCCTCAGAACATCTGTCATCAGTCTTGGGCCTCACATCCCAGGTCCTTGAGGAAGTGCCTTTCAACCTCACGGGACTGAGTCAGCTCTCTGAGAGCTTCCTGCACACACCATCTCCTGTTATACTCTCGGGACCAGGCACCCCAATGGCGCCTCAGACCAGCACTCCAGCAACAGCCACCTCCACAGTCCCTGGCCCCTTTACATCTGAGACCATGGACACAGAGTGAGAATAGTGCCAGAGACTGAGTTGTTACCTGTTCACCTTATCTTTGCTTAAAGACACTTTACTTGGGTCATTTTGCTCTTTAATGAAGTCATACAGTTTGTTGTTAATAAAGGTTATCTTTGCTTCACACACTTGGTTCATTTTTTTTACTTAATAAAGTGTTGGTGAAAACTTTGAAAAAAGGTTTAAGCCTTTGCATGCTTGTGAGATTGGTAAGGATAGCTGTGGGATGGATAGCTGTGGGATGGGTAAGGATAGCTGTGGGATGGATAGCTGTGGGATTGGTAAGGATAGCTATGGGATGGGTAAGGACAGCTATGGAATGGATAGCTGTGGGATAAGGATAGTTGTGGGATGGGTAAGGATACCTTTGGGATAGATAAACCTCCAGTGCAAGCATAGTGGGACTGTATGGTCCACCCTCCCAGCTGCCACACATATGGCCCTTTATTATCAATAATAATTTAATCATTGATCCACACATTTCAACATAAACAAAACTCTTTATTAATGCCCTATTCACTGTGAGGCCACTCAACATACATGGCACAATCTCATCAGTGTGATGAGACAGGCTGAAGGAAGCATCCATTAAGCATCTACCATCCTGTCTTGCCACTCCACTGCTCCAGCTGGGGAGTTGCACCAGTGTTTCAGGAGGTTGCGCTGCTTCTTCCCTCCACGTAAAGCTCTGTTGCACATCCAGTGTCTATCAGGTTTAGTCCTTGCCTCCATTCACCAGGCTCCATGTCCCCATTGCCTTGTTGACGGTCCACAAGTCTGTTCTGCAACACTGGGTAGCGGGTGCACATGAGATTGTGCAGGATGCAGCAAGCTTCCACGATGCTCCTCACGGTCTGTGGGCGATGCTGCATGGTGGTGAGAAGTACCTGGAACCTGTTGGCCAGGATGCCAAAGGTGTTCTCCACCACCCGTCTTGCCCTGGACAGCCTATAGTTGAAGATCCTCTCTTTACGGGTGAGGTATCTTGAACTGTACGGCTTCATGAGGTAGGTTCTGAGGGAGAAGGCGTCATCACCCACGATGAAGTAGGGCACATCTTGCGTGTCGTTGGGTAGAGGGTCTGGATCTGGGAAACCCATGATGAGGTTGCGTTCCAGTCCATCCTCTAGGTCACTGGCGTTGTATACCTGGGCATCTGAAGCTGACCCGTTGCCTGAAGCATCGATGTACATGAACTTGTAGTCAGCATCAACCATGGCAGAGGATGATGCTGAAGAAGCCCTTGTAGTTGAAATAATTGGACCCTGAGTTGGGTGGTGCTTTGCAGGCCACGTGCTTCCCATCTATGGCTCCAACGGTGTGGGGAAAGTTCCACCTCTGATACCACTGCTCTGCAATTTTCCTCCAGCCTTCTTCAGTGGTGGGGCACTGGAGGAGCTCCTTCAGGTATTCTTCGATGATGGCCTGCACCACTTCTCTGACCACAATGCTGATGGTGTTGTGTGGCACCCTCCAGCCGTACTGCATGGTCCTGTAGGTGGTCCCTGAGGCCAGGTGGCGCAGAGTGAGTGCCACCTTTAGCCCAGGTTCCAGGCTGGGCCGGAAGTTGGTGTTTGCCTTGGTCAACCTGGGTCTCAGATGCTCCACAACTTCGTCAAACATGGCTGGTGGCATCCTCATGAAGTGCTGGAATTCATGAGTGTCTTCATTCCTCAGCTCCACCATCAGCTTGTCATACAGTCCAAACTCCACTCTTCTCCTGATCCATCGTCGGACCCACAGTTCTTGGACATCTCCTTCTCTTTGCGTAGAAAAGGTGAAACAGTCTGAAGAGGGCTTGGTTCTGGTGTTGAATGATGGCAGCTACCAAAAGGAGTGTGCAATGATACATGGTGGAGATCAATGGATGATGTGGAAGAGCAAGAGCAAGGCTGATGAGGTCTGCACACCAGGGCTGCTGGACTGATAGTGAGATCCAGGTGATTTCCTCCCCCTTCTTATAGGAAATGTTGGTTTTCCGCTAGGTGTCCTTCCACATATTCTAGACATCCTCCAGACATCCTAAATATCCGAGATATGTCCCATATGCGAACATTTTGTCTGTTTTAATGCTTTATATACGAGATGCATCCGCTTTCATCCTTTCTATTTCTGTGCTACTAACGCTGTGTGGACGTTCCGCGTACCTTTCGCTCCCTCCCTCTTTCTGCTTTCCGTTGCAGCGGATGTGAGTTGCGCGAATGTCCAGAGGATGATGAGAGGATACATCGGACGTGTAGCGGATGACAACGGACGTAGAACGTTTGTTGCCCGCATGTGTCGCGGATGTAGATCGTACGCGGCTGAACATTCATCCGCTCAAAAAGTTTTGTGCAGCTCAAAACTTTTTGAGCGGATGAAATAGCAGTAGACGGATGTTTTACGGATAGAGCGTATGAAACACGCCCGCAGTGAGTACACAACGGATGCATCGCGTTTTCCAATGGATGGCAAGCTGTTTTGTTTTACATTCTCTTTGCATCCGTTGGTTCAGTGTGACATGGGCTTAAGTCACTGAAGATTAATTACCAAGAGCAAATCCTTTTAAGTAATTTGCACTTATTTTCCTGGGCTCATAGAACTACCCTTTGAGACCAGAAAAAGCTACAATTTCTTTGTAGGAGCAGCCAATAGACAAGGAACCCACTCTTGCCTACTTTAGATTCAAACACGGCAATTGTCTGCTCCATAACACTGTATTGGCAGCTCAGGAAAATGGTCTACTTCACTTTGAAACTTACCCAAGCATGAGTTCAATGCAAGGAACAAGATGTTCCCACGAATAACATGTCAGCAGTTGAAGCTGTGTGGTCCATGGGGGAGACATCTCAAGATAGACGCGGGAGGCACCCACACAAGCAGCAGCAACCAGAGAAGGCCGAAAAGAGAGAAAAACATGATCTGGGGGAGGAACGGAAAAGAGAAGAAACACAAACTGCTTATTTTTAAACTGAATTTTTAAATTCATTTTTAAACTGCTGTTTAAAAATGAATTCTCCTTGGGACAAAACTGATTAATACTGAGGTGTTATGGCTGTTTGCAAGGAACATCATGTTCTTGGTGTGCTAGATAATATGGTATGAAAAATGCTCTTAAATAGTCTTCCTTTAATTTACTGCTTCATTTAGACCTCTAACACTTCATTTAGACCTCTAACACTGCGAACATGAGCATGCTTACTTAAAAATTAAACCAAATTTTGATGCTGTCAAAATAGTGAGGCTTCTGGAATGCCCTGCAAAGCTAGGACTATTCCAGGAATGTGTGATATTTTGCAAAAAACCCCACCCACACTCTCTTGGCTGAATGGAGGAAAGTTAAAAATGAGAAGGTCTGTCTGAGTTTGTCCCTGATTTCCAATGTTCAGACTGCTGAAAATTTTAAAATTTGCTTTTATGGAGGGTGAGGAAAAGAGTTGGCAGCTTCTCTGTTTCCTTTGCAATATTGGAAAACGTTGGAATTACCAATAACATATTAAATTTATATGCTGCCCAATGCCTAGTAATTCTGCCCACTCATTTCACACGACATTGACCATCATGTGATGTGGGTAGCTGCACAGGAGAATGAATAGCTGACTTAGTGAGTTGGGTCCTTTGAATACTACCAACAAAATTCATTGTCAAGGAAACAAGCAACTGATCACCTTGCTGATACTTTGTAACAGGTAAATCACTATTTAGCGCTTTACATTCTTTAATAGCATAGGAAGAAATGATAAAATGTGCTTTTAAACTATCTTCAGTCTTGCATTACCTCTAAGTTGAAAAAAACCAAGAATCAAAATTTGCCAAAGTTGTGATTATAGAGCTGAATCATGGATTGATGAGTTTTTCTAAAATGGTTGGAGGCATAACACTGCCTCCTAGTGGCTTTTCCTTCCCATTCTCACACTCCTATTTAAAAATGTGCTTAAAAGATTGGCCTCTTCAGAGTTTTCCAAAGTCAACACTGGTCCCGAAAACTCGATGAGACTATCTGACTATCTGAGGACTATCTGATACAATAAGGTTGTCCTTATTGTATCCTATGACTATTGTTAAGTGTTGTACCTGATGATTCTCGACTCTTTGAAGCATGTATCTTTTCTTTTGTGTATACTGAGAGTATTTGCACCAAGACAAATATATATGCTGTTCAGCTTCCTTCGGGTATTATCCCACGTCATTGTAGTTGTGCTTTTAAAGTTGTAACAACGTTTCGGCAGAATCTCATCTGGCATCATCAGGCTTCTGTATTGAATTCGTCTGTGAGTCAGGCTATCACAGCCGTCAGTTTTAAATTTGAGGCTAGCCTACTGCTGTGCCAGGATGGTTTTTTTCTTCATCCTGATTGATTGGGAGTCTTGGTCTGTGTTTATTGGTCTTGGAGTTTGTTTGATTGGTGTTTCTGGTTTCTTCTGTCTGTTTTGTGGCTTTGATTGGCTGCCAACACTGTGTTCCTGTGTTGGAGGCTTTCAGTGCAGCTTGGCTTTGAGTAAAAGGATGGCTATTATCGATTAGGAATCTAGGTTTCATCTGGGTGCTTGGTTGGGGTGTGTTTGAGCTGGAGGTATCAGGGGGGGTCTGTTTGTGCCCAGGTGTTTGCCTGGTTTGTGGTGTGGAGATCTTTCTGTTTGAGAGTGCAGGCTTTCCAAATGACTGACAGTCTGGTGGAATCATCTCTTCTATTCATGCTTTCAGGTCTTTTTTCAATCTCTATGGCTTCTCTGATGATTCTGTGGTTGGGGTTTTCTATAGAATATTGAATAGAAGAGATGATTCCACCAGACTGTCAATCATTTGGAAGCCTCCACTCTCAAACAGAAAGATCCTCCACACCACAACCCAGGCAAACATCTGGGCACAAACATACTCCCCCTGATACCTCCAGCTCAAACACACCCCAACCAGGCACCCAGATGAAACCTAGATTCCTAACAAATGACATCCATTCTTTTACTCGAAGCCAAGCTGCACTGAAAGCCTCCAAAACAGGAACACAGTGTTGCCAGCCAATCAAAGCCACAAAACAGACAGAAGAAACTAGAAGCACCAATCAAGCAGAACACAACAAACTCTAAGACCAATAAACACAGACCAAGACTCCCAACCAATCAGGATGAAGAAAAAACAATTTTGGCACAGCAGTAGGCTAGCCTCAAATTTAAAACTGAAATGGCTGTGATAGCCTGACTCACAGACGAATTCAACACGCAGGCCTGATGATGCCAGATGAGATTCTGCCGAAACGTTGCTACAACTTTAAAAGCACAACTACAATGACATGGGATAATACCAAAAGGAAGCTGAACAGCATACATATAAGTACCGGTGAAAACTTAAGAAAACAAATATATATATCTATATAAAATAGTGTAAATATTGTAAATATATATGTGTGTGTGTGTGTGTGTGGTTTTTTTTTAAAGTTTTCGCGGGTACTGATGATGGCAGATGAGATTCTGCTGAAAC
>BLBF01000003.1:105803590-105927719 GCA_015471245.1 Laticauda colubrina | reverse complement strand
GATATATATATATATATATATATCGATGTCTATTACTGATATAAGACTGTAATAAAGTTATATTCTATTGTATTCATATAATATGGGATTAATGAACTGTCTGAAATTTCATGAAGGGGTTGAGGGGTTGAACAGCTTTGGGGTTCCCTGCCTTAATCCCTTCTGGTAACATTACACTTTCTTTTAGTCTTCAAGGTGACTAGGAGACTTCCTAAACCTCAAATGCTCCGAACCAGGACCCGATTATTACCTTGCAGTGAAGCTTCTAGGAACAAGTAAGAATATTTCTCGATGATGGCTTTGAACTTGGTGACAGATGTGATGGGCCAGCCTTTGTGGAGGTCACCCTCACCGACAGAGGCGAAGAGGTAATAGTCAATGTAGTGTGCCGGGGTTGGCAGACACAGATTCCAATTGAAGCTCTCCAGGAGCAACAGTTCCATCTTCAATAGGTCTTTTTTCGTAAGCATTAGATTAAGGCTGCACATGTAAGCAAAGTTGTTCAACAGTTCTAGTTTGGGCACCTTATCCTCCTTCTCTTCAAATTTGCCTAAGGAAAGATGAACACAAGGAGATTGATTCAAGGCCCATATCCATCTTATACCATCATACTATATGTTTAAGCCATCTGTAGATTCATTAGTCCTCATGGATACAAGAGGCTGATAATTTTTTTTCTGCTATAAAAACAAATCACAGTTCCATCATGTCTGATTTTGTGGATATAAGATGGATCTGAGACCATGTTCTACCTTTTCTCTTTAGACAAATCCCAGTTTCAAATTCAAGCATTGTGGGTAATTGAAGCATGAAAGGAAAGGATTTTTTTTGCAACATGATTTTTTTTTATGCTAGCTAAACACAACCAAAATAAAGGCTTAATGATGTTGCATTCTTTCTTAATTGTGCAGGAATTTGGAAATACTCTAAAATATTGCAACATTAATAGTTACTGCATAAATTTAGCCTTTCTTTCTTTGAAACATTGAAGGTAAAAATAAATACACTGTAAGATTTGGCTGATAATTTCCAAACTTTGCAATGTATAAAAATCAAAGCAATCAAGCATAAAAATACGGGGCGGAGAGAGAGAAAATTTAATAATAAAGCATCTGTATTCATCCTCAAAAGAGCTCTGGGGGAAAAAAGGGGGGTGGTGACAATAAAAACCTTGTTGCTAGGTGAGAAATTTGTTAAGTTTTGCCCCATTTTACGACTTTTGTTGCCACCTTTGTTAAGTGAATGACTGCAATGGTTAAATTAGTAACACAGTTGTTAAGTGAATCTGATTTCTCCATTAACTGCTTGTCAGAAGGTTGCAAAAGGGAATCACAAGATTCTAGGACACTGCCAACTGTCATAAATGTGAATCAGTTATCAATCATTTGAATATAAATCATGCGGCCATGGGGATGCTACAGTGGTTATAAATGTGAAAAATGGTCACAAGTCACTTTTTTCAGTGCTGTTGTAATTTCAGTCACTAAATGAACTGTTCTAAGTTGAGCACTACCTGTGTTAGAACTGCTCTGCAAACAAACACTCGATGGGAACAAAGATTTAGCATTTTTGGACCTCTTTGCTTTGCTATTATCTAATAGATGCACAGATACTTGGAGCCCAGATCTGGCAACTCTAGATAATTGGCTATGGCTTCTAATCTTCCAGCTGTTCTTTTTTGTTGTAGAGTCCCCCAAAAACACTTCATCCAGGTTTCAGAATTATCTAATGAGCTAATAATAATAATACAGATGAAATATCTCATTTCCATATTCAGAACAGTAGCAACAGCCAAAGAGTTTTGCCTTAAAGTCCAGAGGACACCACAGCTTGTACAAGCTAGAATTCTGATTTCTCAAGAAATGAATCAGAGTCTCACTAGAGAATTACTGATACTATAGAAGTATGAATGTCAAAAACTCTGGTCCTGTTCTACATTAATAAAAAATTAGAAAAGTGTTTTTTCCTTCTTCTTCCTTAAGTTTCATGCATTTGCAATCAGCATTTTTCTAGCTTGTGGGGGTCAAAATCAACATGTAAAAAAATGTTCTATGGGAGCAGAAAACAAAGGGCGGACAATGAATACTAGAAGACGCTTGTGTTTGTTGTTTTATTAGCTGTTGCTTATCTCCACCTTTTCAGATTGGTCTTTTGAAATCTAACTACACCAATAACTATAGGCAACACTCTACTTTAAAAAGCCTGCTCAAAATGGTTTTGTGTGCATTTCATTTGTTTAGGACTATGACAGCTTTCCAACAAGGAATTAACAACCTGAAAAAAAATCTGTTACAACCTTGAAATATGTTTGCTTGGACAATCTGTTAAAATGTCTGCACTACCTCTAAAGACTTATAAGGATGCATTACAAAGTTAGACAGGCCATGGGGAAGCAGGTGGTGGCTGAAATACAATTCACAGCAGCACCAGACAGGATGGTCAATGGTTAACAAGTCTGGGAGATTTTAGCCACAAATACAAGGGTAGCCTAACTTCTACTTTAGGTCTTCCAGTATCATAGCAATATAGTGGGTAAAAACAGCTTTCATGTCATTACTAGATTATCTAAAGGCCACCACACCAAATACATAACATTCTTTAGTGTAGTTTTGGTTGTTCTGGACTGTACAGGTAGTCCTTGACTTATGACTACAATTGAGCCCAAAATTTCTATAGCTAAGCAAGACAACTGAGTTTTGCCCCATTTTACCACTCGTGCAACAGTTAAGCAAATCACTGCATTTGTTAGTAACAAGGCTATTAAATGAATCTGATTCCCCATTGACTTTGCAAGTTAGAAGATTTGCAAAAGGTGATCGATCACATGACCCCAGGAAACTACAACTGTCATAAATACATGCCATTTGCCAAGCACCCCTACTCTGATCATGGGAATGCTGCAATGGTTATAGTATGAACACTGGTCTTAAGGACTACCTGTAATTTGAACAATCATTCTGTGCCACAAGAAACTGAAGACATCACTAAAAAATCCAAGCCAAAGATTACTGAAATACTGTTTTAAAAGCAACCATCTCTTGATTCATTATACTGCACGATTTATAGTGGCTTTCTCTGTGCATTTACTTGAGAAAGATCCCACCCAAATCTTACTGTATGATTTCTCTACCATTAGGTAAGGTGACTTACTTGCAAGGAGAAGACATGCAATTGAGACAACATATAACTGCTTCACAGTAACATCATAGCGATCCATAAAAATGTCCAGCAAGTAAACAGCAAGGTGCCGAGCCATGGGACAAAGTTGGCAATGGCTGCTGAGGACAGTAAGGAGGTGAGCAAAATAGCGTCGTCTTTCGATTTGCAGAGAATGGGCCTTGTAGACAGGCAGTTTCAGCTCCTAAAGCAACACAAACAAGGAAGCGGGGAAGAAAAGGGGAATATCCATTTCAGTAAAAAGAACTTCCAGATCAACATTGCACCACCTGTTCTGGCAAGTTGATAACAATGACAGGAATACAAAATAGTCCCATCCACCCTCCTGTCCAGATAATTAGGAATTGAAAAACAATTACATTTACAACAAATTGTCCATATTCTAAGAAATAAGAAACTTGTGTATGGAGAGAGATCTTTAAAAAAAAACAAAATCCAACAACTGTTACGTTGTATATTATGCTAAATACTTAAAATCACATTTCTGACAAAGAAGCATTATTTACAAAATAGTATGTTAACAGTGGCATTTGATAATCCTGACTTATGAAAACCAGACTCTGGACTAGTTTTTTTTTTTTTCCCAGCTGAGGTTCTACGAGATATCATGATAGACAAAACAAACAAACAAACATTGTTTTTCGAACTATAGCTGATAAAGGTGGGAATTTTCAAATAATACTACTTGGTGGTGGGCCTGCTACTTTCCTGTTATTGTAAAGGTTATAAAAGTGGTAGAAATTATTTGATTGTGAGGTTTTTATATTTTTAGGCAGGTGTTCTCCTAAAACCTGAAAATTATGGTTCCTCCAATGGTTCCAACATTAAAAAAAAAAAAAAACATGAGAAAGACTGCTACCAACAAAGGATCATCCTTTAATCTTCACAAAAGAATACTCTTCTATATATTTGAAGATGGAGGGGAAGGCAAAGTTGATATAGAGTTCAACTTAAAAATCGCAATATCCTACGTCGTGCTTTTTATTCTTATATTCAATTGGTTAGACAAATGATGCATAAGAATTTATCTATATCAACTGAATATAAAAACAAAGAGCACAACCTCCTAGGATGTTGCTTGTTTTAAATGAATTCCACATCACTTTTGTGGAATTCAAGCGGAAGCAAAGTCAGAATAGAAAGCAGTTTTGTATTAACAGTACTCTTGACAATGCAACTTCTACCTTTAAATTTAGGTGCGTTTGCTTCAATAATTCAATGCCCAAGAGCAAAAGAATGAATTAAGTAAATGTAATTGACTTGTCTACATTTTTCAAGCGGGAGCATGAGCCTGGAAAGTGTCTGTGAAGGTATGTGGTTTAATCTCCCTCAAAAGACAATTTGATGAAATTTTTTTCCAACCTTTACAATTAGCAGGACAGAGAAAGGGTTAGATATTCATCCAGATCACAAATAATTCAGTTTCTAGAACCAGTGCATGCTGTAATGGCCATTGTTTATGCTGGAAGAACTAGCTGCGCTCAAGCAGCTAATTTTGCCAATGAACAGTGCAGCCCAAAGCCTTGCCATTAGCATTCTGATCAGAGAAGACAACTGGATGAAACTTTACTGCCTCTTCCCAACTTTCACTCTAAGTTTGTGGAAGGCATGGACAACATAACAGAAGCAGAGGACTCCCTGAAAGCTCTTTAGTGGCACTGCTATCAAAATGGAACAAAACAATTTAATGCCTTTGAGAAATTCTATATATTAGTTTAGTTTTGCATAAAATGTTATTGATACTAAATCCTGAAATTTAAAATCCAGGTCCAGATATGCTCTACTCACTTTGTTCATTTTTTTAACATGGGCTAAAATGGTGAAGTTGCCCTGTTTGTAAAGACTTGATAAAACCTCTCCAAGAAAAGGATCACAAGTAAATATTTATACCACGGTAAAGAAGACCTGATTTTCCCAGGTCAATATGCTCAATTATCTACTGGGATGTACCAGATGCATTTATAAACAGTATTAGATGCTCCCACAAGTCTTTGTTCAAGAAGAAAAACTGAATCAACACATTCCTTTCAAAGATAAAATATTTTGCAGTTTCTGACTTGGCTGGAAAATAAAACTGGATACAAATTCACAGAAAACTACATCATATTTAGCAGGCAGACAAGCAGGTATTCCATAATGCTTATTCTATACTTCAAAAGCTACCTTTATCCATCATCAAGGGAGCAGAACTTAAGAAGGGCAATGAAGTTCATTGCTTTGATCTTTTGAAATACCAATCATATAGATGTGATATACAGTGCTACCAGACACAGAGAAGACACTTCATTTTTTAAAAAAGTAGCATTAACACAGGAATACAAGTACAATTTAATTACTGACTGGTTTAGCATACACCACAAAGAATCGCAGAGTTGAAAACCATCTCAGAGATAATCTAATCATCTCCACAGTTCAGTACAGGATCCACTGTAACAAGATGACCATGCAAGCCTGTCTGAAGACCTCAAGGGAAGCAGACCTCACAACTTTATTTGTAAGCCTGTTCCCCAAGAGCTTGTAGAGTTCAAAGTTTCTCCTTAATGTCTCGCCTGAATTTGCTTTCTCTAATTTTAATAAACTACACTGCAGTTTTAATCCTGACTTTTTCAATAACAAAAGAAACATCTACTCATTCATCTAATTGACAGCTTTTGGGTCTCTGTTATTTCTTTTCTAACATTACTCATTAGGGTAACCCTTCACCCTTTGCTCCATTTTCCCCCTGTTGTTTTTAAGCTGCAGTGTGTAGAACAGGACACACTACTCCACATGCAATCTGATCAGGCACTATAAAGTTGGAAAGATTACTTTCCCCAATATGCTTTTTAGGCTGGCTAAGGCACCCCTACAACACCATTTTAATTTGCAGTACACTATTGGTTCATGTTTAATTACTTTTCACAGGTTCTACTGCCAAGTCAGATCTCCATCATCCTATACTTGTGTCTTTTTCCTCCCTGATATAGAACATATTGTTAAATTCCATCGATTTCATTTTAACACACAGTTCAAGCTTGTCTGGAGTTTCTGGAATTTCCTCTCAGTCAACTAAAATATCAGCCACACCTTGCAGTTTGGTGCTGGCTGTAAATTTTATAAATGTTCCATCAATTCACCATCTATTCTAAACCATTGATAAAAATGCTATATGACATAGACATCAGTACAAGAGCCATGGATATACTCCCTTGGATATTTTCTTCTAAGGTGAAAAACGACGACTAATGACCACTTTTCGATGCTGTCACTTGACAATCCAAATAAAGATGTATTGATTTAAGAAGTTTATATGGTCACAATATAAGAATATACATAAAAACAGTAAAAACCAACACCCTCCCAAATAACTCTCAGCGTAGCAAAACAATACTTCTCCATATGTAAATGTTCATAAATACTGTGTTCCAGCCTCAGCCTATATTAATGCCAGTGTATACTTTTAAGACCTTCTGGAAAGCTGAGATGCTGGGGCCCTCCTGTACGAGGCACAGCAGAACCTGGGAGCAGTGTGAAAAGAGGAATCAGCCTAAAATCCCTACATAGCCACAAGCAAACTAGGTCTAACTCTCCTTGATCTTTAGTTAAGAAAATTCATGTGCATATGCTTCTAGCACTAAATCAGCTTAATGGCATGTGTAAACCTGATCTTTCACTCCAATACCTGCCAGACCTGAGTACCACTAATTTTTAATCCTGTATTAGAGAGAGTAGGTATCATATACATCTTCTTGATTGCTGAAAATGTTTTGTATTAATTGGAAGGTGTATGGTTAATATCCAACAATAAGACATCATGTGTTCAGTTCATTAGATATAAAAACAGAAGGAAAAAAAACAGCTTTGAAACCATCTGAGCTTCAGTATGTTTGAATCTGTGCAAACAGGTAACACCTACAACCAGCCTATAGAAATTTCTAGCCAACAGGCTGCTTCTGCCTAGGTAATGTTAATTTTTCCAATTAGATCAGATCCCCCCACTCACTAGACATAAATGGGAGGAGTAATCATAACGCTAATCCTTCAACACTGTTATCAATGTTAACAACTGTCTTTCAGGCTTTGAGAAAACATAGTTTTATCTTTCATCAATCAGGCACTGAAAAGCCAAGGAGAATATTTGGGCTGGGGGGTGGGGAGTGGAAGAAGAAATCTGTTTCTTCTACCTAGCACTCTCCATAGATGTCAGATTTCCAACTCCACAAAGCAGAGGTGGAGTTAGCTTTATACTAAGATTTCTACTTGTTTTGATGTGATGTACCAGACTTCAAATACTGGAGTTAGTAAAAATAAATAAATTTGGTCTCAGTTTAAATTAAATTAAGAAGAATAAAAATACAGTTGATGTTACTTTCTATGAATATTCTTCTTCTTCTATCTCATGACAAATTACAATTTGGTGTCAGTCTTTCTGGGGGAAACTTAGCTCTGGGGCCATTCTAGAGTATGTTTATCTTTGTCCTAGGAAATTATGAAAATTGGATAGCTCTGGACACTATGACCACATTCACAACCACAAGTCCTTGAAGTATATCAAAAAGGGTATGGGACATAAAAATAATGCAAATGGATCTTAGCAACACCATTGGTGTAGTGGAATTCTTTAGTATCCTCACAGGCGGATGTACTGTAAATAAATAAAATTTCAGGCTAAGATCTACCAGAGATCACTAATTCATGATATTTTCTGTATACACATGGAAATTATTAGGAAAACTCTCCTATTGCAAAATCCTCTTCATTAGCTGTTAATTTATTGTGGTTTATAGCTAATCAGGAAAAAGACATTTCAAGAATGAAATGGTCCTTTGAAAATAATTTGGTGTCCTCTAGTCGGGGAAAAATAATTTAAAAAAAAATTAAATAGCCTGCTCAAAGAGACAGAAGACAACATTAGCATATATCAAAGTAAATATTTAGAGAAATAAAACCTCTTAGGAGATTCTGAGCATTGACTGTTTCTTATTGCAGGTCACATTATGTTACTGAATAATGCAAATTAGGAAAGAAATGTTCTTTCGTATGTTCAAAGCATATCAAACTCATGCTTACTTTTTTCTGCATGTTTCTTTGAAAAAGCATGTGCATATGCAATACTGGCAACACAATGAATAATGGGATATCCAAATCAAAAGAAGCTGAAAAATGTGCAACCTATGGCCATGTGTGCTTTCAAAAACACACCTGTCACACAGTTCACTCATCTTAATTGAGAAACATAAACCAGTTTTTTTTTCACGAGGTGTGCTGAAAAACACAGCTAGATTAAAAAAAATTCCAAAAGGTCTTTTTCTCATGAAAGATTGGCAATAAAAGATTATCCCAACTAGTAGGTTATTTAACAGACATAAATCTGAATATTCCTGAAATGCAAATTTCCATACCAAAGCCATAATGGTTAAAAATCACCAGAGAATTATTCAGAGCTAAAAGACATCTGCTATGCAGTATCAGGAACTCTTCTCATGAATCTTTACAATTGTAGGAGATATGTAACGGACCAATAGTCATCTTTCATTCAGTGGATTCCACTGCAGGTTTGAGAAGTAAATCCAACTATGTTAAGAGAAGATTGCTGACTCCAGGTCTAAAACTATAATAGCTTGAGTAAGGACCACCTTTCTTTGTTTGATGGATCAACTCAGGAATAACCAAGCCAAGGATCAACAAGATTTGGCACCAAGTAATGATGCTTATGGTGTAGCCTAATTGGTTTTGTTGTAGATGTACCAGCATTCACACATGCCCCTGGGGCTTCAAAATTGGCTCCTGAATCAGTGCGAAGAATGTATCCCTGCACTTATAGCATCTCTCTATATAGCTTTTTAAAAATATTTCCTCCTCCGAGAGTATATTTCAAGATAAAACTGTCAAAATTATTAAATAATCATCTGTCCATGTGTTTAGATATATCACAGTGATTGCCATTCAGGGACTTTGCAACTGGTGTGAATTTAGAATAGCTGGTCACAGGATCACCATTTGCCTGTTTCCCAATTAGCTCCAGAAAACCAGAGTTAATGAAGTAAAATTTTACACAGAAGTAAAATCACAAGTCATGGTCACTTGATGTCTCCCTTAATGACTAGCCTGAATCACCGAATGATAATGACAGGAGGCCTATCACAGTCACACAATTTTCTGCTTAGCAACCAAGTTACTGGTTCTAATTATGGTTAAGAGAGGACTAAATCTATTATTTTCCCATGGAAAGTGATTCTTTCCATATTTACTCAGAAGAAAACATAAATGTGCTTAGAGCCTTCATCCATATATCCCCTAGTTGAAAAACATAAGATGGATAAATAAAACCCCAGATGTATGCTTATCACACTATTTGAAATAATTATACTAGCATCTTCAAAGTGCACGGGTGTCATAGTAATGGCAATTATATAACTGCTGTGGAGTTTTGTCAAAGGAAGAAGCACAGCTCTGAAGAGCCATATCTACTGCAATTATGTTGGGTGCCTGCTTTGGAAGAAAAAGGAACCCTGAACAGACAAAACTTTCAAAGATTTTAATGGTAATTGAGTGATACAAGACAGGAAACCCTGGGGATGTGATTGGTTGGCCTTTGGGGAAGTTGCCCAGGTCTTTGCACTGTCCTTGGAGTTAGTTCTATTGTTAGGCAAATAGGCTTTCAGGAGGTAGGGAGGGTCAATTTAGCTATGGTGGGATTAAGCAAAGAGAGGAACTGGGTTTGACTTTGGCTATATTTGAAAGGGGGAGGGGGAGGAGGGTAGTCTCCATTTTATCAGGTTTATTTTTTTCCATGACATAACTTGTTTTACACCTTATTTCTGCCATCAAGTTTGTGGTTCAGCTACATCCATAGCAGATCCAGCCAGCCTGATTGCAGCTGAAAAATATGTAGAACTGCACTGATAGAGAGATGCAAGGCCTGATATCACTGTGATGTGAGGACAGGGGAAGGTAATACAACAGACATAAATGGACTTGCATCACCCTTCTTCAGCCTCAGCCTCTCCCTTGCCTCTCTCTATCAAGGTCATCTTCCTTAATACATAAAGCACATATGTTTAATAACAATTTATTACCTATCTGTTCCAAATAGATCTTTCCTAAGTTAAGTAATGGTCATGTATGTTTTGTTCTCAGTTACTTCAAATCTGAAACTTTAGTTTAATTTCAGCCATTTAAAAAAAAACCTTCCAGTTGCTTTAGTCTTTCTTATTTGGAAGTTACTTTGGAAGGACAACTAAACAGCCGGTTGTACCTGTTTTGAATTGTAGCAACAGTAAAAAATAGAGGATAGAGGGGGGAAAAAAGGAAGCATCTGTCTAATCTAACCTTCAGTCTTAGTGTCTGATGAATATCAGCTGCAAGGTCTCCTTTCCACCATGGCTGTTCCATCCTTGGACTTCTCTCATCCAAGGAAAAGCCTCGGGTCTAGTGAAACAGACAGCCTTTGCAAGGTAAGCTGAAATCAAAAAGTAAATTAACAAATGAAAAATGGATACATTTAAACTTCATCCACTGTTTTTCAACAATCCCACCTATTCCTTTGTAAAAAAAAAAAAAAAAAAGCCTAAAAACACATTGCAGTGTAAAATTAGGGATATGTAGGTGCAGCTTAACAAGATACCGTTGATGGCTGCAAATTTAACTATATAATTCAGCTCCCCCAGCATGGAAAGAATTCAGTCCATTAAAGTTCTCCACACCTGGATGCCCCTTTCAGAGTTGAATCTGTGCAAAAGGGTTCAAGCCGTCTTGGCCAACATCAAATCATCTCAGCACAACCCCTGTAGCTTCTGTTCTCGCTCAAAACCAGAGCAAAAAAGAGGTATTGATTGGAATACAAGTCATTATTGATCTCCGACTCACGCCCACTTTTCTTTCGGCTTGTGGTGGGGAGACGGCACCAACTTCCCGGCGGCCCGGCTATTTTTTTTTTTTTTTTTGGGGGGGGGCAACAAAACCCAATACCCGACTACAAACGGCGATTTTCAGATCCAACTCGCTTCCCCCCACCCCCAATCTGGTTTGAGATCGCCGAGAATCAAGATAGCATTTTCCCCGGCCTGATTTCAACCTCCCTCCTCCTCTTTCACAAGTACAAGCGGCACGAAACTTTTCAGAAGTCCGCGGACTGAAAGTTCAGACAAGCTGCCCACAAACCCCGTGTTAAGCGTTACCTTTGCCGAATCGCCCGCAAAGCGACAGCCTTTGTCCTTCTCTCCTGATTCCGACGACTTCTGGCAAGGAAAAAAAAAAACCCTGCAGCCCCGAGAAAGGGAAGGGAGAATCAAGCTGCACCCGTGTCCGCCGCCGCCCTCCCCCCTTTTGCTAATCCCAGCAGGGAAGGTCAGCAATTGGTTGCATGTCCCAAAGGTGCAAAGGCGGAGGGAAAGAGGATGTCTCCCCGCCCCCAGACCACCTCGCGCCCCAAATCTCGCCTCCGCCTTGAAGAAACCACCCAATTCACTGGAGTGGTTACATACACACCGGCTTTCTCCATTACGCACGCGCACACCTACCGCCCACTGGGCCTCTCTAGACGTTGTAGGCCTTCACCGCTTCCTCTGCCTGCACTTTCCACCTCTTTTTATTGCTGGGCTTTGGGCGAGCGCTGGATTGGCTCGCGGTCTGCGCGCCCGACGGGCTCATTTGTTCGCGGCTGCTTGTTTCATATGGACCCTGGAGCCGCCTGGGCGTTTCTCTTGCTGCACCTCAGCCCATTGTTGGCGCCATTCTCCATTTCTAAGGGATTTAAGATAGAGCGTTATCAAAATATGGGGTTCTGCCCGCTTGAGCTTGAATAATAAGAATTATGGCTCCTGCCCCTCTCAGCTGCTATTCGTTGAGTAGTGGTAATGGAATTATCTCTCTTAACTCCAGGAGATGCTTGCTCGGTTTCGTTATCCCCACCCTACGTTTTGCCTTTGCTTTGATCAGCCCTGCTTTGACATTTCATTGCATAGCGTTGCTTTTGACGCCCCTTTATCTTAACAGGTGTGACAGCACTCGGGGAGATTAATTAATTAAATTAATACGGATTTGCAATATGCACATTTACTGAAACAAACTGTTATGAGAAAGGATTTTTTATGCGAAATGATCTGGCCAATTAACATGAATTATTGTGTAAACAACTGGAGCAAAGTGCTCTTAAAAATTTCCTGAATATGGACAAACCTGTGGAAACTTCATAAAATTTAGCCTGAAAAAATTAGCAGTTATTCCCAAAGTGCTTTATTGTTGCTTTCCTCACATTAATTGTGAGCAGCAAATCACTGCTATTTTTCTTTAGAGAGTATTTGGAAACCACCTGAGAGATGCAGTGCTTGTATTGTTGGTTTGATGCGGCATTGTTACAGCATTTTGTTTTTAAGGACAGAAATCTGAGGGGCAACTGAATTACGAGGCAAGTGTGCTCTGAAGGAAGATATATTTACAAAAGCTCAGCCTATTAAATTCTTGCTAATTGCTGAAGCTGGTGGCATCCAGTGTTTAAGGAGAATAAAGGCAATCTATGGCATATCTCATTGTTAATTTTGTTTGGTTCCAGACAGTGGCCTCAGCAGGTGACACTTGGAAATTCCTAGGTTGTAGGGTAGACCAAAGAGTAGGAAAAAAAAATCTGTCAAAATAACTTTTGACTTTTGTCAAGAGAACAAGTCAAACTCAACTCAAGGGAATAGTCACTTTTTAAACAAATCTGAAGTTTGACTTCACACAGTGCATCTTAGGAATTTATAGTTTGATGAGCAATCAATCAGAATAGAGCTGGAAGGGACCTTGGAGGTCTTCTAGTCCAACCCCTTCCCCCCCTCAAGCAGGAGACCCAGATTGTTAACTTGCTAACAGAGCTTTGATCCACACTTCCCAGAGAAAGAGTGCCAGATTGTAGGAGGTTACTGATATTAAATGCAGGGAACACAGTGATGATCTTGGAGAAACTGCTTGGATCCATTTAAAAACACTATTTTACTGTAGGTAGGACAATTAGAAACAAACTCATACTACTTCTGCCTTAACTGCCTTGAGTTAAGGAGGAGGGTTGAGAAAACACAGGGTTTCAAGATTCTTGTTAGGATAGCTAATATAATAAGAGTTGTAATCATTCTTGTGGAATCTGTTTTCTGACTTGGCTTCTCCTGGACTGTAGAAACATGCTTAACATCCTGGCAATTTGCAATACTGAGTGCTTAGATGTGCAGTGACACTCAATATGGTCATTTGGGAAGAGTGCCTTCATGTCATTTTTGACTTCTGGTGACTGCAGTTTTCTTGGCAAAGTTTTTTGAGAATGCCCTTGTCTACTTCCTAGAGCCAAGAGAAAGTGACTAGCCCAAAATCACCCAGCTGGCTTGTGCCTAAGGTGGGATTTGAATTTCTAGGTGTCTCACTTTCCGTAGCCTAGTCACTAGACGAGTGCCTTAAACCAAACTAGCTTTCAATATCACCAATCGCAAATTCTTAGATATTGAGTTTTAAGGATTTATCTCAGTCTAATGCCAATATAGTAAATTATTGACTTAAGGTGTTGGTATCTTATTGCAGATAACCAACTTGGAATGTGCAAGGGATGGGAAATACTGAAGTTGAAATTTGACTGAGAAAAGTTGTTATAGTTAATACTGCTTGAGGCTTTTTCTCACCATTGAGTGCTGTTTCTACCATCCTTGAATCAGCAGTAAACTATACTGACAAGAACCTGGCTACTGTTGATTTGTATATATCAATTGCTTCTCTTCTCAATCATTATCCAGTCATTTGACTTCCCTACAGGATGAGTGCAAAAGCTTAGCAATTTTATACATCATGAAACTGCTCCTGAATGATATTGAATTAGATAATGTTTCTTTGAAGGATGCTTTCTTATGTTCTAGGGACAGAGATAGATAGATAGATAGATAGATAAGATAGATAGAGCGAGCCATGACATGTTTATACTATGAATAGGTGCAAGCAGGGAAAGACTTTGTTGGGTAGCTATTGTTATCCTTTATTTTGCCAAACAGACAGAAGAAAGGATAGAACAGATAGGTTATTGCTGAGAAATATAGTCTTCAACACAACTATTCATTTAGCAACCATTCAAAGTTACAACAGCAGAGCAAGAGTGACTTATGACTGGTCCTCACACTTAAGATTATCACAGCATCTCCATAGTCACACAATCAAAATTTGAGTGCGTGGCATGTAGCAGTTGCAGAGTTCTGGGATCAAATGATTGCCATTTGCAACCTTCCCAGTTGGCTTCCAAAAAGCAAAGTCAAGAGAGGAAGCTGGATTTATTTAACAACTGCAGTGATTCACTTAACTATGGCAAAAAATGTCATAAAATCAGGCACAACTTAACAACTACTTTGCTTAACAGTGGAAATTCTGCTCTCAATTGTTATAAGTCAAGGATTATCTATAGAAGATCAACGAGACAGATTTAGGGAGACTGACCCAAATGGAAAATATTCCTTTTAATGAGGAATACTGACTTATTCATAGAAGGTAACTTTGTTATTGGAATTATATGTATGAGTTGATAAACTATTTCATTATTATGTTTTAGATCAAACATTCTAATTTACCTCCACAGCTACCAGCTAAGGCACATTCTAAGGCAGGATAAAGGGATAAAGGGAGCAAGTTTTGAATTACAACACCATTGAACTGATTCTTTCCTACTTTTGCTCAGTTTTTTTAATCACACTTGAGAACATATTTAAAATTAGATAAAGAAAATGCCAACAATGAACCAAATGACAGCATCTGTACATTTACTTCCAAGCTATTCATGAGGTATTCCCAAATAACATTTTCAATTTTTGCAAGAACATCAAATATTTTCACACAATTAGATCAATGTATTATCTCATTTTTTGCAAAATCATGGTACTTATATATACAGATGAAAATGAGATATATCAAGAAAGTCTTGAATATATTTTTGAATAGTACAAAGAATCAAGAGCTAAAAGTGAGTTAACAGAAGAAGAACCAATATTCTTTTCATATATCCCTAAACTCAGAAATAATGAGGTATAGAACAGTCTTTTTCAACATGTGCCCATCAGATGTATTGGACTACATCTCTCATTGTCTGCAGTCAATCTGGCACACTGACTGAGGAAAACCAGAGTAGTCCTGGAGGATATTAGTTGGGAGAAAGTTATATTTTCTAGGCTTACACTTCAGGGTTTTATTGTCCAATAGCATTGGCTGGGGAAAATCCAAGTATGTGTATTGTACAACAAAATGTGTAGATAACAAAACATGCATGAATAAAAAAACTTATAAGGCAGTTTTTTATGCTTAAGCACAGAGTATAACCATATTCATTACTTTCTTCACACCTAAACAGAGTTCCAGCACAATATCATGAAGGTATTAGAAAAAAACATCAAACTTTTTTTTCTCATTTTGGCCTTATTGCAGAGCAATCTGCCCTGAAAGTACATAAATGAAGAAAATTTATAGACCCCAAACATTGTTAGATTTTCATCTATCATATCATGAGAGGGAGAGTATTCTAATTAGTAGGTTGCAAGAAGCCAAAACTCTTAGCTGTAATCTTATCACCAATCTAAACTATCACTGATAGTTTAAATATAATTGATTTGGATCTCTTGAAAATATTTTTTTTAATGAGGAATACTGACTTATTCATAGAAGGTAACTTTGTTTTTGGAATTATATGTCCTTGCTTGAAAAGATGGATGTGAAAAAAGAGATGACCCCAAGGTAGATGGTCTCAGTTACTGAAGAATGAACCATTGACAGGGTCAACCTGGAGACAGATTAGCTGAAGATCTATGTAGTTGCTGAGAGATGATACTGATTTGAGGGCACAAATCACATTATGACATGATAATTGATAGGATCTACCTTTCTCAAGACCGTCATCAGAATATAGTTCTTAAAATTATTTTTCTAAGAAGACTGTGCATTAAAAACTCCAGGATCAACAAAAGTGGTGTTGTGTATATTATACTTTACCTCTTAGAGTTTAATTATAGTGCTGAATTGCACACAGCTTCTCTTGTAAATTTGTAAGGTTGATTCATAACAATGCCCAGAAGAGATTGTAGCTAGTCTTAGCAACTCACCAAATGTAAACGTTAGTACTTAATATTAATATATACATACTACTACTAAGCAACATAAAAGTGCATTGCCTATGACTTTGAAAAGAATAGAGTGCGTATGCGAGGGAAAATAACTTAAATATTTACCAAACATGAGATCAGTAAAAAAGGCAAACTCCTAAATTGATCTCTTGAGAACTTCTCACAACTGCCCAACTGTCAAAACAACAGAATCTTGGAAGACCCAGGAGAAGCCTTCTAGGCTGCTTAAAGGTAAGTCAACCTTGCATGCCAACAGCACAGATGTCTAGCCAGGATATGCTTATTTTTGTTCATATGCTTACAAGTAATAGTGAAATCTTTTCAAAATGCTTGAAAGATTGTAGGAAGAAAATAGAGCTCACATCAAATTAGAAAATATGAAACACCTCTTTTCCTGCGGTCCTAGCACTTCGTATAAGAATATTAATATTAACGGATACAGTTTCTTATATTGAATTTAAATACTTGTTCTAGAATTCTGCAGTCTCCAAAAGACGTACTGAAGTAGACAAAAGCTTGAAAAACATCAGACAATTTTAAAGAGGCAGTTGTATCGTAGTCACTCTCTTATCATGTATGTATATATATGGGAATCCTTCCATTGTAAAAGTTAGTATGTAAAAGTTAGTATGTACATGTGGGACAACATTCTCCTGCTTCAATCTTGATTCATCTGGAATGCATCATTAATGGCATACTTCAAAGAGCCCCATGAAATATGAGAGAGGCAACAGACTTATGTTTACAGAAGATATAAATTTCCAGAATTTAGATATGCAACTAGAAAACCATCTGATGTTTCAGTTATTTGCAAGTTGTTCATAAAGAAAATGGGCTAAAATGCTCCTTTAGTTCTGTTTTGAAAACAGCTTCAATTACTTCAAAATCTTATTTTTGGGTCAGCATTTTGCACAAAGGAAAGTAAAGAGGGCAGGCGCTATCTGTTAAGCTTCTGAATGGCCTTGTGCAGTAAGCACTGTGAAGCTTCAGAATGGTAGTAGGTTATTTGGCCAATACTTTGCTGAGTTTCTGGCTTTTCTTTTCCTTCCTTACCAAGCAATTTCACTTTAGATTTGTAAGAACTATCAGGATAAAACATCAGTACATATAACAATCTACCGAAATATATTTTTGTGTCTGAATGAAATGATACATCTTTTAAAGAAGACAGTTTTGAGCTGAAATCACAAATTGTACCTTTTTCCACTATCATCCTCCTCCAACTATATAATTACTTTGGGTGGACATATGCATTATTTACTTGGGAGGATTTTTTATTTTTTCTGCTTTTAGTGCACTGAGATACATAAACATCTTCTGCCTGGCAATAGACTTTCAGGTCAGCTGAAGCAAGGAAGCAAGAACATACCGATCTATTTCTTCAGTAAGGAAGTCACATCTAGCAATATTTTATTATAAAGATTTGCAAAGCCACAGGGAAATTTCACCTCCATCAGTTATCTGCTTGGATTCCAGTTGTCCACAGAGCAGGCACAAGTGATCAAAGCGTTCCTGGATTTAGAATTCTATCTTTTATACATGCAAGGATGTGAGATCCATCAGACATTTTCCTCGCAGATCTCTGCATCATTTATCACACAGGTCCCAACTTCCTATGGTAGAAAATAATTTTCCTCTTTACAATTTTTCTGTTACTTTTCTCCTACTCCTTGGTTTTGATCAGTAATTCAGCCTGATGAAAACTGTGGAATTTGGAACACTGCCTTTCGCTACATGACATTTTGATTGTTTTAGCAAAGTTACCAAAAATAGTAAAGCCTTAAAGTTACCAACTATAATTTATTGTTTTTTACCTTCTGATTAACTTCATCTGGGCACTTCCACAGCACTTTATCCCACCCCAGAGTTACTGCCACATATAGAAACAAAATCTAACCCCACAGAAAAAGGAAATAAAACAAATTCCTACAGCCTGCACCCATAATGTCTTTTGGTACAAATACAGCATTGGTGTGCATGTTTCTGGTTGTATGCAAAAACAGGAGATGCTTGAAGAGGACAAAAGATTGTACAAGTTACACAGCCATCTAACAATATTCCTCTATCCATTTGAGTGGGAAGGTAAAATGCTAGCATTCTGATAATTTTGCAGTTAAGTGCTTTTTCTTATAACTGTATCCATAGGATGGGGAAAGGCAGAGGTATGTTTAAACAATGCATACAGGAAGGGACATGACTCAGGAACAAGTTCTGAAGGAAGGGGGAGGCGAGAGAAAGGAGAAGAGAATAATGGCTAGTTTGATCCAGGAGAAAGGATGAGACAAGCATTCCCATTAATGGAAAAATAGACTAATGAGAAGACCTGTAGAGATCAACTGTGTATGGTTTCCAGTAAATCAGAACATGGAGATCCCAATATTTTGTCAAAAATCAAGGCTAAGACTTAGAATCCACTTAAATCTCCCTACTACCTGCACTCAATATAGGCCTTAAGGCATCTTTGAACAAACTGAATTATGTTGGACTAGGTACCTTGAAGTTGGTTTTTGCTTGTTATTAAAATGATACTTGATACTGTTAAATTAATGCAATATTTAGATAGCAGCAGAGTCCATACATTGGAGATATTCATCCTTGAGATACAAACCATATAACACCACATTTTGTAAGGAGACAAAGATTAGATGTCTGGAAGGCCTGTAAATGACTATATGATGATCTACTAGGAAGCTATAGCATGGCAATTTTGAAACATGATTTCAAAGCATATTATGGTACCTGAATACCTTGTCCCAGGCTTCTTAAATATTGCTTCATCTCTGAGGATGCAAGTTGTGCTGAAAAGGTTTACTTTGTGGTGATATGGGTGATTTTTATTCAAATATCTGAAATTTGAATGTTCTATTTGTTAAGTGTTCTGTTCCCATGATTTTGAATTCAATTATTACATTGGTGTTAAATGCTAGCTGAAAAGCTACTTCTGGCTTGAAGTGATTTAAATATTTTCCATAGCATGGGAAATACATAAAACCACTTGTGCTATTAACAGGAAAATACATTATTGTAGCCTGTACTCCCTCTCAGACAACTTTATAAATGGCTTTTCAATAGCTTTTAATTCAAATATTCTTTTAATTTTTATCATAAAACATAGTATTCCTTGTTATAACAGCAGTTTTTATCCTGTAGTCCACAGCATGGTATTACCAGATCCTAATTTAAATTAGCCTGCTGATTTATTTAAAGAATTATCAGAGACATCTCTGGAAAATATGAAATGCTTCGAGTTTGCTTTGATTCATTATATGTTCCCAAACATTTATGAGGGGCTTCACAACATGATAATAACTGCCTGAATCATCTTAGTTTATTGAAAATTCCAGTGAAGCCTCTGGTTTTGGTAAATCAGAAACCCCTGCTTTGAAATCTGGCCACATATATCATTATCTAATGTCTGAAGCATAACTTAAGGCATGAATGAAAAACCTGCAGCTGAGAAGCCATAGAAAACATGATGAATTAGCCAAGTTAAACCATCAGCTCTTGCCGAGATTTTCTGCTGTTTCAGGAGGACACTAGTCACCCTCTGATCTTAGACTGGCAGAAGATTATCTTCCCTTCCTTGTGAATGAAAGATGGGAGGAGATGACTATGTCCTAGGCACTCAGGTGCATCCTCCTGGGAGGACAGCAAAAGTGAGGAGAGGAAAGAGCTGAAAGCTCCCAAAACATATTACACCTTGAAATTAGTCTAGTCTCGATCTGATCCTGAAGTACTGTAAAATACTGACTTTTCATGTACATTGCTTCCATACTGCCATTCATGAGAATATCTACCAATAAGAATGACTTTTAAAGAAAAACACAAGTAAACAAAAATTGTCTGTTATAAGAAACCATCTGGGGGTATGGTCTTCTACAGTTTTCAAAATAATGCTTTGTTGTTGAGCTGTTACGCAACAAACTCTTTTTCCTGGTCAATCCAACTCAAGAGCAATTGCAATTATTTGGCTATCCCTTAGCTTTGGGTATTTCCAAATGAGATGGTTTAAGGCAAATTTAAAATAAATTCTCAATGCTTAGAAAGAGAATAGGGAAATTAAGAGATTCAATCTTTTAAAAATCAAAAAAATTTAGATCAGGAGTGTCAAACTCGATTTCATTGAGAGCCACATCAGGGTTGTGTTTGACTTTGGTGGGCCAGGCTGGGTGTGGTCAGCTCAATGTCACTTGTGTGATCAAATACCACTTTTGAAAGTCGTTTTTTTAAACTAGCACTCTGCTAGAGAAAACAGCCCAGGAGGGCCATGTGCCTTTGCTGTTTCCAGGGCGACCCTGTGGGCCAGATCTAAGCACCCCATGGGCAAGATCCAGCCTGCGGGCCTTGAGTTTGACATAGCCTTTGCCTATTTTAACTTTCTTGCTATTATACTATTGTAGTCTGCAGCACTAACATGCTATTGCAGTATAAAATCGTCCCATTAATTCTATTTTGCCTGTGGATACTGGCATCATGAACAGGCAATGATGGAGTGTAAATCCAGCATCCTCTTCTCAGGAGAATTTTAGATCAAGCCATTATTACAGGATTCCAGTTATCCTATCCTATAATGCTTTGCTAACCAACATATAATCAGTTCCTAATGAAACAGGGTCATGTGTGGAATAATCAATGGCTCATTTTATTTTTTAAACATTTTAAAGCTAATGCTCTACTATTTATTTGGTTTGACAATCAAATACCATTTGTATTTGCTCATAGAATAAAGGAGATTTTTCAGGGAAAAATGAAATACTTGGGAATATTTGTAACTTTTTAATAGTACCAATAGCACTATTTTTTTAAACACATCAGATCCTTTTGGTGTTATTAAAACATGTAGAGTGATAAAGAGAGGCTTGCTGTAGTGGTGGCCTGAATTTAGGGGAGGGGCCATAACGTCTAGCAATGGAACACATGCTTTACCAGCAGAAGAACTCCAGATGCATCTATGGGTTCCCTGATTAAAGATAGCCTTGTTGAAAGGCACATTTCTGTAATGCTCAGTGGCAATCTATTCTATGCAGGCAATCAGGAAGTAGGCAGATAAATTCAGCTCTAGTTTAAGTAATTTCTGACCATCATTTACATTACAGGGTATGTATCTTTTTCTGCTTTAGAGAAGGAGCATCAGTATTGGTTGGTATAGGCTAAAATTTCTTTCTTTTGTGTTTTGCAGAAAAAGGAACTCGATAATAAAAATCTTGTATACTGAGAATCACAGATGACTTTCCAACCAGATCATGGAGTCATATCCACCAATAAAACATTATCTTTTTTTCTCCCCTTCTCTCTCATTTGGAAACCATTTGTGAATGCAAGTCTATGGAAAAGAATAAAGTGTCCGTACCATCTGATGCAAAGCAACTCCATGGTTTAGATTAATTATATAAATATTTGGAGAGCTTTAGGCCATTGTCCCCTTAGGCCTACTTTTGTGGCTGAAGGACTTTTTCTAAGATAAATGTACATAATTTTCCATGGTTCTTGTCTCCCATTAGGTTGATTGAGGTTGGTGGTGCCCTTTATAGATCATTGAGATAATCCTGATCAGCGTATATCAGAAAGCCAGTAAAAATGCTATCTGTCCAGTAGGGATCATAGAACAGCCCATTTTGTTCTGAGTAAAATATCTGCAGCCACACCTCATCCTTCTGCTTTAGGGAAAGGATTGTCGATCCAGAAGCAATGTCATGATTACCGGTATTGGCATCAAAAGTCTTTATCTTGTACTGACCATTACACACCAGCCCAATAGCCAAATGTTTATTGGCCAGTGTGATATCATAAGTGAAATAATAGACACCAGGGATGTTGCATATAAATTTCCCACTGGAAACGTTGTAATTTCCACCTTCATTCATGAGGATCCTGTCAAATTTGATGGGCAGCCTTTCTTTTGGGTAACTGTTTGTCACAGCAACAGAGAAAGCTGATTTGGCTTTCTTGACATTGCATTTGCAAGGGCCAGACATTCCAATGTCTCCTTGGGCTCCTTGGGGCCCTTTCTTTCCAGGCCACCCGTTTTTTCCAGTGGGGCCCTTGGAGCCTTTTAGACCACGGAGACCAGCTTTGCCAATGGCTCCTGGTTTCCCTTTTGGTCCTGACTTTCCTGGATTTCCCATCCTGCCTTGGGTACCTACGAGAAAACACAACCTCAATGAGTAATCATACAAGGGATTCATGGATCTTTTGGACATAGCAACCAGAGGGTCAAAACTGGTTCTGCAACCCAAGAAACATTAAAAAAGGGCTATCTGTTGGGAGGTTTTGAACTGCATTATTTGATGAGAAACGTATCTCCATCTTTTTTGTCCTGTTCATTCTATTATCCTGCAATCTGCAACTCTTACACTGCAAAAACATATGGACTACACAACTCAATCAGGGCAAAACAATAGACACAACCTACATAGACGTCTGTAATGTCTTTGATTCAGTGGTACACCACAAACTACTCCTAAAACTAAAATCTTATGGTATCTCTGGACAGAAGCATTCCTGTCAAACAGACAACAAAAGGTCAAAATTGGGAGTGTCCTATCAAATTCTGTACCTGTCAATAGTGGTGTCCCCCAACGCAGTGTTCCAGGACCAACTCTCTTCATACTCTACATAAATGACCTCTGTGATCATATTAAAAGCAACTGTGTTCTCTTCGCTGATGATGTAAAGCTATTCAACACCACAGGCAATACTGCTACCCTTCAAAAAGACCTTGACTATATTAGAAAATAAAATACAAGCAGAATAGTCAAGACCTTGTTGATGATCCAAACTCTGTCAAGGACCTTGGAATACTCATCTCTAATTATCTAAGTGCTAGAGCCCACTGTAATTACATAGCCAAAAAGGCATCAAGCATTGTTAACCTAATCCTACGTAGCTTTTTCTCTGGTAATATCACATCACTAACTAGAGCATAGAAAACATTTGCTAGACCAATACTTGAACACAGCTCATCAGTCTGGAACCCACATTACATATTTGATATTAACACAGTTGAGAAAGTCCAGAAATAATTCACAAGAAGAGTTCTCCACTCCACTCTCTATTCATTGTAGAATACCTTTTACAATCAGACTTGAAATTCTAGACCTAGAAAACCTTGAAGTACGCCGTCTTCGGTCTGATCTATGTATGGTATATAAATCATACATTGCAATGACTTACCTGTCAATGAATACTTCAGCTTCAACCATAACAACACAAGGGCACACAATAAATACAAACTCAAGGTTAACCGCACCAAACTTGATTGCAGGAAATACGACTTCAGCAACAGAGTGGTCAATGTCTGGAATACTCTACCTGACTCTCTGGTTTCTTCCCCAAGCCCCAAAAACTTTAACCTTAGACTGTCTACTACTGATCTCACCCCTTTCCTAAGCGGTCTGTAGGGGGCGTGTATAAGCTTACCAACGTGCGAATCATCCCTGTCCTATTGTTTCTTTTATTTTTCTTATACGTACCCATTTCATGTATTCATAACTATGTATATACTTATTATCTCATAAGCAACTGACAAATCAAAATAAATAACTAAAAATAAATATTAGAAAATGTGGAGAAAATATATTCTCTTCTCGATAGGTAGTTGAAAGAAAGAAAGAAAAAAGGATTCTTGCTTCCTACAAAGATACAATAGAGTTTGTTTTGTTCTGGACTTGTCAAAATTTCTATTGCTGAATGTATAAATTAAACCATTGTAGCTTGATGAACAAATCATAGTTTTAAAATTCTGGGTTACTGTTCTGTAGGATTGGAATCAATATCTCTAATATTTTTTTTGGTAATCTGCATCAAACAAAGCCAGAAGTCATTAATTTTTTCTTCTTTCTGTACTTTTGTTTCTATCTTTTATCTTATAATGAAATTTAATATTTTTTTAAAAAAAGTAGAATATTTCTCACAGAAAGATACAACAGAAGAAGCAGTAACTGTATGCTAAAACTGCCAGTTGAATTATTGTTCATATTTGCAGTTATTATTCCCTATTTGTATGCTAAATAGGAGTTGGATCAGAATTCTGGTGCAAATGGAAGGATCCCAAGTGAAATTGCATTCAACAATTTCCACTTTCTGAAACGGGGTGGGGTGGGAAATGCTTCTTGCCAATTCTTCTGCTTTCCACACCCTTATTGTTTTGAAAGCTCTGTCAACCTTCTAAAGAATATTTTTTAGGAGGAGAGGAAGAATGTAATTGATGAAAATCATATCCTCTTTCTACTAGTAGTACAAAGCTTAATAGATTTCAAAGCCCCCTCTAAGTGAGGAGCTTGTGGAAGGAACAGTATGTTAATGATTGGCGAAAATCAGGGTGTGGGTGTATGAGTCTGATCTTTTCCAAGAAACAATTTTTTATTAAAAATTATATACTTTTAATAAAGATCACGTGTAACCATTTTGGAAAGAATCCAATTTTGCCAACACAATTGAGTGAGGGATTGCTCAATCTACATCATCACAATTTAAATCCTATATTAAACTAATGAATCATTTGAGAGGCAGTTTAAGTGGTGGTTAAGGCACCTGGCTAGAAACTGAGAGACTATGAGTTCTAGTCCTGCCACAGGCATGAAAGCTGGCTGAGTGACTTTGGTTCGGTTACTCCCTCTTAGCCCATGACATCAGTTCTGATGATAAGCCAGTAGGTTCATATCTGTTTGCAATCAAAGGATCAACACTTGGTTGATTTGAAAAAAGTGGACCCTGCACTTACAAAAAAACACTAGGATGAAAAAAAAATCCAATTTAAATCCTTTATTAGTCCAGCAGCTCTGTGCATCTGATAAAGTGAACTATAGCTCACAAAAACATATGCATTATAACATTCGATAGTTCAAAAAGTTGAAAAAAGGCTGCTCCTGATTTTTGTTAATGGTTAGAAGTCACGTTTGCAGGAAGGTTATGCTGCATCCAACCAAGAGTTAGATAATTTCTATTTATAAACTAAGTCAGCTAAATTACAGCCCAATTTGGTCTCATCATTCCAGACACAATCCTTCTCCTCTATATGATCCCTGAGCAGGCCTAGGAGCCAGAGGGAATATTAATACCTGTGTCTTTTCAGTTTCATTTAATTTACACTGCATTTTTTTTTTTACAAAACATGAACTGAATCATCTAAAGCCTGCCCAACCATATCCAACTGATAAAAGCTCAGTTAAAATTGCAAATACAGAGCACCCAAACAGCCTTCTTTAGTCATTTTGTCTCCTTCCTTTAAACATATACCTGGATAGACTGTTTTTACTTGCTGTTTAAAGGTAAGGAGTCATTTTACCATTTACCATCTTACCACTCATCTCATTTCTGATGGAGATATAGAATAGACCATTTGACCATGTTTTATCGTCTGGGGTCCCACAATGTGCTGAATATGAAGTGCAAACTCATGTGTAAACAAGTCATTATTGTTTGTAAACAGGGTTAACCCCAGCTAAAGCTTGAATTAGCATGTTAATGCTAATTAACATGCTAATTCAAGTCAATAATTACTCTTGCAACCTATAATTGGTGAATGTAACATCTGTCATGTGAAGGACCATATTGCATTTTTCATAACATGTCACACTGTTTCCAAAATGAGGAGGTTCAAAACCTGTTTTGGGAAAGAGTTTTGGGTCTTTTTAAAAAAACAAACAAACAAAATATATGCCTTAAAGCAGCAGTTCCCAATCTTTCTGATTTTGTGGACTGGTGGCAGGAGAGGGAATGGATCTGCTTCATTTGTGCAAATGGAGCTTCACGTGTGTATGTGTTCGCCTGCCGCATGTGTAAATGGACCTCTGCTCGCATGGTCTGATTCCGGGCCATAGCCTGGTGGTTGGGTATCCCTACTTTAAACAGCTCTAAATTGGGGGGGGGGGGGCATTTTGCTATTTAAAATCGACTCATCAAAGGATCTAAAGTTTCACTCCCAGCTTCTCTGGGAAGTTTTGGGATACCATAAAAGAGGTGGGGCGCATGAAGCTTCTGAATGGCATTTTTTTACACCTCTATCAGAAGTTATGATTATGGACTTCTGAAATAATAAATTCCAATAAGATGCCATTACCAACACTTTGGTTGTTCAAATATATTAAAAAATTGCATTCTTCCTTAATTTTATTTTGAAGAGAGCTACTATGTGGAAAGGTCTTATGAAAGAAAATGGATTTAGTACTGTAGAGACTGATTTAGATTTCCCCGTTCTTTTTTTGATTCCTTCTGAAGTAGAAAAGTATCTTGAAAAAGAAGCCATCTCTCACCTTCATCCCCCGGCTCTCCTTTCTGTCCATCTTCTCCATCTCGTCCATCTTTTCCTGGGAAACCCATCCTTCCTATATTCCCAGGAGCACCCAGAGCTCCGGGAGCACCTGGAGGACCTTGTGGTCCTAGCACACTGCAGATGACTTGATTGGAATTTTTCTGAACGTCTGCTTTGGCAAAGCTACTGAAAAATTGATTAACTATACAGGGAGCAATCCAGGCAACCAGAAAAAGGAAGATCATGGTGATACCTGCAAGAAATTAAGCAGAAGCAATGATGGGTGCATGTTTCAAGAAGGAGCTAGGGCTGGCAGGGGCATTAACAGGAGTGGAACATGTTACGTCATTAACGTTTAAGGTTGGGGCTCAGAGGAAGTAGGAATGCATCCTAAAATCTTTTCAGAAGGATGGTTTTGATAAACTGCTGCTGAAAACACGCACCCACCCACCCATGGACTCTTTTGGTGCTTCAGGACTATCAGATCTATTCTGGAAGCAGCTTTTAAGTATAGCATTAGAGCCCACATAATCTGACCCATGCCATGTTACCAGAATTAGAAGCATAGATCCACTGGCGGCTGATAGAATTATAAGCATTAACATGGAATGAAGACAGTAAAAGTAGATTATGTTCTTAATAAGGGTCATTATTGTTATGATCAACAGGAAATTGTTAAATAGTAACATACAAATTCATTCTCTCTATTGGATAGCTGATTTATGCAAATAGTGGGATTTTTTCTTTAGCAAGTCTGTTTTTTCAAGCCACAAGATACAGAATGGAAAGTTGCCTTCTTTAAATGGGTAATAACAGAGTCTGCTTGTCTGAAAGGCTGAAATACTTCCCCATTTATTTCAGATTTCCACCAATTTCTTTCTTCCTTTGTAGAATGAGACTAACCTACCTGGCTGGTATACTGAGACTACGCCAGCATAATGTAGTACCCACAGTTATGGGAAAGTTCAGGTCCCTTCTCAACCACAGAGCTCATGGATAAACTGGGGCCCTTCATTCTTATAAAAGTAGGGGAGATCCAAGTATGCTTTGTGGTCTCTTCAAAAATGAAGGATATAGATTAATAAACCAATGAATGAAATAATACATGCAGAAAATAGTGGGGCACTGACAGAAACTAATAGTATGTGTCATATTGGCAGATAAGTAAATACATAAATTTGTGAAGGTGTGAATAATATTATTAGGTCCTGAAATGATGTTGTCAGACTAGATATGGGGAAGGGAAGCAGCAGGAAAAAAAACAGATCCAGGAAACTATAGACCAATCAGCCTAACATCAACACCTGGGAAGATACTGGAAAAGATAGTAAAAAAACAGATCTGCCAACATCTAGAAACAAGTAAAGTAATAACTAGCAGTCAGCATGGGTTTGCTAAGAACAGATCATGCCAAACCAATCTTATTTTATTCTTCAGCATAGTGATTAAATTAGAAGACTAGCAAATACTGTGGACATAATGCAGTATATTTAGATTTCAGCAAGCCATTCTGACAAAGTAGACCACAACCTACTTCTTAGTAAAGCCCCGTCACACTGCACCAACGGATGGAAAGAGGATGTAAAATGGAGAAAAACACTTGCCATCCGTTGGTTAACGCGATGCTTCTGTTTTGTACTCACTGCATACGTTTTGCTTCCTCTTTATCCATCCAGCATCCGTCTATTGACGTTTCATCCGCTCAGAGGGTTTTGAGCTGCTCAAAACTTTTGCGTGGAAAATGTATCCAATTCGTCCATTCTGCATCCGCTAGGCATCCGTTCTGCATCCGCTATATCCGCTAGGCATCCGCTACGCATCCGCGCAACTCGATCCGTTCCAGTGGTAAATGGATGCAGGGAGGAAGCAGAACGGACGCGGAACGGATGCAGAATGGATGCAGAACAGATGCAGAATGGATGAAAGCGGATGCATCTCACAAAGAAAGCATTTAAAATGGAAAAAACGTTCGCAGAGGGGACCTATCTCAGATATTAAGGATGTCTAGAGGATGCCTAGAGAATGCAAAGGGACACATAGTGGAAAACCTATACTGCCTATAAAAAGGGGGAGCAACTCATCTCCATCTCACTTTCAGCCCAGCAGCCCAGCTGTGCAGACCTCTGCAGCCTTCATCTGGCTCTTCCTCTTCCATAGCATCCAGTCATGTCCACCATGGATTGTAACAAAGTCCTTTCGGCAGCCACCATCGTTCTGCAACAGTGTGAAGCCATCTACAGGCTCTGTGAACTCTACTACGGGAAGAAAAAGAGGCGGCCAAGAAGCGTCTGGGTCCGAAGATGGATCGGGAGAAGAGCAGAGTATGGACTGTACAACAAGCTGATGGTGGAGCTCAGGAACGAAGACCCTCGTACATTCCAGAACTTCATGAGGATGCCTCCAGCCATGTTTGACGAAGTTGTGCAGCGGCTGACACCCAGGTTGACCAAGGCAAACACCAACTTCCGGCCCAGCCTGGAACCTGGGCTCAAGGTGGCACTCACTCTGTGCCACCTGGCCTCAGGGACCACCTACAGGAGCATGCAGTACGGCTGGAGGGTGCCACACAACACCATCAGCATTGTGGTCAGAGAAGTGGTGCAGGCCATCATCGAAGAATACCTGGAGGAGCTCCTCCAGTGCCCCACCACTGAAGAAGGCTGGAGGAAAATTGCAGAGCAGTGGTATCAGAGGTGGAACTTCCCCCACACCGTTGGAGCCATAGATGGCAAGCACGTGGCCTGCAAAGCTCCAGCCAAGTTGGGGTCCACTTATTCCAACTACAAGGGCTTCTTCAGCATCATCCTCTTCGCCATGGTCGATGCTGACTACAAGTTCATGTACATCGATGCTTCAGACAACGGGTCAGCTTCAGATGCCCAGGTATACAATGCCAGTGACCTCAAGGAGGGGCTGGAATGCAACCTCATCGTGGGCTTCCCAGATCCAGACCCCCTGCCCAACGACACACAAGATGTGCCCGACTTCATCGTGGGGGATGACGCCTTCTCCCTCACAACCTACCTCATGAAGCCCTACACCTCCAGACTCCTCACCCGTGAAGAGAGGATCTTCAACTACAGGCTGTCCAGGGCAAGGCGGGTGGTAGAGAACGCCTTTGGCATCCTGGCCAACAGGTTCCAGGTACTTCTCACCACCATGCAGCATTGCCCAGAGACCGTGAGGAGGATCATGGAAGCTTGCTGCATCCTGCACAATCTCATGCGCACCCGCTACCCAGTCTTGCAGAGCAGGCTTGTGGACCTCCAACAAGGCAATGGGGACATGGAGCCTGGGGAATGGAGGCAAGGGCAAAACCTGATAGATACTGAGGATGTGCAAGGCCCCAACAGAGCCTCACGTGAAGGGAAGAAGCAGCGCAACCTCCTGAAACACTGGTGCAACTCCCCAGCTGGAGCGGTGGAGTGGCAAGACAGGAGGATAGATGATTAATGGATGCTTCCTTCAGCCTGTCTCATCACACTGATGAGATTGGGCCATGTATGTTGAATGGCCCTACAATGATCAGGGCATTTAATAAAGAGTTGTGTTTATGTTGACATGCGTGAATCAATGATTACATTATTATTGATAATAAAGGGCCATAGGTGTGGCACCTGGGAGGGTGGACCACACAGTCTCACTATGCTTGCACTGGAGGTTTATCTATCCCACAGCTATTACCCCTCCCAAAGGTATCCCTGCTCATTCCACAGGTATCCCTGCCCATCCCACTGCTATCTTAACCCATCCCACAGATATCCTAACCCATCCCACAGGTATCCCTGCCCACCCCACTGCTATCTTAACCCATCCCACAAGCATGCAAAGGCTTAAATCATTTCTAAAAGTTTCCACCAAGACTTTATTAAAAAAAAGAAATGAAGCAAGTGTGTGAATCAAAGACAGACTTTATTAACAACAAGCTGTAAAAGAAAAATGACCCAAGTCAAGTGTCCAAATAAAGTCTACAGGTAGCCAGCCAGTCTCTGGCAATCCTCTTGGTCACTCGGAGGTGTGCCCAGTCTCAGGGGTGAAGGATCCCGGTGCTGTGGAGGTGGCTGGTGCTGGAGTGCTGGTCTGAAGCCCCACTGGGGTGCCTGCCCCGAGAGGACAACAGGTGACGGTGTATTGAGAAAGCTCTTGGACAGCTGGCTCAGACCCGTGATGTTGAGAGCTCCTTCCTCCATGCCATGGGGTGTCAGCCCCAGTACCGACGACAGATATACTGAGGCCAGGCTTGGCTGTGGGGTGGAGGAAGGAGCAGTGTAGTGGGGCTGTCTGGTCTGCAGCTGGGTGAGGACTGGCGTTTGTGGCATCGGTGGCGCGGGTGGCATTGTTGGTGTGGGTGGCATCAGTGTCATGGGTGGCATCGTCGGCATCAGTGTCGTGGGTGGCATCGATGGCATCAGTGGAACTGGTGGCAACAGTGTCGTTCGATGACTGTGTGCCTGGACTGGGAAGGGCTGCTGCCTGTGCTGCTGGACCTCCTGGTAGCCGTAGAAATGGTAGGTGAGGGCCTGTGGAAAGCCTTGGAATGGGAGGGACATCACCTGAGGTGGAGGAGCAGACCTGGACTGGGTGGGAGCAGGTTCTGCTGGGTCTGGAGGGTTGTGAAGCAGCTCGGTGATCTGGTCCTTCACCACCTGGTACTGGGGTTCCGCCATGTCCGTGAGGGTCTGGTTGACATAGGTGAGGAAGGGCTTGCGGTTGGAGGACGAGGAGTCGGTGTGGACCAGCTGAGAGAGGAGATCTATGCTGCTCCGGATGGTGTCCCTGATCTCCAGCAGGACAGTGTGGCTCTGCCCCTCCGGTCTGGCTCTCTGCCTTTCTGTGGAGGTGGAGCTGGGGATGGATGCGGGTAGGGCTGTGGTGGATGTGCCATCTCCTTTCTCCCACTGCACCAAAGAGTCCTCCACGTGCTCCACCACGGTTACAACAGCTGTCCACGGGTTCTCCACCGTGGCATGCTCCACAGAAACCTGCCTGGAGACAGGAGCTGACTCTCGGCCAGAAGAGGACTGGCTCTCAGCAGGCTGCCGGAGAGAGAGGGTAGTG
This sequence comes from Laticauda colubrina, assembly GCA_015471245.1. Taxonomy (NCBI): domain Eukaryota; kingdom Metazoa; phylum Chordata; class Lepidosauria; order Squamata; family Elapidae; genus Laticauda; species Laticauda colubrina. The sequence continues at coordinate 105,896,138 of BLBF01000003.1, read as the reverse complement.
AGAGGGGCTCCTGGTGCTCCTCGGTGGCAGATCTCACCCTCCAGGAAGCTGCACCTGGCCATGACGTAGGTCTCTCTGTCTGTCAGCTTAACCGTGGCCTGGCCAGATTTCTTGAGGTGCAGCTTCCCGTACCAGGTGTGCATGTGCTTCCACCAGCCGAGGAGCACCTCTGAAGTGTAGCCCATACTCTCCGCATTCTCTCTTCAAGCAGCATGCTTCCACTTGGTGTCCCTGTAGAGACGATGTCCCTTCCGCCACAGATAGTAATTCTTTCTCAGCCACTGCAGCACCTCATCCTCATGTTCCTCCTCAATGGAGTATTGCCTCCTCTCCTGTCCCCGCATATGCTTCTTCCTCCCTTTGGCAGGACCAGATGGGCCCTCATCAGAGGGGCTCCCAGGTAGAAGGGGCTGCCCCTCCATACCACCAGCAGCAGCAGCACCAGCAGGATCATCATCATCAGGATCATAATCATCATCAGCAGCAGCAGCAGCAGCACCAGCAGGATCATCATCATCATCATCAGCAGCAGCAGGACCAGGATCAGCAGCATCAGAGTAAGCACCAGCAGTGCCAGCAAGACCAGGAGCACGAGCAGGACCAGGAGCACGAGCAGGACGAGCAAGACCAGGAGCACAAGCAGGATGAGCAAGTCCAGGAGTACGAGCATGACCAGTAGGACGAGGAGCAGCTTCAGCAGGGTACGCAGCAGTAGAAGCACCACCGCCAGGAGCAGCTTCAGCAGAGTAAGCACGAGCAGAAGCACCACCGCCAGAATCAGCATCATCAGCTCCTCCAGAAGCAGAACTAGCAGAAGCCCCAGCACAAGCCCCAGCAGAAGCAGAGTCAGGGACAGGGGGCGGGAGGGTGGCCCTGTCCCTCTTGCCAGGGATGGCGGCATGTTGCTGCTTTCTCTTCTTCCCCATGGTTGTGGGGTTGCTGGCTGGCAGGGAGGCTGGCAGGCACCAAGGCTTGCAGGAAGGCTTGCAGGAAGGCTGGCAGGCACCAAGGCTGGCAGGCAGACTGGCTGGCAGGGAGGCTGGAAGGCAGGCTGGCAGCAAGGCTGGCAGGCAGGCAGACAGCAAGGCTGGCCAGGAGGCTGGGAGGCAGGCTGAGAGGCAGGCTGGGAGGCAGGCTGGCAGGAAGGCTTGCAGGCAGGCAGGCATGCAGGCAGGGCAGGCAAGGCAACCAATCCGTCCGGCAGCAGGTCTTTCCCCCGAATGGTGACCTGCTTCCGAGCTGCTTCCCTTTATATCCGCGGGGCTTACTGAATGCATCCCCCCTGCATGCGCAATTAACGCCAGACATCCGTTAGGCTTCCACTGTGCATCCGCTAGGCTTCCGCTGTGCATCCGCTTCATCAGCTGTGCATCCGCTTCATCCGTTCCGCGTCCGCTTTGCTGAGGTCCCCCGGAAGCCAAGCGGATGTGCCATCCGCTCCCACCCGCTTCCATCCGCTGGGCTTCTGTTCCGCATCCGCTTTCCATCCGCTCTGTGTCCTCCCCGCGTCCGTTCCTTTCCGTGTTATCCACTCTGGTTATGCACATTTTTCCCCTTTTGAAAGCGGATAACAACGGATGGAACATTTTTCTCGTCCGTTGTGTCCTTTTTACTAACGTTTTGCATCCGTTGGGCAGTGTGACAGGGCCTTAAGCTAGAAAAAAATGGAATAGATAGCACCACCACTAGATGGACTCGCAACTGGCTGACAAACTGTACTCAACGAGTAGTCCTGAATGGATCTAAGTCTACATGGAGGGAAGTAAGCAATGAGGTGCCACAAGGTTCCATATTAGGCCCAGTACTCTTCAATATCTTAATTAACAACTTAGATGAGGGAATAGAAGGGGAACTTACCAAATTTACAGATGATACAAAGCTGGCAGGAATAGCTAACTCCCAAGAAGATAGGCTCAAGATCCAGATGGATCTTGAAAGACTTGAACACTGGGCCATATCTAACAAAATGAAATTCAATGAAATTCAATATAGAGTGCAAATCATGGAGAAAGAGACGTAGATATATAAATGTATGCATGTGACAGAGAGAAAGAGATCTCGTATTTTAAAACAGAATGCATGTGAGTGTAATTTTCTGACTCCAAGTCAAAGAGAGAAGATTTAAGCCCATGTCACACTGAACCAACGGATGCAAAGTGGATGTAAAACGGACAAAAAAGCTTGCCATCCGTTGGAAAACGTGATGTACTCATTGACTCCGTTTTGCTTCCTCTCTATCCGTCCAGCATCCGTTTATTGACGTTTCATCCGCTCAGAAAGTTTTGAGCTGCCCAAAACGTTTGCGCGGAAAATGTATCCAGTTCGTCCGTTCTGCATCCGCTTCGCATCCGCTACGCATCCGCTATATCCGCTAGGCATCCGCTGCGCATCCGCACAACTCCATCTGCTCCAGCGGTAAACGGACACAGGGAGGAAGCGGAACGGACGCAGAATGGATGCGTAGCGGATGCAGCACAGAAACAAATCGTTTAAAATGGAAAAAATGTTTGCAGAGGGGACCTATGTCGGATATTAAGGATGTCTAGAGGATGCCTAGCAGAAAACCTATATTTCCTACAAAAAGGGGGAGCAACTCATCTGCATCTCACTTTCAGCCCAGCAGCCCAGCTGTGCAGACCTCTGCAGCCTTCATCTGGCTCTTCCTCTTCCACAGCAACCAGTCATGTCCACTGTGGATTGTAACAAAGTCCTTTCGGCAGCCACCATCGTTCTGCAACAGTGCGAAGCCATCTGCAGGCTCTGTGAACACTACTACGAGAAGAAAAAGAGGCAGCCAAAAAGAGTCTGGGTCCGAAGATGGTTTGCCAGAAGAGCAGAGGACGGACTGTACAACAAGCTGATGGTGGAACTTAGGAACGAAGACACTTGAGCGTTCCAGAACTTCATGAGGATGCCTCCAGCCATGTTTGACGAAGTTGTGCAGCGGCTGACACCCAGGTTGACCAAGGTAAACACCAGCTTCCGGCCCAGCCTGGAACCTGGGCTCAAGGTGGCACTCACTCTGCGCCACCTGGCCTCCGGGACCACCTACAGGAGCATGCAGTACGGCTGGAGGGTGCCATACAACACCATCAGCATTGTGGTCAGAGAAGTGGTGCAGGCCATCATCGAAGAATACAAGGAGGAGCTCCTCCAGTACCCCTCCACTGAAGAAGGATGGAAGAAAGTTGCAGAGCAGTGGTATCAGAAGTTGAACTTTCCACACACCGTTGGAGCCATAGATGGCAAGCACGTGGCCTACAAAGCTCCACCCAACTCAGGGTCCACTTATTTCAACTACAAGGGCTTCTTCAGCATCATCCTCTTCGCCATGGTCGATGCTGACTACAAGTTCATGTACATCAATGCTTCAGGCAACGGGTCAGCTTTAGACAACCAGGTATACAACGCCAGTCACCTCAAGGAGGGGCTGGAAGGCAAACTCATCGTGGGCTTCCCAGATCCAGACCCCCTGCCCAACGACACACAAGATGTGCCCTACTTCATCGTGGGGGATGACGCCTTCTCCCTCACAACCTACCTCATGAAGCCCTACACCTCCAGACTCCTCACACGTGAAGAGAGGATCTTCAACTACAGGCTGTCCAGGGCAAGGCGGGTGGTGGAGAACGCCTTTGGCATCCTGGCCAACAGGTTCCAGGTACTTCTCACCACCATGCAGCATTGCCTAGAGACCGTGAGGAGGATCATGGAAGTTTGATGCATCCTCTACAATCTCATGCGCACCCGCTACCCAGTGTTGCAGAACAGGCTTGTGGACCTCCAACAAGGCAATGGGGACATGGAGCCTGGGGAATGGAGGCAAGGGCGAAACCTGATCGACACTGAGGATGTGCAAGGCCCCAACAGAGCCTCACATGAAGCGAAGAAGCAGCGCAACCTCCTGAGACAATGGTGCAACTCCCCAGCTGGAGCAGTGGAGTGGCAAGACAGGATGGTAGATGCTTAATGGATGCTTCCTTCAGCCTGTCTCATCACATGGATGAGATTGGGCCATGTATGTTTGGTTGGCCTACAATGAACAGGGCGTTTAATAAAGAGTTGTGTTTATGTTGACATGTGTGGATAATGATTACATTATTATTGATAATAAAGGGCCATAGGTGTGGCACCTGGGAGGGTGGACCATACAGTCCCACTATGCTTGCACTTGAGGTTTATCTATCCCACTGCTATCCTAACCCATCCCACAGCTATTACCCATCCCACAGGTATCCTAACCCATCCCAAAGCTATCCTTACCCATCCCAGAAGCATGCAAAGGCTTAAGCCATTTCTAAAAGTTTCCACCAAGACTTTATTAAAAAAAAGAAATGAAGCAAGTGTGTGAATCATAAATAGACTTTATTAACAACAAGCTATAAAACAAAAATGAGTCTCTGGCACTCCTCTTGGTCGCTCAGTCTCAGGGGTGAAGGGTCCAGGTGCTGTGGAGGTGACTGATGCTGGAGTGCTTTTCATCAGCTCCTCCAGAAGCAGAAGCAGCAGAAGCCCCAGCCCCAGAAGAGCGAGCCCGTGCTGCAGAAGCCCCAGCAGAACCAGAGTGAGGGCCAGGGGGCGGGATGGTAGCCCTGTCCCTCTTGCAAGGGCTGGCAACAGATGGCTAAGGCTTGCTGTACTTCCGCATGGTTGTGGGGTTGCTGGCTGGCAGGGAGGCTGGCAGGAACCAAGGCTGGCAGCAAGGCTGGCAGGGAGGCTGGCAGCAAGGTAGGCACCAAGGCTGGCAGGCAGGCACCAAGGCTGGCAGGAAGGCTGGCAGGGAGGCAGGCACCAAGGCTGGCAGGAAGGCTGGCAGGCAGGAAGGCACCAAGGCTGGCAGGCAGAGATGAACCAAGGCTAGCAGAAAGGCAGGCAGCAAGGCTGGCAGGCAGACCGGCTGGCAGCAAGGCTTGCAGGCAGGCTGGCACCAAGGCTGGCAGCAAGGCTTGCAGGCAGGCTGGCAGCAAGGCTGGCAGCAAGGCTTGCAGGCAGGGCAGGCAAGGCAGCCAATCCGTCCGGCAGCAGGTCTTTCCTCTGAATGGCGACCTGCTTCCGAGCTGCTTCGGTTATATCCGCGGGGCTGACGCAATGCATCCTCCCCGCATGCGCAATTAACACCAGGCATCCATTAGGCTTCCGCTGTGCATCCGCTTCATCCGTTCCGCGTCCGCTGTGCATCCGCTGTATCCGTTCCACGTCCGCTTTGCTGAGGTCCCCCGGAAGCCTAGCGGACGTGCCATCCCCTCCCATCCGCTTCCATCCGCTGGGCTTCCGTTCCGCATCTGCTTTGCATCTGCCCTGCGTCCTCCCCACGTCCGTGTTATCCGCTCTGGTTATGTAAATTTTTGCCCCTTTTGAAAGCGGATAACAACGGAAGGAACATTTTGCTCGTCCGTTGTGTCCTTTTTGCATCCGTTGGGCAGTGTGACATGGGCTTTAAATTTAAATCACAGAATATAAAATCAGACTATAGAGTAGTTTAAACTGGGGGAATTAGGAATGATAGAAACAGTCTGTATTTTTTTACTACCGGTTCTGTGGGCGTGGCTTAGTAGGTGTGGTGTGGCTTGGTGGGTATGGTGTGGCTTGGTAGGCATGGCAGGGGAAAGATACTGTAAAATTCCCATTTCTTCCCCATCCCACTAACCTGCTTTCCAGCTCCATTCTCCTGTGCAGGGCAACAAAAGAAGACCCAGCCAGTCAGCTGGGACTCAGGAGGCACTGAATAGATGGGGGTGGGGCCAATCGGGTATTTACCGGTTCTCGGAATTACTCAAAATTTCCACTACCAGTTCTCCAGAACCTGTCAGAACTGGCTGAATACCACCTCTGGTATGTCTTCAGGAAAAGGGAGCAATGGAGATCAAGCAGAATTTCTGACGTGTTTCCTCATAGCAAATTGCTTGCTGGAGAAATGCATTATGAATTATTTTTATGTACAGAATTCCATGATTTAAAAATATGTATAATTAAGACCAAACATGAGAGTAGGAAACTGAAGGAAAGAGAATGATTAAATGAGCTCTGAAAATGATTTTTGTTTTAGACTAGTTTCCAATATTTTCCTCCATTCCATGTTGTACACACTGAACTTGTGAAAAATAGTACAGGAGGATGCCAACTCCCCAAAATCTGTTCTAAAGTATCAGACCTCTCTTGGATGCTCTCAGAATCAATTAGAGAGTTGAAATAAACACCAATAAATTACCAGACTTCAAACACAAAACTTGCTGGCTAGAACTTAGAATAAGAAAGAAAACATCTGTTTTTTTCCATGGCTGCCAAAGAATTAAAACTTGTATACTCTGAGCTGGGAAAGGAGAACAACTTATTTTTATTTCAAAGCACATAGTCAGAAAAAATATATGGTTCATATGAACTCATACTGATGTCCTGTTAATTGTGGCATGAAGAAAGCCTGCTAACTGCTTTTAGACGCAAAGACCTTTTGATATTGCAATTGTCCTATCTCCATATAGAGGCAGCCCAAATTCATCCTTTCCTGCTCCAGTTTCAAAGTAGTATTTTCATCTTCTCCTGACACATACTCTGGCATATAAATGATCTGTGATGTCTCATTTGCGATCTCATTTGCGACAATATCAGCTGAGCAACTACAGCAAGTCCTCTGCTCCAGATTGACTCTTGTTCTAGAAGGTCTGTTTTCAGAATCTGAATGACAGGTTATCAGCATGGATTACCTTCATATCAGTGACCATACAAGTGCAATCATTCATTTTTCTTGGAAAATCTCTGAAATCTCTTTGAAGAAGCACAATAGGAAGAGTATTGATGCCTTTGAAATTTGGTAGCATATCACAAATCGTATTTGGTAGAATATCATAAATAGCCATAAACAGTCAAGAAATAAACAAAAGGATCATTAAACAAATCAACCCAAACTTCTCACTCAAGGCACAACTGTTCAAGGTCAAATTATTATATTCTGATACATTACAAAGCCCTAGTTTTCTAGAGAAACCTATTATATTGGGAATGGTGGAAAAAAGGAGAAGACAACCAGCTGTACATTGGATGGCTACACTGTTGGATATCTGAAGGACCAGGTGGAGACAGAAATCTGTGTGGTTGCTTAGAATTGAAACCAACTTAATTAACTAACCAATTCATTAACCAATTAATCAACCAATTTTTAGTTGGCCTCAGCAATCCTATTGATACATTGCACTGATCTGCACATCTGTTTTCCAGAATGAATTGCGGCCACCCATTTGTCAAAGCCAAGAATAGAAAGTATCATTTTCCATCCACCCAATCTGCTTCCTCCTATGTATCAAAAGTAATATTTTATGGACTTCTGAAGCAAGAATGGAAGATTGCAGTTACACAAAAAGTGTAGCTAATGAGTGCGGCCAAGAACAAACAACTGGTTATCAGACCAGCACTTTGAACCTCTCCAGACAAAGGAGAGGATAGAAGATCATCCAAAAGTGTTTCAGACAGTTTCCCCTCATGAGGAGACTGTGAGGTAGTGGTCTCTGGCAGATTTTGAGCACTCTATGATGAGGGAATAGTCATCTTGTACAAATTGTGATCAGCACCTTTGAAAGAGCAGAAAATCTGCATTCTTCCTTTTCTAATAATATTTGGAAATTACTTTTCAGCTACTAGGAACCTTTAGATTCACAAGTCTGAAAAGACCAGGTGAATTTGTGTTCATCCTTAATGAAAATTTTTTTAAATAACATGCTTTAAGAACTTAAACATTTTTTGAAATAAACAACAAAAAGTTGATTAAAACCGATTTTAGAAAATTACAAGGTCCAGATAAATTTGAAATAAGATTTTAGTATAAATTATAAGAAATCTTCTCCATGGAAAATTATAAGGAATCTTCTCCATGGAAAATTATAAGGAATCTTCTCCATGTTTTTGTTCTGATTTTTTTTAAAGAAAACATAAGATAAGAAGATAAAAACATAAGAAAAATGATGGTCCAACATAAAATACAAGATAATAATGTAAAAACATAATAGGATCAAATACTGAACCCTAGAAAGTGCTAAAGATTTCAGTTAAAGAACTTGACTAACAGTTACAAAATGATGCAGAATTCTTGAAATATTGGAAACACTGAAGAATATTTTTGAATAATGGAGTCAGAAGTTACTATTAACAATGACAACAGAAATATTTGTTTCTATGGATAGAATGTTTCTAAGGAACTAATTTTTTCTAACAAGAGAAACTGAATTGAAAGTAAACTTACGGATAAAAGGCTACAAGAATGACATGGAAAATGATTTTTTTCCGTGGACATACAAAAGAATCTAATTAAAGTTTTAATAATTAAAATTTTTTAATTATTTGAACAATAAATCAAAATCCTGACCTGGATAATTTTCTATATTGGGCCCTTCCAGAAAGGAGAACTCTGGAACCTTGATCCAATTTGATTGGATCCAGTTCCCTGCAAGAAAGGAAAGGGCCTTTCTATTTGCAGAAAGGGAAATCAGAATTCTGTTGAATTGATTGGTTTGGAAATACAATATATAGTATACATGTTTCAGGCAATCAATCTTTCATGCTTAATGCTAGTTACTAATCTCATCCTTACATATTTGTACCTGCAACTCAGCTTTGACTCCTGCCAACTATAGGTAGTCCTCAACTCAATTGACCACAATTGAGCCCAAAATTTATGTTATTATGTGAGACATTTGTTTAGTGAGTTTTGCTCCATTTGAGGATCTTTCTTGCCACACTTTTTAAATGAATCACTGCAATTGTTAAATTAGCAACACAATTGTTAAATGAATCTGGTTTACCCATTGACTTTGCTTATCAGAAGGTTGCAAAAGCTGATCACATGACCCTGGGACACTGCAATCATCACAAATATGAGTCAGTTGCCAAGCATCTGAATTTTGACCAGGTGACCATGGGGATGCTGCCATGGTCATAAGTGTGAAAATGGTCATAAATCACCTTTTTTCAGTGCCATTGTAACTTTGAATGGTCATTAAGTAAGTTGTTGTAAGTCGAGGACGATCTGTATATAGAGAAGTCCACACAGTTTTCTTGGCACTGATTTGCTCGTGCTTTTTTCTTAGGGCTGAGAGAAAAGGAGTGGTCCAAAGTCACTTATCTGGCTTCTATGCCTAAAGTCTCCCTCTGGGACTTCAATAAAGAAGAATCTTAAAGTTGAAATGAGAAGGTCCTTGGTGCTCTCTGAGCTTGGTTGTTCATTACCCAAACTAGGTAACATCAGCAGTCCTAGTAAGGAGTGGAATTTGTTTTCCTTATGCACAAAAGGCCTCTAAAGTTTGCACAGAGTACTCTTTTTGTTAATAGACATAACTAGGGTGATATATTACTACTTAGTGACATCAATTTTTTATATTCTTTCATTATCATTGTTTTTTAAAGTTTCATAAGCTACCCAATGAACAATGTGTAAATTTTGGGGTGATTTTTCCTGGGAAGAATGTTGTAATATGTATTAATTTTAGACAGTGCTCATACACAATGTTGTTTTGGTTTCCTAAAATTCAAAGGTGGAAAGCAGTAGGAAAAAAATGAAAGGCACATTTGAACAGGTAAGCATACATTCCTACATAGATCTTAGAAATTACTAACAGGATTGGTTGACAGCAATTTGGGGGCAAACTTCTACCATACCATTTTTTTATTTTTTATTTTGCAGGGGAAGAAGGGGGGAAATGGGATGGCACTGTATTTTTACTAGCCTCCAGTTTAACCCTTCCCTCTTCCCTTGATGGGGAGGGGAGGAGAAAGAGACAGGATATGCCCAAGAGCAGTTAGAAAGTCTGGGAGATTGACCAGTTGAATGGTGAGCATATGGAGAGAAAAGCATATCAAATTTATTGGCTGAAGGCATGGGAAAAGATAAATTCATAGATTTCATGGAATATATAGTTTGATTAGTTATGGAAGGTGAATCTATCTATTTTTTTAACCTTCTCTTAAAATTTCTTTTAGCAGCTAAAGGGGAACAGATGGGTCTTATTAAAAAGAAAGCTTCCCTTCATTTGTATCACAAAAGCCACGTCAAACATCCCTCTGGCTATTTTTTTTGTGTGGTAATTGTTCTCTTAGTTTTACTATTTAGTTACTTAAAATGAATATTTTAGTTCTGGATTAATTTTATCCCTTCCCTAAAAACAGCAAATATTTTATTTCTTTATTTCTTTCTCTCTCTTTTTCTTTAAAAACAGCTTCTCGGTTGAAATCAAATGGTTTTTTTTATGAAAGTGCAGATTCCAAAACAAATCATTGGTGGAGTTTAATGAGAGACATGTGCAAATTAAAGACTATCGTGGCCGCCTCGCTTTTATTTTTTCAATTTCAAAACTGAACTCATCAGAAGTTCACTCTTTGTCACTGATCATGTGTGACTGCACAATTCCAGCGATTCCTTGGCACGCTATTTTTATTTATTTTTTGCACAAAAGACAACTGCAACTTTTAAGTCAGCATTTTTGCACTACACTTTGTCTCCCCACGTCTTGTCAGTGCCATACAAACCTCAAGAAATCAACCGTTTTAAGGTGGCATGCTTACTTTAGCAGTAAATTGCCCATACTTTTAGCTTGCATAGCCTCTGGCTGAAAGCCCTACTTAAAAAAAAACGCTTAAAAGAAGTTAAAAATAAACTACTTACCAGCACCACTTTCTTCAAGCAGCGCCTGACATCCAGTCCGAAATTTGCTGAATCTTAAAAACAAATGTTCTTCAGCCGGACCTTTTTGCCCACCTTTGTCGGGAGTCACTGCCACAAAGCACTTCCTTTAAATGAAGTATCTGAAAAGCTTGCTTTCTCAAATACAATTTGCTGAAGTGGCTGCCTTGCATTTGCATCCCAGTTTCTTCCAGCAGCTTGTTTTTTGGGCTGTTTTGCCAGAGGCATTTTTTGATTATTGTGTAATGTGTTTGAGCGTCTGCCTTGTGTCACGTGAGACAGGGAAGAAAACTCTCCACACATGTGGCTAAATACTTGGAGAAATCCCTTTGCCTTGTGTTCCAGGCAAAAGCTTCCAAGGATCAGGAGCTACTTGTCTTCAACATGTTACCTAATGAGGCTGAAACCTTGCTTCTCAGTCTTAGCAACTAAGATATGCGGACTTCAACTCCCAGAATTCTCTGGCTAGTCCACGTCTTGAAGTCTGTAAGGTGGAAGACCATTACCCATTGCGGGTCAGCAGGTAGCCTTAATCAAGTTCACAGGTATTTTAACTCTGTTGCTAACAATTTTGCCAAATTTCAACAGGTGCAGGCATGTATTTATTTTAAGATAAGTGAAAAAATTGTGCATATGCTCAGGGTGACAAATACTGTATATATACTACTAATCTTCCCAGTAGGTTTTAGAATATAATAGAATTCTTTATTGGCCAAGTGTGATTGGACACACAAGGAATTTGTCTTGGTGCATAGACTCTCAGTGTACATAAAAGAAAAGATGCCTTTTCATTAGATCAACACCCAGCAAGGGTCAACCAAGCCTGGGACTCAGGACAGCCCCTGCATGGCCCCATGGGAGTCTGACAACCAATCAGAATACAAGCTCCAATTCAAATCCCAACAGAGGATACAAAACCAGCATCAGCCCTTCCTTTTTTGGAGCTCCAAGTCATGTGGTCCTGTCCACTATTAAACCATCTTTCCAAACAGCCTCCATGCTTCCAGTGTCTTTTTCCCCACTTGGAACTGAACCCAGAAGGGTAATTCTTCCAACAGTATTTTTTAGTCACCCTGTTTCCAAGCCTTAGCCCCCTTTGTTCCAGTTCTGGCAAACTGTGCAATAGTACAGTTATATTCTTTACTGAAACATGGTATGTTGTGTTGGCTCTTGCTTATGAAATCTGGGACAGTTTGTGCAGTATCCCAAGAGAGATCTTATAAAATGTTCTAACAGCAAAACAAAATGCTTATTAGCTTAGCCCATATTAGATTTTTATGAGGCAAGCCAGGCTTGAGCTGCTCTGTTTAGATTAGTATATAGCCTTTAAAATGAAATGTTCACAGATGCAAAGCAGAACAGCATTACGATTTAGTTTAGGCTAAACCTGGGCTGATATTTAAAATTAATATTACTTCTTTTACAATTAATATATGCCAGAACATAGTACAATATTTATATGGTAAATAAACTCCAGTGTGATTTGTATTAGGAAAATTACAGATGGTAACATGCTGTTTTGGATATCGGCCTCCTACCACATATGAGAGAAGGAAAAGTAGATGTAGACTGTGGGTAGGTTCTGCTGTGAGCAATTACAATGCTTTCAGTATAAAATAAATAAAAGGTATAAAAAAGATTATATGGAAATACATGAGATGAAAGCTAAACTTGAAAAAAAAATATGACAGAAAATGAAAAAGCTTTTTTGGATTGCACTGGATATGTAAAAATTGGACAGATCTAAAAAACAGCTTTTCTAGAATCCAATTCAGTTTTAAAGTGCAAATCCACTTTACCATGAAGGTTACCATGCAAAATTATTCTTCTTCCCATTTTTCCCTTGTATAAAGCTTGGTAAAGTATTGCAAGTCTTCGTAGTGTAAAGGCTTTCTTGCAACTAAAACATTACTATTTTGATAAGGTTTCCAATGTCAGTTCAGAACAGATGAAAAAACACTTAAAATTTGTGAAATACGTTTTCCTTTTGTAGATAAAATCTTAAAACAAGATAGTATGAGCTTGCAGATTTTAAAATTAATTAAATTAATTAAATTAATTAAATTAAAATTAAGTTTTCCTAAGAGTCTTAATTTTCCAGTAAGATCTAGCACAACACCGTAAAACAATACTTGCACCTAAACATAATTAGTATAAAAGAATACGGGAATTATTGATTTATTAAAACTGAAAATAATAAATGAAAAGCTTATGTAATATATATATATATATATACATTTTTGGAATAATACATTTCAAAATGGGATCTCTTTTTGTCTGTGTTACAATTACAATGTCAAAATATTCTGTATAATTTTCTGCATGTTCTTTTTGAGGGTCCAATTGCATTCTTATCTGTATGTAAGGTATATAATTACTTTCCAGCAATGCCCTTCTATTACAACCAGAGGAATAACTTTGGCCAAAAGGACAGGCATATAAAAACAGCAATAATAAGCACCTGTAGGAATGTCCCACTATCCAGGGAGAATTAATCAAGTTGATTCTATTCATTTAGAATTATTTCAAAATGACTTTTTTCTTCTACAATTAAATACTAAAGCCAGGAAGTTTGGCAATTACACAACAACTAATATAAATATCCATTATACTTCTCAATTGAGCATTATGTATTAATGTTGGACCGTACTCTGCATTTCACTAACTTCTGACTTGCCATGTCAGTGTGGCAAAATCTCCCTCTAATTTGAGCTCCTCAGTTTGACTCATTAGTCAAATTCAGGCATATGTTACATTAATGAACTAGCCTTTGTTACTACAAGACTCAACATTTTTGTTAAAAATCAGAATTAAAGCATTTCCATATTGATAAGAATTTGAATTCATTCTTGAATTCCTAAAAAATAATTACTAAGTTAAAAATGATTCTAAATCACAGTGCTTTAAAAAGAATGTAGAACATTATTCAATTCTGATGTTGTGATACAACCCTTAAAATTCCAGGCCAATATGATCAACAGGTTACAGGCAGATTGATATAAAAGAAAAGGCGCAGGAATCCACAAATGTCTATAGGAAAATAGAATCTTTAAATATGACAAAATAATGTACCCTATTAGAAATGAAATATTAGAACCAGTATTTAATAGCTGGAATGCTAAAATAAATTCTGCTGAGAAACTGAAAACCATTTCAGAATTGCACAATTCTATTAAGATTCAGATAGTTTTCCTCAAAGTCAGCTTTAATCTATTCAGGGAAGTAAACAATTATGTATTTTTGAAACAGACTATCAATTGTGTACAGTTTGATGTTTGCAGTATCTACTGACTCTTTTAATCAATATAGTTTTTTTAAAATTCAGAAATTCATTCAGCATTATAATTTACAAGGACTTGAGCAAACCTGCTCAACAAAAAACTTTTTTTCTATTCAGAGAGCTTTAGGCCGGGTGGGCCATATGTAAGTATGATGAGAAAGAACAGGACATCAGTTGACAACTTGCTTAGAGAAAGTGACACACATACAACATTGATCTGTTTAGACACCTATATACAAGTCCTATGACCTTGCAAGTCTGTTGCCCAAAACTACTGCCCCAGAAAAGAGGCCATGGGGTCATCTGGTCGCTGGCGCTTCATTTGGTATGCTTCCATTTCCTCCTCTGTTGGTTCTCGGTTTTCATACATGCTATTATATGGTCTCTTTCTCTCATCTAATTGCATGATTTCTTTCACATGAAGAAGACGGGCTTCTTCTGCATTCAGTGCCTGAAAATACAAATTCACCGCTATGTTACAAGTTGTCCCTGGAACTACAACTATCTAGTAAGCAAATGGTAACACTCAATACAATTCAAAGAGTAAAGCTGCTAAGATACTCAGGAAAAGTAATGAGAAATCTGGAAAAAGCTGCAATCTGTAATAGATCACATAGGTCACGTAATAAATCAGATTTGATCCGAAGGATTCCAACAAATGGCCAATATAAAATCTTCTAAGAGTTACAGTATATATCAGAACAGAATAAAAAATCATCTCACTATGAACATAGAAGTGAAACATGTTCTGGTCCGCCAGCGGCCTGCAGAGCTGGTAGCAGAGTCGGACAGTGGGGAGGAACATGGGCCAGTCCTGGAATCTGGGGAGGGTTCGGATGAGGGATCTGTGTCTGACAGAGATGGGGCCAGGGCCATCTGAGTTATGACTCCGGAGCTTCCAGAATCTGACATCAGCAAGGCAGAGGAACAAGGGGAGCCTGTTCCCAGTGTGCACTTGCACAGAGCTGCCAGAAGGCAAGAACAGTAAAGACAAAAGGGGCGACTCAGGAGTAAGGCTTGGAGATGATTGGCCCCTCCCATAAGAGATAAAGGAGGAGCAAAGGGACATGAGTCTTTGCAGGAAGCAAAGTTCTGGTTGTTTGTTCTGGTTGATTTAAAATCTGAAGCTCTGTGTTGACTTTGTGCTCTGTTTGGCCTTGTACAGCTAATTGGCAATTAAAGGCTAGGTCCCACTGGCCGACGGATGCAAAACGTATGCATAAAGGACACAGTGGACGAGCAAAATTTCGGGGGTGGCTCCATCCGTTGTCATCCACTTAAAAAGTGGTGAAAATTTGCATAAAGAGAACGGAAAAGAACAGACGTGGGTAGTATGTAGCTGGGATGTTAAATGGATGTTCATAGGAAGCCTAGCGGATGACACCTCCGAAAGGGTTCCGGGGGAGAATTTCAAAGCGGACGCATAGTGGATGAAGCGGATGCATCATGTACGCCTAAAGGAAAGAAAGGGGATGCCGCGTGGATGTATATCGGATGAAAACGCATCCTTTCTATTTCCGTGCTACTAATGATGTATAGACGTTCCATGTACCCTTTCTTTCCTCCCTCTTTCCGTTTTCAGCTGCAGCGGATGTGAGTTGCGAGGATGCCCAGAGGATGCAGAAAGGATACAACGGACGTTTAACGGATGATAAACGGACATAGAACGTTTGTTGCTCGTATGTCGCGGATCTACATCGTACACGACGGAAAGTTCATCTGTTCAAAGTTTTGTGCAGCTCAAAACTTCTTGCGCAGGTGAAATTGCAGTGGACGGATCCTCGACAGATAGAGCGTATGAAACACGTATGCAATGAGTATACAACGGATGCATAGCGTTTTCCAATGGATGGCAAGCTTTTTTTAACGTTTTATATCCTCTTTGCATCCGTAAGTGCAGTGGGACAGGGCCTTTCGTCATTGTCAGCATTTCAAAAGAGATAAAGGTGGGTGCTTATCAGCCTTATTCCAAAAGACTGTGGCAGACTTCTGTTGGACTATTCATAAACTGTTTGGGACTCATTATGGACTGTGAATGCATATAATTCACAGCCATTGAAATATTTTAAAAAAAGGTTTTTGGAAACAGCATGTGATTGTTACTGTCTCAGGAAGCCTTGGTCAAAACACATTATGCTTGTCTAAGCTAATAGTTGTATAAATGATATCACACTGCAAATTTATTCAAGTTTCACAGACTACTAATAATTAATGCTAAATATAAGAGCTTCAGCATCCACTGACTTTTTCAATAATCAAAAGGAACTTATTCCCATATAGTTGTGAGAATACGGTTTACTATTCTATAGACTGAGAATATAATTTCACAGTGGTATCACAAGACAGGGCAGGATTCTCTAATTCTCCCTTAAATTCAAGAAAACCAGAATTTGGTTTATTATGCCAATGTGTTCTGATTGGAAAACACAATTTCTCTCCTTTAAATTCAATATGGGTTTGTGAAAATATGAATTTATGGTTTGTGAAAATATGAATTTATGAAGATCTGTTGCTGGAAAGATAGCTGATAGGAAATAAGTTCCAGCATGGGAATTGAGAGAAATAAGCTTCTATTCTCATGTTGGAACTTGGTATGTCAGATAGTCTGTACACTTTAAGAGGATTTGAGGATAATAAGGTGACAGTGGTTTTATGCATACCTTTTTCAATTTTTCTTGTTTCTTTCTGTCTTCTCCCTCACTATCAGAACTTGTACTCTTCTTATGCTTTTTCTTTTTCTTCTTCTTTTCTTCCTTTTGTTTTTGTTGGTGTATCTGTGGCAATGGGAAAAAGGATAAAATAAAATGCAGACAGACATGAATGAGGGTATTCTAAGCAACAGGCAGTAAGTATTTAAGGGAGTGTCACATTAAATTTCTTCTTAGGGGCAGATGGCATGTATCTATATCACTTACCTGGCAGAATCCCATCCTACCTGAAAGTTTCAACAACTGCAACAGATGCGCAACTGCCATTGTACAATAGTTGCATTATAATTGCCTAGAAAGTGCTGTAATGTTTTTAGGACTTCATATAAAACAGAAACAAGTAAACAGAAGGCCATCCACACTTCACCACCTACTTTTCTATTGCCTCTAAGATCATGCCACTGAATAATAGCAGAAAGTCTTTTCTTTTTACTTTTTGTAAATTAAGCAGCAAAATGTGTGGCACCCCTTCCAGGCTTATATGTACTTATTGCACTTAATCTTCCTTCCCTCTAAAACAGGAACAAAATATTGAAGCTGCCACATCCCATGACATAATTATACCACTCTATCCCTTCTACGGCCTTTCTGGCTACTGGAAAAAAAAATTATAAATACACTCTGTATACCAAAATAGCTTATCTTGTCCTTGACTGGCAATAGGGTTAGAAAGCCACCCACTAGAAAGAAAACAAAACAATAAAGAAGCCCACCTCCATGAGAGTTTTGGGTTTGGTTAACTGCTCATCCTCATGCACCTCACTTGGCAATTCTTCACTGGCATTCTATGTGTAGGAAAAAGAAAAATCCAATTTCACAAAGAGTTAAGCATTAGGTTTGTTTTTAAAATGTCAATTTATAGTTCCACTAAATAAACTATATCTTACAGCAATTTCCTTTCCAGCTTCTCCTGTACAATACGAAAACTTGACAAATGAGTAGCAGCATTTATATCCCCATCTTCCTTCTTTCCAGTAAGAACCCCAAATACACTGCAAGGAAAACAAAGGTATTAACTGCTTATGATAATGGCTTGCAATCTCATGTATTACATTTTATAATGGTTTTTTGATTCCCAGAGTTTGTGATAAATTTAAGAAATACTCTATTCCTGAAGAATGTACTATTTAAATTTCGGTACAAGTTTGGTACAACCTTCTACAGCAGAAAAATGAATAGAAACAATGAAAAATGCACTAATCAGTTGAAATGCGTGTAATGTGATAATATTCCTTTGTATCAAGAACCAAATCCCTATTCTATTATATTGATTTATTTGAAAGATTTAGCATCTGCTTAATTCTACCAATGAAATCAATGGAATCTAAAAAGTATGGGACAGGTTTCACTTGCAATATTTTTCACATTTTATCCCAATCACCTTCCCAACCAGTAGGTTCAAACTGCTAAATTTAAGTAAGTAAGCATTTCTATAATTACGATTAACTTTCTTGTTGCATTTAACCTTACCCAGTAAACATTAAATACTTTTCTCATAGAATATTTTGAAATGAATAAAGAATAAGGAAAACAAACTGGTGGCTCAATGAAAGGTCAATTCTCTGTTAAAAGAAACAAGCTGCATCTAGAGTACCTTCAGTTTCAATTCTGCTGAAATCTCCTTCATGACAAATGTTTCACAATACTCTCTTATGAACCTATTCATGACTAACATCAAACACTTTGTGATGACTAACACGTTACTGTTAGGAATGACTACAAAAATTAGAGTCTTAATGTTTAGATAACAAATTGATTTCTCATTACAAACTGATTTCTCATGTTTTAAATCTGATTCTGAGTAAAATAACCAGCCCTAATTCCATCTGTTGGCTTCATCTTAATTGTGCCATGAAAAGTCCCTAATGGATCACATACTAGTTAGCTAACTTATAATTAGAATAAGACAAGAATGTGGAGGAAAAGGAAAATCACTGCACAGGATACATTTCCCTAAAGAAATAAATTCTAAAAAGTAATTTAAAAAACACATAGAAGCCAAAAATTACATTGTTTTCTAGATTTTTGCAATTGTAAATCTCAGAATAATTCTAAGCAGAGAATCTTTACTAACTGTTCATTCCTTGAAAAGACTTATTTCTAATAGAAAGAGGATTTTAAAAATATTTTTAGGTCAGACCAAGCAATTTTTAAATCAATGACAGCAATTCACTGAGAATGACCTATTGAGGAGAGCACATGATGGGGCAGAGATGAAGTTATCAGCACAGCAAGTCCTTGACATATGACCATTCTTTCAGTGACTGATGTCATGATAGTGCTGAAAGAGTGGTTAGAATCGATCCTCAGAGTTCTAGCCATCCCAGTACCCTACAGTCATGTGATTGTGATCTGAGTGCCTGGCAAATGGTTCACATTTACATTCAGTTGTAGCAGCCATGATCAAATGATTGCCATTTGCGACCTTCCCTGCTGGTTTCCCCATAATCAATGGGGAAGCTGGCAGAGGTTGGAAGTCATCAGGATAAGACTCCCAAACCTATACAGCCTGCCGCAGTCCCTCTGTGCTCATGCCAGCCCTATGCACTCTGTGTGCCTACCAATTCTCATGTCTCTTCATGCAACAATCCTTTCTCAACCTGTACTCTTGCACCCACTCCCAGACCCACACAATGCTTACACACCCCTGTACATGCTTGTGTACCCCCTAGTGTCCCCTTTGCTCCCATCCAGCAGCAGCCACTTACTTCCCTGCAACTAGGAACTTGCCAGTTGCTGTGGTTTCCCCAGTGACTTGGTTGTGGGAAACCAGCAAGAAGTTACCTTACCTTGCCTCATGACTATGGGATTTGTTTAACAATGGCAATTGGGATTGCAGGGATTGCCGTAGCTAAGTAATGCAGAGAGGCTAATTACACTTATTCTATGCAGAAAGTATTTGAAATTAATTCAAGAACCACAAATTGCCAAATCCTGTTTGAGGTGCTTACTGTGTGGTTGTTGATCATTACATCCTCCTCATATTTGGAGCGAGCAACAGCTTTCTCTTGACCTTTAATAACTGTTCCATGTCTAGAATACTCCACATAGTCTTCTGTCTGAGCAAGTAACAGTTCAGATGGTGGGGCATCCAGATGTTCTTGGCCTCCATACTACAAGAAAAAAAAAAGAGAAGTTTGAAAGATTCATTTGCAGGACTCCCATTCCCTGAAGATATCTGCCCATTCACCAGACTGGATAGGGTAGAGAGGCTCCAGATCCCTTCTCTTAAATGTTGCTATCCAACAGGTCCTATGAAATGTGTCTCTTCCATAGTGGTCCCTGCCTTATAGAATAGCCTTCCCCCAGGATCTGGCAGGACCTCATCCTTTCTGGACAATTGTAAAGTGCTGATTCTTCCTCCTAAAGATTGGAACAGTGATGTTGTGGCCTGAGGATGATTTTTTTGGATGCATTATGAAGGATGGTTCAGATGCCAGGTTTTGGTTTTACTGTTTTTGATCACTTTTGTCTTTTATTGTAAGCTACCCAGATTTGTGTTATGAGTGACCACACAAAATTTTCAAATAAAAAAATTATTTTACATGGTGTAAAATGCATTTTGATTTTCTAGGAGATTCCCATAGTGGAGAGAGTACTGATAAAGTTATGTCACTTAGTGACTGTTCAAAGTCACAACGGACTCCCTACAAACATCCTTACAACCTCCTGCTGAAGTTCAGCACCCTTCTGCCTCCCCCCAACAGGTTTAAAAAACTGTCTCAAAATCATTTGGGAATTTAAGACACCATACAAAAAATATCAAGTCAAGAGTTACGTAAGTTTATTCTGACTTTGAAGTTGGCTATATTTATAATTATGTTTTAGCTTTCTCTAGTGATATATGCAAGATTATTTCCATTTTTAACTGACTTATTCTTTAGTAACATTGATCTGGTGAAGTCTCCCATAATTTGACATGTAATTACTTTACTTTATAAAGTTTTAATTAATTTAGAAATGGGAAATGATACCATAGTGTTGCAAACATCCCCCCCCCGAGTAAAATGGTAACATATTGTAAAAAGGGCATTCTGAAGGAGACTGAATGCCTGTTAATTTACCTTCTCTAAGATGCTTTCTTTCTGCTGATGTTTAAAGTCTTCTTTTTTCACTTTGAAAGATTTGTACAAGAGTTCAAGTTTTGTAGGATCTGCTTGAAGATGAACTTCAGAGCCTTTTTCATAGGCCTCCCAGGCGAATACTTTGAAAATAAAAAAAGGAAAATATTTTCAGTTTTTCTAAAATACATGAACATTAAACTATTATTTTTTTTAATAAGCACTCAGAAAATATTGTGAACAAATTATCTGTGAAGGAAACCCTAGAAAAGAGGAGTCTTACCCTTTCCCATCTTCTGGGATGCTTCAAGAGCAAAGGGAGGAGAGAGAACCAGTGTGAAGGATAAACACTTATCCCTACCAGGTCCATTTTAAAACCAAGGACCTGAGAGAGGTAAAGGGGACTAGAGGACATTTTACTTGGTACCATCCCATCCATCCCTCTGTCTCTTGATATCATAAATTAACCCATTTCCAGCTCCAATTTGCTAAGAATTCATAAAGGTACAGATAAAAGGTAACCATGCCTGACTCTAAGGGGTGGTGGTCATGTCCATTTCTTAGTTGAGGGAGCCAGCATTGTCCAAAGACATTTTTGGTGGTCTGATGATCAGCATGGCTACACACCAAAGGTACACAGAATGCTGTTATCTTTCCACCAAAGTGGTACCTATTAATCTGCTTGCATTTGCATGCTTTCGAACTGCTAGGTAGGCAGAAATTGGGGCAAGTAATGGGAGCTCCCCTCGTCGCATGGCACTTGGGTCTCAAACCCAGGCTTTCAGCTTTCCATCTGACAAGCTCAATATTTTTAATCACTGAGCCATCACCCCCCCCCCCCAAGAAATCATAAAAGTAGACATTTTCTTTCTGTAGTCAGTGGCCCTTTGATAGTACAAGGAAAGCATACACCTATCGTCCTTGAAGAGTCTGGAAAGATACATGCATACACCTTTCAAAAAAATCAATGGTTTTAATATACTTTGGGAGAGGCCACTGTTAGAGGACTCTGCCTCTAGTATTCCCCCTCTACCTTTGCTTGGGAAATCTAGTACCAAATATGACATTCCTTGCAGTAAACTGGGCATCTATGAAGGAGATGATCAGTTATGAGGTGTGATATATAAATATTCTTCCTTAAAGAATAATCTTATCTAAAACAAATTTAACTTAAAAACAAGTGAGCAGCAGTCTTTTATCTTTTATACACCTTAGATTTAGTACTTACACTGAGTTTGGGCCATGGAAATGGTGGCCCCCGTGTAGCGTACAAAGTTATCTCCTGCATAACTGACTCTGTAAGAAAAATAGTTTATTCTGTAAGTATTTGGCTTGTGGTTTTATTTTGCACAGAAGCAAAGCAAATGCAAGGCCATTTTGATTAAAAAATATAAATTTAATAAGACCCATTCTTTGTTTATTAATTTGATTCTGGGATTTATTATTGTTTCTCCTACTGCATTTTGATTACAGCAGCCAATCTTTTTGGTCTTAAAATGTCAGTTAAAATAACAATTACTTTGTTAGTAATTTAAATCAATGTATTGACAGAGTAATTTGTAATTATCTGTCATTAAAATGTACTATGAGAAACAACCTCTAAACAAAATCTGGGCAAGAAAAAAGGATATGCATTCTTCTGAAGCAAAACATCCACTTCAGTAATATTGTTCTGGTGAAGTCTCCCATAATTTGACATGTAATTACTTTACTTTATAAAATTTTAATTATTTTAGAAATGGGAAATGATACCATAGTGCTGCAAACACCCCCCCCCCCCGAGTAAAATGGTAACATATTGTAAAAAGGGCATTCTGAAGGAGACTGAATGCTTTTTCCTATATGACATGGTTATTCACTAAGAGTTAAAAGCTTTCTAAAGATAATTTTACAGAAACCTGAGGTACTTATTTTACAGCAGAGTTAAGCTGCAGGCAACTAATATTCATCTGTGTTCACCACCAACTCTCCCAAGTTTTCCAAGATCTATGAGCATTCCAAACAACCTGCTTTGAGGAAAGAGCACAATGACACACTTCTCTATTTTTTTTTTTTAAAAAAACTTTCTTCAAACTGAAAATCAAGACCTTCCCATGTATCAATTCTAGGGCAGTATATAAGACCATGTATTTGCTGAAGCAATTTGAAGCTAACTTACTCATCTGGATTCTTTCCTGCATTGGCATAAGGATTCTCCCTCATTGCTCTGGTTTTAGGATCATAGTAGGCAGAATTGGGGTCTAGATTCCGTAGGTACTAAAGAGCAAAAACATAAAAATGTTCATTAGAACTTCAACTTGAAGTTCTAATACAGCTAATAACACTATCAATTTAATGTAGCTATTCCAAGATCATCATGTAGAAATACCAATAAAATCAGATAATCAATAATGTGAATTCGGCCAAGCCAAAGTTAGGATACATTACAGCTATCACCCATCACTATATGGGTGATCACTATATGGGTACAGCTATCACCCATCACTATATCACTCATCACTACACCAATTCTCTTTTATCCCATAAGGAAGGAATGCTATTCTGCAGAAAGGGAAGATAGCTGAAATTCTTTATCTTGGATTATTTTGATCATTTTACACAGTACTTAATGATTTACACTGTATTTACACTATTACTTTGCATATGCTGAATTCACACAGTATTCTAAGCCATAGAGTGGCATACTTAGTTACTACCTGATGATACTACTGATATGAAAGGAAGATAAGCAGAAGAAAGTTACACCTTTTACAATAATATGGAGAATATTAGCTTCAAAACGACAGTTCTTGTTATTGTCTAGCTTACTTTGGCAATATCCTCTCTAATGCGCAAGTTTCGGACTGTAATGCGTCTTTTGGAGTCAAAATTCTGTCCAGGCATATCAATGTCATCTGCATATTTGTCTTCGTCTTCATCTTCACTGTTATGATCTCTTTCCTAAAAAGAGAGAGCATGGCATTAACTAACTGGAGTGATTTCATTTGCATCAATAACAAAATACATATACCAAATTTTAGGTGATTTTTTTTTTTTGAAAAAATACTAATATCAATGTAATTCTATTAGTGAAGGACTGAATTAGTTGGCTAAGTGGTTTGCAAATAAAAACACAATTATATAAAGCTTGAGGTTGTTAGGTATTTAAGTTCTGCTTTCGGCCAAGTTTCATGATATCACTTGCCTGAAAAACTGCAGCTGTAACGAGAGATGAATCTATAGATCTCCGTATAAGAAGGTAAATGATAAAGGCTATTTAAAAATCAAGGAATGCCACGCAGAATATCAAATTATTTATGTGGAAGACATATTTACAACAAAAAAACACCCTTAATTTTTGTTATTAAAAAAACCCACTCTCACCGTTTGTAAATTTGGTTCCTCTTCTCCCCATCGATGACGTGGAGAATTCTAGAGAAAACAAACAAAAACAGTATCTGAAAATCAGCACAGAGTAACTTTCCAGTGAAGTAATCAAAATAATTGATAAATTGTTTGAGAAAAGGCATGCTGAAAAGAAAGGCCTCTACTTGGTCTCAAGCTAAACCAAGGCAGATCATTAGCTTCAAGCCATTTTATTTATTTATCTAAGATTCTTTCTGCAAAATAGCTTCAGGGATATCATTATTTCATCCTTTCTTAGTGACAAAACAAATAACTAAAATATTTCTGAAATTTCATACCCACTCTTAAAATCAAGAACTGAGACATTAATACTTTTATAACAATATAGAACACTGTCAGGGCTGGTAAACTGTAAATTTAATGCAACAGTTTAAATTAAATTGGCTTCTAATTTAGATTTTAAAAGTAGTTGTTAAAAGAAGATAAGGAATCAAAATGGATCATAGCGCTTATGATGGCATCCTTGTGTTGGTTAAGTCAAGACCCAGTACGAAACAGGACTTCATCATTACCAAAAAGAACACATGCTCATATAGAGAGAGAAATGAGTCCATTCTGTGTGCAATGTTAATCTCTGACATTTCCAGTTCAAAAGATCAGATAGCCAGTGATGCAAAAAACAAAAAACAACAACAACAACCCTCTTGCCAAACTTGGGGAGTTGCTGCAAACCAGAATAAGAAATGTTTAGCTACCTGAATAAAAAATTAGGTTTCCAGGCAAAGGAAAATAAATCCCAAACAATGAAAATATCTTTCATTCTGAAAAGCTTTGATTCCTCACATTCAGAAGACTTATATAAAGTTTACACTGCCATCTAGTGAAGCAATTAAGAATTTACAAGAAAGCTCTACCTTCCAGATTTTAGCCATATTCAGCTTTTGTGTCAACATCCTATACTAGCTGGAAAAATACATTTAAAAACAGGAAAACATTACCTTATCCTTCTGATTTAGATGTTTTTCCCCGACTTACCACTTGCTCTGTCAGTTTTCCTGAAGCCAGTTCTTCCTGCAGTTTCTGAGCTTTGAGTGTGCGTTTAGCCTGTACATTAAAGGAAAAACAGGATTAGTATTTCTCTTAAAAGATTTCCGAACCACTCCATAGTTAGCATGAAATAATAAATGTTCTTCTTAGTTTTGATAAGCAAGGAATTATAATTTAGAGTCAACAATACAGAAGTGTAAGCAATTTACAGACAGAAAATTGACTTACATCTCAGCTTTCTTCCCCACACCTAGTAAGTTTGCTAAACTCTGTCTGAAATCTGTTCCTTCAGTTCTTCAATGACTTTCTCAAGACTTAAGAATGTTTAGCCTCTTTGGTGTCTTAATTCAGAGGCAGTCAATCAAAAAATATCAATGGAATCAAAAGTAAAGGCAGCCAAAGATTGACCATGGTTCCCTTCAAACTATAAATGGTTTGTGTAGGAGGATGCACCTTTCTCTAATAATTAAGATATCCCCCTTTCCCAAAACTTGGTTAGTCAACAATTAACCACAAAGTATCTCCATTACTAAAAAAGGAGACAAGAGAAAGGTGCTGCTTGGTGAAAGAGTACTTAGTTTACAATGCAAACATGAACAGGTATAGTATATCCCCAGGGGCTCCAAGCATGGAAGAGGAAAAATCTTATCTGAACACTTGGAAAACTAAAGTAAATGAACTAATAAGACGTCTGACACTTTTATAAACACATCTATATGTTTTTATTAGCACAAGAATCAGTTCTGGATAATATGTTTATTTTTATACATGACAAAAGATGTGTCGATGTTATAGTGTTGATGTTATACCCAAAGTGCGGTAAAAACAATTTACTTACCAGATCAACCTTCGAATATTCTTCTACAATCTTCATATGCTCCTCTGGGTTATAACCATTCCAACGGTCTCTTTTCCCATCATAGTCAAACATCAATTGAGGCTGCATGTGCTCATCTGGTGCAATGTTAGTTCCTGTAAATTTTGCTCCAACTTTTCTAGGTCTCTGCAGGGAACAATATGGAATGCAATCTTTGTTTCTCAGCAAAACAACTACCTACAATTATTCCTGTTTCTTAGCAGACATGACGGAAACATAGTTCTGATATTTTTTCTACCTTTTCCTTCCAGCAGACTCTTCCTTAATAGCATTAAGTTTTTTCCAGATGTAATGCAGCTACTTATATTTATGTGGCTGAACTACAGCTCCACTGTTAACACTGAAACCAAGGACCATGAGGTACAAATGAATATAACTCCCTACAGAAAAAGTAACTGCTTTGATTTCTTTTAAATGAAAACACTACTAAAATGTTGTAAATAAAGAAATAAACAGGAGCTTCAAAGACCTAAAATTTGGAATGATAAACTTAAAAATCCTATTGGTCCATCCATTGTGGCTTGGACCACAATATCCTATGATAACCTCACTGCAATAGCTGTCTAAGAATATGCCTTATTCTCTATCATGGGATGGAAACTTGAATTTTCTGACATCAAAAGTTTTCCTGGGTCTTTGTGATTGAAATACGGGAAAGACAGTTTAACAATTGCAAATAACCTTAATTTAGCTATATTTAACAACATACTTGATTCTCTTGCTATTTTACTAAATTGTTACTTTTTGGAAAAGTGGTTCCTGTTTGTCATCTGATTAACCTCTTCCTCATACAGGCAGTCTTTGCTTAATGACCATTTGTTCAGACCATTCAAAATTACACCCGCATTGAACAAATGGGATTTACGCCTGGCCCATAAAGTTACACCTGTTGTAAGTGCCTCCACCTTCACATGATCAAATTTAGGCATTTGTCAGTCCACTTACAACTACAGGAACACTACAACTCCATCCACCTCGCTATCTCCCCAATATCTCTGTCCTTTCTGCTACCCTGCACAGTGGCATTCCTCGCCAGCTGTGCTGGGGCTGAAGTCGAGGCCTGAAGCTTTTAGCAGTATCAGTTGACTGCTGCCCCAAGCCTCTACTTCAGGCCTGGCTTCTTCTGCAAAGCCCCTGCCACTCCAAACTGACTTTCACCACTTTTTTCCATCTTGCTGAGGATGCACGACTCAGGCAGAGGCAGCTCATGTTTCAAAAGGCAAGCTTGAGCTGTCTCTGCCCATATGGAGAACAAACAACAGGGATGTCAAACTCACATCTTCAGGACGATGTCACTGGACTTACTGGGACTTTTCCCCCTTCTGCTAAACTGGGCATGGGTGTGGCTAGTGCATGATGCAACCAGCCGGTGGGCCGGGAGTTTGACAGCTTTGACATATAATGAAGAGTTAAGAAGAGGCGATGCAGTGGGAGGGGGAAAGGCCTCGTTTGCTGAGAACTACAGTAACTTATGTTTCAAAATGCACGTGATGAGAAAAAAAAAAGAAAAAAAAATGCCACTGGAATTCTCCTTTGTGGCCCAGCAAAAAAGGCCTTCTGTTCTTATGTTCCATGCAACTCGAGTTCCATAGAACTCAATTCTACTAGAAACTAATTTTTAAAATCCACACAGACTACAACATTTTACCTGAGACATAGGGTCATGTTGCTTCTATGGAATGTTATTTACCTCTAGGCAATCTTTCTTCTTATGAGTCAACGCACCACAGTTCTCACAAGCACCTTTACGGTATTTGGTTGCAACAGCATTCTAAAGACAAAAACAAATAACTCATTTGTAGCAATAGAGTATTTAGTTTGTCCTCTCCTATATGAGAATATAGGATATGGTAGCCCATTCTAACTTTACAAAGAAATTATCTAATTATATAAATCACTCTGAAATGCTAATTGCAGGGAATTTTAGCCCGACATAGCTAACAAACTATGCCCCTTCACATTTGAGTATAAATTCACCATCACTGAATTTGACTTTTCAAACACCAGTCATGATAATAAAGCCAAACAAATTGGCTAACATTTATTAATAATCTTGCACAACAGCATCAATTTTACATATAGCTGCCTACCTCTTTAACTCCTCGCTTATACCATTCTCCTAGTAATGTAAATTCTTCTTGTTTCTCTGGTTGAGGTCTCTGATGTTTCAGTGTCGGCCTTTTTGAAGGATCTATATACCATGGTACTGAGGAAATATACTGGGGAATATGAGGATTGATGTCTCTGTAATAAGTAGTATTACAATTAGATGAGAATTTAGGCTCCAGTCATTAAGTAGGAATCACTGAACGCGGCATTTAATTTTCCAATTTTTTTAAAAAAATTCAATTTCCATCAAACCATATTTTTAAGATCTTAACTGGAACTTTATCTGTATGATATGGGAGAACGAGCAAGATTTTCACAGATGCTCACGTGGCTCAACAATACACCTCATACATTATAACATATATTCATCTACATTATCACTATGTACGTTTCTGTACATAGATTCTGTCTCTGATTGTCTTTCCTGTTCTTTGTCCCCCAGTGACTGGCAAAGAAAGCAACGGAGCATTCTGGTGAAGACTAAGATTCTCTATGCCTAGGCTGTCAAACTCAAGGCCCAGAAACTCAAGGCCTGCAAAGTGCTTAAATCTGGTTTGCAGGATCGGCCTGGAAATAGCAAAGGACTGGCCTGTGGTGCTTCTGGCAGCCAAAATGGGTTGCAGGGGGGGTGCTGTGTGAGGCCCCTCCGCATCCTGTTTTGGTTGGCAGGGTGCTGCAGGAGGCCGTCCAGACCAAAAATGAGGTATAGGGAGGCTATGTGCCCCTTCGTGCCATTTTGGCCAGCAGGGTGCTCTCTCCTCTTCCCCCCTCCCCCCCCCAAAGCTGGCCTCTGGAAAACTACAATACTGATAGAAGAAATCCAGTTTGATACCCGTTTATGTCAACACCAAAAGGCTGTCTTATTAGGTTAGGACTCCTTCCACTTGAATAAATGGGGTCTTCCTCCTAATCAAACGGAACCAGAAGTATCTACAATATACTCTTTGAGTTCCAAGATTTTTAAAATTCTGAACTAGAGAATGTATTGTAATCTCTTTTGATTCTAGCCATATTAGATCTGGCAGTCCAAATTTTAAGTACTCGTAATTGTCTGCCCTAGTCTAAAAAAGGTTAGGAAAATGCAACATAGATCAAAGATAGAAATCAATTAACTTTGTTCACTTCATTATTTAGATCAATATCAACTAATCTTTCAGAATAAGTCCCATACTTAGTTTTGTTATATTATGTTAAAAAAGTTAAAGAAATTGTATTGGGATTACAAACAATACTTACTTTCCTTCTTCATCTACTTCAGCTGGTGCATTTCCCAGTTTTCGTTGTTCTTCCAATTCCTTCTTCTTTCTCCAATCTTCTCTTGTCATCTTCTTGGGTTCTTCCAAGCCATTTGATCCTCCAGGAGGATTAGCAGCTATAGTTTCCATGTTCCCAGATTCTATTCTATGGCCTATTAACAAATACATGTTTGTATTTGATAATAGGTTTTCAAATCTATTTTAATAAATGCTAAAAAAGGTTTTCAAAATATTTTAAAAGTTTTAGGTTTTCAAACTATTTTAATAAATGCTAAAAAATCATGATCATTTTTGATGAATTAATCTAGTCTAGCCTGAAAAGCAAATTTTCTCCCAAGGATACCAAGATGTGGATGAGTATGGAAGACCAATTTTTTTTCTGAGAGCAATCCATGGATCAAGAGTCAGCCTAAACAGAGCTTTCATGCTATTTTTAATTGTGAGAGCTAATCCATCACTAAAATACTTCTGAGAAGTTTAATTATAACTTTGTACCAATTTTATAGGTTCAATGAAGACTTATATTTTATTGTCATTTGTATTATTTAAAAATATCTTGCATTTTTCTTTGCAATTTAACTGCCTTTTGTAGATACTACCAACTTTTTTTACAAACTTACATATAATGGAAATATGAACTTTAATTGTGTGGATTTTGACATCATTTGTACAGGCATTCTCAACATATGACAGATCATAAAAATGGAACTCACAGCCCAAATTCAAAGTTCCAATGACTGGTGATCCTACCCCATGTCCAGTCACATGACCACATTTTGGGTATTAGCAACCAGTTTGCATTTATGGCTGTTTGCAGCACCCTGCAATCATGTGACTGAAACTAATGTTTATTTCAGTTTCTGGCAAAAAACACTCTATAGCAATCAATAGGTTGACTTAATGACCTGATAGAGCAGTCCGCTTGTTTTACAAATGCAGTTTGGTTTGTTTTACAACTGCCACAAAACAGGTCATAAAATTGGGCATGGCATGTTGTAACCTGCTTTACGACCATTACAACCTATCTCCAAAATGATGGGCTCAATTGCAAGTCAAAGACTATCTGTACACTGATTATACCCAATCATATATCTCTACCCATGCTAGGTAGGTTATATTGTTTGGTCAGCATTGGGAGGTTCTATGGGCATGGTTGGGGAGAAATTGGCTGCAAGTCAACTCTACAAAGCCACGTTTGTGGGTTGTTGTCCCTCCATTATTTGGACAAGGTAACCCTCCCCTCCAGACAGAATTATTGTGCAATTTGGGAATCCTTCACTGCAGAATGGGTGCCCAGCGCTTCCCCCAAGTTATAGTGCGACTGTTGCAGTTTGAACTGTCCTGGCTCCCAGTTGCTTTACAGGTGTTGCTTATCATCTTTAAAGAAATACATGGCATAGGATCAGTTACTTATGGGACTGCCTTTCTCCAAGAATATCTGCCATTCCATTACCTGACCTGAGTGAGTTCCAGTTCCCTTCCTTTGAAGGCTGCCATCTCTTTTGGGGCTTTGGAGAAGCACCTTCTCAATAGCTGGTCCTGACCTTTGGAAGGCTGTGAAGACCACCTGGCTGGCTCTTACCCCAAATACTGGGCTTGAGTCAGGAAACTAGTGGTGCGGTTGGTCTGGCATCTGAAGGGAAGGGTTGTTGTGTTGTTACTACTCCGGTTTTTGTTGGCTGTTGTGAACAGTCTCGGATCAGTATGCCAGCCAACCAGCCATATAAATTCTAAAATATACGGTACACACGGTGTAAAATATCATCAAAAGCACCCCCAGCCACCTTCCCTTTGAGACCTTCCCCAAACTCCAATTAGTTTTTAATGCCGTTTTTGTAAATTGGGGCAGACGCCCTTGTAGGCTCCAACTGTTTTGGGCTCTCATTCCCACCAGCCCCAGTCTACCTGCCCAATAACCCCAGGACTATGAGACCTATAATCCAAGTTTCCCGGCCAGCTTTAGTTGCCTTGAGCTTATCTAGCAGCAGCAGCAGCAGCAGCAGCAGCACAAGAGGCAGAACTGGATTTCGCTCCCGTTTGATGAAACTTAAAAAGGAGAGTTCTGAACTTCATTAACGAAGAGACCCGGAATTTTAACTCCCTACGAAACAACTTAACCCGGATTAAGTTGCACGTGTAATTTGCACATCGGTTGCAGGTTTCACTCGGGAAAAAGCAAACCAGCCCCGATCAGTGTCACCGACCCAAACGAGAGCACCCGCCTCTCACCTGAGCCGTCGATCAGCCTTCCTGCGCCACCCGGCCTACGACGCTCATTAAGCCTCACTTCCGGTGTCTTTCCGCTTCCCACAATGCAGCACGGTCGCATTCTCACTACTCCTTAAAGGGGCCGCGCTCTTATTTTAAATAACGCTCATTCCCGGGCTTTGGCTTTCAGTAAACTCTTTTGAGGGTGGAAGCTTCGAGCTGTTCGGATTCGGCCTTTCAAATGTCGGTGGAGTTTATTCCCAAATAAACTTGTTACATTCATAAAGCCTTGAGGATCTGAAACCCAAGACTCGGTGGAAGTGCATTTTCTTTCATACAAGCCTCTATTAGGATCTATTATTTGTGATGGCATAAATTTCCATGGATCTTTGCCTCGTTAAAAAAAAACAAAAAAAAAAAACTTGACAAAGTGAAGCGTGCAATTCAAAGGTTTTTATTTCTTCATGGAGAAACTCTAGCCATGCAGTCGCTAGACACAATGGTTTAAAAGGCACGCAGTCATAACAGGAATAATGCAAGCAATTATTAATAGGTGACTTATAGGGACAGCATGCTATTATCTTGCCAACGATTTAGAAGCGGGTCGTATTGCATTTTTTCCGGGACTTTCTCGTGGTGTTTTCAGGGGCGGCAGTCTCCCATGCAAATCTTAGCCAGGGCCACGGCAATCCCTGCTTCCTTTCCAAGCCCAGATAAAAGTTAATCAAACACTACTAGCTGGACTTACTTGGTCTTAATTCCTAGCGAGTTTCAATGGGGGCTTTGGTCTGATTTTAGACGTTCATAGCATTACGGTAAAATGCCGTAAGATACCACGATCCCATGCGGATTATATTGCTCTATAGATCAACACACCCATCCCGCCGATGTTTGTTTTTTAAATTAAATTCTCCTGGAGCTTGAAGTCCTTGAGGATTACGGGATCAAGTCAGTATCGCTTTCGTAATTCACAAATCGACATCGCAATCCTCGGCTCTTAAATATCCCGCATTGCCTGCGAATGAGACTCAAGGTAAAGCAGCGTAGCTTCCACTTGTCCCCCGCCAACATTGGTTTCGAAAGGGAGCCAACCAGTAGTTTTAACTCCTCAATTCGAGGAGCAACAGCCAATCAGGGACCAAGTGCAAGATTTAAAAGAATCCGGTAGGGAAAGCTACGTTTGTAAGTTTTAACCAAATCGTTTGCCGAGGTAATGGATCGATAAGGGGATGATGGGTGTGGAACTTTTTTCCTTCATGATAGTTTAATTTTCGTTTCTGTTTGTTCATCTGTATTAGGCTTTAAAGGCTAGCTCGGTTGCAAAATTAAAACTGCAAACAATAGTTTAGGGGGAAGCGGGATGGTGGTCAGTATTTCAGTTCTATCTTTTGTCGTAATTGCTGAAACTTGTTTTTGTTTTAAGTCGTATATGCTTTCTTGTACCCCAGTGCTATTTTTCTGTTTGATAGCCTTCTAAAACTAATTCTGAAAGAAGCTGTATTAATGAACATAGAAATGCCGGGGCTACGAGTATTAAACTGAAATAATTGAAAAGTAAAGGCTTCAGTTCTGTTTACAGGTAGCAGCAGAGAGCAAGATACGCTGACTGCTATAGTGCACGCACACCACAAATTCATATAGAGTAATATCTTTGTTATAGAACTAATAAAAATGTTGGTTTAGAACTTCATGAGGCATGATATTCCAAAATAGGGGATGAGGGATTTTTTTTTTAAATTAAAAGCTAATTGTTTAAACTACAAAGAGTTTAATCCAACTTCAAAGTGTTTAATTCAAGAGGTTTTAGATCCTTGAATGCTATGTTGGGAAGACTGAATTGAGACAAGTAACATTTGGAGGTCAAATTAATGGCTATACTGTACTCTATTTAATCTGATCTATAAATTTTGAATCTTTCTCAACTATAACTCCTGATTTGATGTAAATAAGTCTCCTTTTAATGAGCTAGAAACCCAGCTACTTCATCAAAATGTTTATGAATCCAAAATGGAAGTGCATTGTAACTGCCTACTTTTGAGATCTTGGCCTATCTAACAATATTAATTGTTTTTATCTTAGTGTAAACTTGGTTTGATTTTTCTTAGTTTTGAGCTCAAAGTCATTTGCTGAGGCATAATTATCCACAGATGGCATTTTTACAAACCAATCAGATTATACAGTTTGAACGAGGATAACTGCCTTGGTTCTGAAAGATTCTGAGCTAGAAGTGGCTATTCTAGTTATGTAATATTTTATGAGAAAAGTACACTTGCAATCTTGTATTGATGTGAGAAGTTTAGATAATAAACTTAGATGTGTTATAATATTGTGGGTATCTGTTTTAGGGATCATTTGATGCCATAGGAATGGCAACACATATCTTCATAGACAAAGAGAATGGAGAAACTGGCACCACTATTGCTACTAAGGGCCAACTAAAACAGCTATTAGCACCTTGTGAGTTTGCATTTATATAATACAGCTAGTCTAAATGAGCAAAAAAATTCTATCTTTGAAAAGGCTCGCTCAACATATTAATTGATTTGGTTGCTGTCTAATCAGAATGATTTGTTATTTTAAGAGGATAGAAGGTGAAGAGTTACCTAAATATGATATCAATGTGGCTTTTGTATAATAGAAAGCACTGAGAAAAAAGTCAGTCTTGAGACTTTAGATATAACTTGGTCATGTAACTCTTCTGAAAATACTGTAGCAGGGTGGGAAGAAAGAGAAATTAAAAGCGGCCATCTTTTTGCTTTGTACAAAGGACCACTGTGTGGATTCTGCCGTGAATGGAAGAAGGTGAGCTAAACTGCAGGATATTGTCTTAGTTTATTAGACAAGCAATTTTTATGAAAAATATTATCTAACGGACATAAAAGCCAACATGGTTGTACTAATTCTTCCATAGCTCTATTCTGAATTGTCTAATTGTATGCTTTTAATGCATTTGGGGATGCTAAGCCTACTTTATTAATCCTACTTTAATAAAGAAATGTTGGAATATAGGATCTAAATTGCATTGTATAACAGGACTTTCCCCTTCTACAGCAAAAGTGTTTGTAGAAAGATCTCATCCTAAAACCCCTCTTGTTGGAAGGACAGCTAATGTGAATCTAACAGAATCTCAATCAGTCAGGAAGGCTCTGGGAAATTTGAACAGATCTCTAGCAACAACAAAGAGTCAATTCCCTAAAGGAAAAAAGTTCTTGTCAAAAAAGGTTAGTAAAGTTAATTTTCTGTTGGATGACACTGAGATGCTCAGACAGAAGAAACTGTTTGTATTTAAGCCTTTGATCTAGGAGGTGAAATGACTCCATAAAAAAGCACTTGAATCCCAAATTTAATCTCTGGCATCTTCATGTAGAGTAATAAAACTTCTATCTGAAAGATTGGAGCTGCTGCTTATGGATCTTGACTTTAATGGGGCATTGTGGGCTAATAACCTAGGCTAGTAGCTTTGGAATAAAACAACCTCTTATATACCCCAGATATTCATGTGCTACAGTCTCTAATCTTTGTTTTGAGAGGGTGTTGTAACTATTTTTTATTCTTACTTAGGAAAATGAAAATACAAGCAGAACTGAAGACAATAGCATGATTCCTGAAGAATTCCCAGAGAAGGAGAATCTTTTTTCTTATAATCCTCTCGGTAATGCCCAAAAGGAAAGAGCTTCAGGATTTTGTTTTTTGTTTTTTTTGCAACAGAAGACTCATTGAATAATCAGGTTTCACAAATAAACATCTGCACAATAAGATGTGATATCCCTGGCTTATCATCTTGCATATAATGAAGTAGGCTTCTATTCTTTTTTTAAAAAATAAAGATTTATTTGGGTTTTCACACATAAAATACAAGTAAAACATCTTTTTTGAAAATGGCATGGTCCCAGGTTGAATCTCTTTATACAGACACAAAACTCAATTTCATGCTCCTTTTTGTATTCTATTCCATATCTTATACTATTTTACATTTTCTACATAGTTTTCCCCTCTTAATTTTCTCAAATTTATTTTGATTATCTCATCTCAATTCAAATAATTATATTTATACTTTTGTCGGTTCTGTTTCAATTTCATATTACCTTTTCTCATTAAACAAATTGTCTCCTGTAGTTACTAATTGGAGTATGACACCGTTATATCTTTTAATTACATCCATTCAACTCTTATTTAAACTTCAATATATATCTTAAGTTTATGACCTTCAATATAATACATAATACATAACTTCCAATCGAATTCTGCTTGGTACATTCTTATAATACACACTATATTCTTTAAAAAAGAAAGATTGTAAATATATGTAATTATAAACCCTCATTCCATTCCAGTTCAGTTCTATCATTAATAATCATTAAAATCTTAACATCTTTAACACTTCTTTTCAATTAAACATAATTCCTTAAAAACACATAATCTCCATAATTAATTTTTCCCTTATTTCTCTTCACATATGTTTTATAAATCATTAAACATACCTTTTCTTACATTTATTTATTGACAAGCATTCCACTGAATTACAAGAGCTATTTTATCAGACATTTTAATCATACATTGTTTCATATTTTCTAAAATTATTTCTGCTTCTAATATAACCATACTATCTTATGTACCTTTGCAGAATCCCTTTTTCCATTAAGTTTTCACCCATTATTTCTAAATAGGCCCTGCTTCTCTATATTTTGTTTCTGTCCTTTATAACTTCTTTTCCTTTCTTTTTTCCCCTCTCATCTTCTCCCTCACCTTTTTACCCCCTTTTCTCTCCAGTTCTAATTCTCTCTTCTGCATTTCCCTCTTCTGTTGCTTTCTGATTTTATATTTATTTTTAACTCTATTTTTTTGTGAGTTGTTTTTCCCAATCTTAAACCTTCCCCCCCCCTTTCCTTTTTTCCCCCCATCTAAGATTACTTGTTCATTAAAGATGGCTTCTTCTTTGTCACAATCTTCTTGTTCTGCAGCCATTTCTTGTTGTTTCTCATAATTCCAAATCTCCATTTCTAAAAACTGAAACATGAAGCCAAAAGAACCTCTCCCTTCTTGTGCATCTTCTTTGTACTTTTAAGTTCAATTTTCAATTCTTTTAAAAGTGGAGCCATTTTAAACAGTTTTAAACAACTACCCGATTGATTTTAGTCATTCAAAACAATAACCAAGAATCCAGAAATCATCAAGTAATCCAGATAGTCCCAAGTTATATCTTATTTCTTTTTCGACTTTCTCTTCCTGGGGTTTTTGTTGCATTATTTCAGTTAGAGTGTATCTTTTGGAAGTCTTGTTGAGATTTTGCTATAAATTCTTTTTTAATTCCAGGCAGTCTCCTCCCGTCCAGATCCTACCCTTTTATTCTTTTTCTCTCCTTTCCTGTTTTCAAAGGCTTTTAATTATCCAGAAATCTTTATTATCCCTTTGACTTTTTATTTTCAGCATTAAATGCCTATTGATGTCAAAATGGATTTTTTTCCAATTTCTTGCTTAAGTGTCCTGTCAGTACAGGACAAGGAGAAAACCAAATCTTTTCTATTTCCTCCCTCCTTCGCAGCTTAAAAATCTTCTTAGGGAACAGTGTTATTGTTTTTTAACAGTTTCAATTCCAGGGTACCTTATTTGTTGCTTTTGCTGTTTGACCCGGTCAACCAAAACTTTCTCTTCTGATCTTCCTTGTGCACATTCTTTTCTGGTCGAGTTCTTTGTGGTGGCCATTTCTGAC
This sequence comes from Laticauda colubrina, assembly GCA_015471245.1. Taxonomy (NCBI): domain Eukaryota; kingdom Metazoa; phylum Chordata; class Lepidosauria; order Squamata; family Elapidae; genus Laticauda; species Laticauda colubrina. The sequence continues at coordinate 105,858,874 of BLBF01000003.1, read as the reverse complement.
CACCGCTGCAACCGCCTTCGGGAAAGGGAGTAATGGCCAGCTGGGGAGGAGAGATGTGGCTCTTCTCAACCCTGCTGGCGGTCTCCCCCCTCTTCACTACCTCTACGGGATGGCTTCACCCCGAAATCAGCCAGCTCGGGGCGCTCCAGCAGCGAGCACAGATCGAAGCCTTGCAGAGACGAGATTTCGGTCTGTTACTGAAGAAGTTCAAACTGGAAGTCCAGAAGTAAGCTTCTATTTTTGATGCAGGTTAATAAAGATCATGAAAAGTTAGAAGTTATATTGACTTAATTTAAGCAAAGTTTTAATCAAGTTTATTTCATGCTTAAGATCAAACGGGAAGTTTCATTTCATTGTATTTTGTTCTACCATTTTCCATTAACAGATTTCGAGAGTTTTGATGTTCCTGAAGAGCATCGGCTGAGCCATATGTCTTTGACTGGAGTTCCTCTTATGACCTTTGATAATGTGCCTGATAGATTTACAAGTAGCATCCCTCTGCCTCCAAAACAACCTTTAGTTTCATGGGACTATGGTAAACACTATTCAGAAAAATCTAGTAGTTGTGATATTTTGTCTTTAACTGCCTTGTTCAATTTGGGGTCTGCAACATGTATTGAAACCATAATTTCTAGTGTACTAGCTATTTATTAGTCATGTGGGCTAATAGTTTTGCAAACTGAAGTCCCAAGATACTTAGAAGGCACCTGGTTAGAAAGGGATAGAGGTAGTAGAAAAAGAAAGCACAACAATGTTTAGGAATTATCCAGTAACAGCTATTTTAAGAATGACTAAGTAAACATACTTTTAGTCACTTTAAAAATACCTAAAGTTAGAGCTAACTGTCTGGAGATATTATCATGTTTTTTTTTTTTTCAGATTGTCTGCAGTCTACTCAAGATTTTCTGGCCACTCTGGATGAAATAGTAATTGATCTTCCCCCTCCCTTGTAACAAGTAAACAAGCTATATTTTAAAGTTGTATTTTGAACAATGTTGTAACTCGTTTCATTGTTATAATAAAGAACTTGTAGTTGTAAATACGTGTAGTTGTAACTCTTGCCTTGTTTGAGCTGCTGGTAGATTTGGGAAAAAGAATTTGATATAATAAAATTATTTATTTACCATTTTTATCCCAAAGAAAAACAATTCTAATTTTAAGATGAACCCCTCCACCAAGGAGATGAATCCCCCACAAAGGAGAATATAAAAAGCAAACACCAAAGAAAAATGTTTTTTAGTACCAGTCTTTGCAGCTAATTGTCCATTCCCCTTTTATTTTAATATCTTCTACCTTCAGCAAACACAAAATGATTTCACCTATCAAATTTATAGGTAATTGGGAACAAATCACTTTTCCTATAGGGTAAGAATAATACATATATGCTTTTTATCTAGCCTTCAGGTCTGATAAAATATGCAGCTATATGCACTTGAATGTATTTAATATTGGACATATGGTGAGCTGTAAGAACGGATGCAAAGTTTTGCATCAACCCGAACTTCTAGACTGGGTTTGTACAAAATATTAGGCTAAAAATGTGATTGACTACAGTAGTTTGTTGTTGAGGGCTGTATGCAAATTCCCCCCTCCATTCCGTCTTTCATGTCACAAATGCTTAGTGCGAGCCTAGGCAGCTGAATTCATTCAACGAAGCAGGAGTTAGCATGTTGTATGAATACAGTGCAAATGTAATTCACATATAATTCTGAATTTCACCATTTTAAACATCTGGGCAATGAAACCAGGTTTAATTGTCATGAGCTGAACACCACAACCTTCCTTTTATCGCCATTGCTATTCTGGAAAATAAGTTGCATTACATAATTGAAATTCTAATTTCAACCTCCCAAATCTTAACAATCCTGTTCTGGGACATAGAAATGTCTTGTGTAGTTGAGAATGATTATATTACAAGGATCCTATTCTAAATGACAGGCCACCTAGTGACATTCATAGCTATGTGCCAGACAGGCACAGTTAATAAAATGTTTTTTTCATGGTGGAGAGCTGTTACTGTAATCTGATTCATTTAAAAACTTAATCTTGCCCTGCTCTGGTTCCAACTGTGACTGTAAGTCATGGACTATCTGTAGGGAATCGTGTAGCTGTTATGCTTTCAGGATTTACTTTTTTTTTTTTTTTTTAAGGAATTTGCTTTCACCGTGAATTCCTTTTTCCCATTGCTGCTAGGACTATGGAATCCTATTCACCATTGCTGTGATACTTTTATAATTTTTCTTGAATCCATAGACATTATTGAGCTACCTTTGTTTTAAGTTTCCCTTACAATCAAGGTTATTTCCCTCCTTCAAGTACGTTTTTGTTATTGGTTAATATGAAGGACAACAGCTTCTGTCACCTTGAAGGGGCAAATTGTGAAATAACACAAGCTGAGTATTTTCAGAAAGGGCCAGTTGATAGAATTTGTCTACCCTAAATTGGCAATTAAGGTAATTAAAGTCATCCATTACAGCTACTCAATGATGTTTTGAAAAAATCTATAGCTTAGTTTTAAATTATCCAAAAAAAACAAAAAAACCCCACCAGTATCTTATGCTTGATTGGGCAGACTTTAATTAACTTTAAGCTAGATGCTCTGTTTCTTCATCTGGATTTGTAAGCCAATGTGGATATTTTAAATGATGAGTGCAAATCTTCATCCACTCTTTCTGTCACAGTTCATCTTTGATTGTTACATTCCAGTAACCCGAATCATCTTGCCAAGATCTGCTTCACCTCTTAAATCATATTTATTTTCTTGTTCTAAGAGTTGAAGATCATCTTGTTTCCCAAAATCTGGGTGTTACTAATGAGCCAATGTTATTTCTGAAATAATATCCATTGCTAATAAGTTGTATTATTGGATTATCTGATGTTTAAAAAATTTATATATCTTGTTTGCAATATTAGTTTAATACTTTTCTAACCAAATTTGTGATGTTTGATAAAACACGTTTATCTTGGTGAGGTGTAAACCATCCTATGTTTGTAATCCATCAGTCACTAAATTCATGTTATGGTCCCAGAAATCAAATCTTTTCCACATTATTTGCATAGCCCTTTATGACTTGTGAACTTCAACTCCCAGAATTCTTGAGCCAGTCCACAAGTCATAAAAGAACCATAGTTTCCCACCCCGGCTTATAGTTTCCTTTTCCTCCTTTTTGGTTTTCTTCCATGACTCAAATACTATCTAACCAGGGGTGGGATTCAACTGGCATTACTATCGGTTCAAGTGATATATGTTTTGCTGCATGCACATTTAGAAAAAGCTTTAGCTGTGCCACCCGGACAGCTGAAAAGAGCTGCATGCAGGTGTGGAGTGCTGGAAAAGCCTGTTTTTTTCCTGTTTTTTCAACCTTAGCTGTGCTATGCAAAGAGCCCGGGTGGGCAGGTGGGCCAAACAGCAGCAAACACAGAACCGATTCGGTGTCTGCTACTCTTCAGAGCTACTGGTTCTATAGAACTGGACAGAACCGGTAGCATCCCACTCCTGTATCTAACCAGTTCACATAATGGATGGTGTGACTGTTATTTGCAGTATTGCTTGTTCTGATATGATTTAGCAGAAAGTTTTAATTGTTAAAGAACATGATAAGAATTAGAAATTCACATCCACAGCAGATGTTCATGAGTTGATGGGCTCATTCAGGAGATCTTTTCATTCTGTAAATCACCAATCTAATGACTCTGTTCTTTTGCTGGACACAACTTTCCTTCTGTCTTTATTCCTTGTCTCATTTTCTGTAGTTCTGCATTCCTCTGAAGTTTTGGAATGTTTCTTTTGAGGTGGCTAAAGATGTTTCTGAGATCTGGCATTATAGAATCATATTGTTTATGTGTCCATCTTCTGGTTGTTATTGTCCACAGGATTTGCTGCTTTGTTTTCATTATGGAAAGTTGCTTCCTCTGTTCAGCTATTTGTGTAGTACCACCTTTAATATTTAATACTGTGATTAAAACTAGACCAACAGTCAAGAAGTCAACAATACCTCAATCAAGGAACTCCCAACTGAAAAAAAATAAGCTAACAGTAAACAACAGCCTAATCAAGAAACTACCAAGAACACCCCCTTTCCCCTCCCCCCCAAGACTGGCAGGGTAAGTTTGGTATAAGTTTCAAACTTGCTGCAAATACTGGGCAGGATCACAAACTTGTCACAATCATTACAAGTCATGATTGTACAGTCCCGTTCAATAATTACTATAAGAATTATTATTAGCTTTATTATTTATTATTAGGTTAGCAAAGTATTTGCTGTTAGAGAGAAACCAAACTCCTAATTGCCCTAGAAAAACTGTTATTTTCTGTTTTTTTGCAGTGAGTTTGCTACTTTTGGGGGTCAGGCCTGTACATCAACCACACAGACTTATCTTTCTTGTGTATTGTCTCTAAGTATAAAGAGTGTGGGTCTCTCTGACATTATTTGGATGAAGATTGGAAGATGCAATCTGTTTTTTTTAAGAAATTATTCAACTATTCTCTACCTCTGTCGTAATAACATAATCATTAATTTTAAATAGGGCTGAATGAAGACGAACATCTCCAATGTTCTAAATTGTGCTGGTATAGTTTTAAGCATCTGTTTTTCTATTTAGTTGGCAGAAAGTTGCAATGAGAAACAGTTATACTGTTATTTTTTGTGAAACATAACTGCAGTGACTTCTCATTAATGCACTTTAAGCAATGTGTGAAATTTTTGACTGCAGAAGGAGTCCTTCCAAGTGAAATTCACTGCCAAAAATAGATTATTTATAGTGATGAATAGGCTGATGTGAATATTGTACATTGATAGGCCCAAATGGACAATAATGGTGAACCGAGCAGAACTGATTTGTGTGATCAAAAATGAAGTGGACGACCTGTGACAGCAACTGATGAGTTTCACATTTAAGGGCAATTGGTAACTCATTCAAAGGGAAATTGCCATCAAGTTTGGCATTTCACAGGAACATGGTCACATTATTGATGTTTTTCAGTATTGTAATTTTGTACAAGATGGGTTCATTGCATAGTGACAACATGACAAGAGTTGAAATTTGCTATCAATTGCTGTCCTGCCAGAAGGTGAAGGGGAGGATTTTTTTTTTTTTTACAATGTTGTGATGACCTGGGGCGTGGCACAAAAGCAACAAAGTCACAAAAGTAGATAAAGTCCCTTCAATACCTCCAACTTGGCCCTCAATGTCCAGTTATCATCGGCTGGAGAAACAACTCTCCCAAGAACAGTTTTTAAAGGGAAGAAATTCAATCTGAATTCAAAGTACATATAAATTATAAATAAAAACCAACACAAACCACACTGCAGCAATTAACGAGACAGGGCAAAATAAGGAATTGCAGACTTCAAAAGATAACAAAACACACATAGTTGGGAGGACACTAGAACCTAGATAAGACTTGATAGAAAAACTTCCGGTTTGCAGGGCTTCGGCGGCAGGTAGGAATCTGCGATCGTGAGCAGTTTCTGCCTGGCCTTGCTGCCGGAGTGCCCCGAGCCAGCTGGCTTCAGGGCTAAGCTACCCTGTAGAGGTCGGTGAAGATGGGGAAGACTCCAGCAAGGTCGAGGAAAGCCGCATCTTTCCTCCCCAGCTTGCTAAACTTCCTTTCCCGAAGGCAGTAGAGCGACGGTCAGAAAAGGCCGCCTCAAGGAAGCCCTCATCCGGAAAAGAATGTGCAGGAGGAAGAAAGTGCTGAAGTGAAAGTTTTGGCTGACCGGGATAAGAAGAAACAAGGCATCCTGGAATTTAAACTTAAAAAAAAAAGAGATACATTGCTCCCAAAGAAGACTCGGAAGCAGCGAATGAAAGTGAAAAGGGAAAGTTGTTTTTTTTTCACTCTCCTTCCTTACGGTGACAGCAAACAGATGAATGAGAAATCGGAAAAATCTGCTTTGGCATCAACAGGTATTTAAACTGGAAAATTTAATGCCAAGAGGATAATAAAGATTTCTGAATATAAAAGGCAAAAAAAAAAAAAAAAAGAGAGAAAGAAAAATTTTTTTTTGCTGCAAGTGGGAAGGGAGAGGAAGAGAATAAGAACAGGATTTGGAAAGAGGAGATAGCCTGGAATCGAAAGAATCTAAAGTTAAATTTTAACAGGACTGCTAAAAGATACATTTGAACTGGAACTTTGTAACTAAATACTAACCCCAGGAAGAGAAAGTGAAAAAAAGGAAGAAAGTGTAAAAAGAAACAGCTTGTGTGTATTTGGATTGTTTGGTGACTTTGGGACTTTTGGAATTATATTGGAAGGATTAAAACACTTGGGTGGTTGTTTTAAAAGAAGAAAAAAAACTATATAATGGCATCACTTGTGGACGAACTGAAAATAGAATTTAAAAAATATAAAGAAGAGGTGTCAGGCGGTGCTCCATTCAAAATGCAAGAAAGAAATACTTAGACTCTTTAATTTAGAGAAAAGTTATCTTTTACTGAAAGTGAAGTGGTAGCAAAACCAGAGAATTCTGAATCTGAGGAATTAGGCCCATAAATCACATATACAAAGTGATGGAAGTGTTCCCACTCCCAACAGTTCAAATGAAATTTCCAATTAGAAATCGTGAATATGATCATGTGGGCATCTTCTGGTGATGATGAGGCCTCTGTCCGTTGATGATGAGGCCTCTGTCCGTTGACCTTGGCATACTTTGATAACGGGTTGCAGTTGCGCAGAGAAGAGAAAGCTAAGCGAGAAATAGAAACCTAACTCTGATGTATGCTTCCCCCCCTTCATTTATACAACAGAAAAATGTAACACTCCAGCTCACTTCCCAGATTCATCCCACTCTCCCCTCCCCCCGTTTCTTATGACAGCCGAAAGATGCAAAGCGATAGTAGAAGATCTTGAAGGCTGACATTCGGCCCTCCTAGAAAAAGGAAAACCGTCAGTCCTAGAAGAGAGAGGAAAAAATAAAAAGACAATAATTAATCATTGGACAATTACAAAGGAATACACTCCTAGGGCTTATCAGGATACTTGGAATGAAATGCTTCGATCAACTTAGGGGCTTTAACATCAGTGTCGTTAACCCATTTGGCTTGTGAAGAAGGGAAATGTTTCCAGGCTACAAGGTACTGGAGCCGACCCCTCCATTTGTGAGAGTCCAGAATTTCTTTAACTTCAAAATGTTGTTCACCTTCAATCAGTATTGGTAAGGGAGGGTCAGTCTGGATGGGTCTTAAATCAGAAGTATGTTCAGGTTTTAACAAACTAACATGGAAAACCAGGTGAATTCGTCAAAGAGTTTTTGGTAAGTTCAGTTGGACTGTTACAGGATTTATAATCCACTCAATCATGAAAGGACCAACGTATTTAGGACCAAGCTTCTTTGACTTTTGAGTGGTTTGCAGGTATCTGGTGGACATGAAAACTTTGTCACCCACCTACTTTATATAATTTCTGTGGAGATCTTTTCTTGTCTGCAAATTTCTTATGAGCTTGATGGGCCTCATCTAATGCTTTACGTGTTATGTAAGTTAAGTTGGCCAGTTAAGTTGGAATTGAGTTATCCATTCATCCAACGAATGGATGTTAGGCCTTTCACGAGGAAGTTCAGGTATGGGTACAAAATCTTGTCCCAAAGCCACTTTAAACGGAGTGAATCCAGTACTACTATGTACGGAGTTGTTATATGCCACTTCAGCAAATGGTAGTAAGTCAGACCAGTTATCTTGTTGATAATTTATATAACATCTAAGATACTGTTCTAACACTGCGTTAGTCCTCTCACAGGCCCCATTGGTTTGGGGGTGGTGGGTGGAGCTTAAGCCCTGGGTGGAGCCTATCAACTTCAGGAACTCTTTCCAAAAATTTGAGGTAAATTGGACCCCTCTGTCAGAGATTATGTGTTCCGGAACGCCATGTAACCTATAGATATGTGAAATAAACAGTTTAGCCAACATCTTAGCAGATGGACTTTTGGAACAAGGTATGCAATGTACCTGTTTGGAAAACAAATTGGTTACCACCCAAATAACTGTGTTTCCACTGCTTTCGGGTAATTCTACTATAAAGTCCATAGAGATTTCCTTCCAGGGGGCTGTTGGTCTAGTTACATTTTGTAATAACCCTGCCGGCTTACCAGGAGGTCTCTTTGCCGAAGCACAAATGGGACAGCTAGCTACATAAGCTTCAATGTCCTTCTTTAAAGTAGGCCATCAGAATTGCTGCTTAACCAGGTGTAAGGTTTTCACAAATCCAAAGTGACCAGCTGCTTTAGAATCATGAGCTTCTTGTAGTATTTGGCCTCTCAGCACTTGTGACACATACAACTTGGTCCCCCCCCCAAGCCAAACTATCTCTAACTGTATAGTCTTTCGAATGGGCCAAGAACCAATCATCAAGTTTTAAAGCTTCTTTTAGTTGTTTGGTTAGGTCATTCGATAAATCCACTTCTTGTTTCTTCTTTTGTGTTCTGGTGATCATTGGGGCGGCTAGATGTTTGGTTGAAACAATTGGACTTATCACCTCCTGGTGAATACTATTATATTGGGGTAGTCTAGAGAGATCATCCGCCATGAAGTTCTTCCCCCCTGGAATGTACTTCAGTGAGAAATTGAACTGCTTGAAATACTGGGCCCAGCGAACTTGTTTAGGGGACAGCTTCCGAGGCATTTTTAAGGCTTCCAAATTTTTATGATCAGTCCATACCTCAAATGGATGTTTTGCTCCTTCCAGGAAAAATGTCTCCAGGTTAGTAAGGCCCAACGAACTGCAAAAGCTCCTTCTTCCCAGACGGCCCACCTTCCTTCAGTTTCAGACAGTTTACGGGAGGTATACGCACAAGGCTGTAAGGTCCCTTTCTCGTTGATTTGAAGTAACACCGCTCCAACGGCCAGATCACTCGCATCGGCTTGGATCACGAAAGGAGCCTCCATATCCGGGTGCTTTAGTACTGGTTCTGCAGCAAACAGTTGTTTTAGCTTTTCAAAAGCTGCTTGGCATTCCATGGACCACTCCAACGGCTTACTCGGCCTTGGCTTCACCTCCCCTTTTGTTTTTAAGAGATTTGTGATGGGCATTGCTATCTTAGCAAAAGTCGGGATAAATTACCGGTAAAAATTTGCAAATCCCAAGAAGCTTTGAAGTTGTTTTCTGGTACGTGGTACAGCCCATTTCAATACGGTACGCACTTTCTCTGGATCCATTTCTATGCCCTCAGATGAAATGCAATATCCCAAATAGTCAATTTTGTTTTGATGGAATTCACACTTGGATAGTTTAGCATACAACTTAGCGGCACACAGTTTCTGTAGAACCGACCACACCAGTTTCACATGTTCATCCAGAGTTTCCGTGTAGATAAGGATGTCATCAAGATAAACCAGAACCCCCCTGTATAAATGTTCATGTAACACTTGATTGATCATCTGCATGAATACAGCTGGGGCCCCTTGTAAACCAAAAGGAAGAACGTTGAATTGGAAGCAACCCATCGGGCAGTTAAAAGCGGTCTTCCACTCATCCTCTTCCTTAATTCGAATTCGATGGTATGCTTCTCTCAAATCCAACTTCATGAAAATCTTCCCCTTGGTGAGGTGGGCCAACATGTCCTTCATCAAAGGCAGGGGGTACACGTTTTCCACAGAAATGACGTTCAAATTTCTGTAATCCACCACCAAGCGTTTGGAGCCATCTTTCTTTTCACGGAACAACACTGGGGCCGCTACCCGGGGCCTAGCAGGTTGGATGAAACCACGTTCCAGATTTTTATCTATAAACAGTCTTAGCTCCTCTAATTCCCATGGTGTCATTGAGTACAACTTCTGTTTCGGGAGCTTCACCCCAGGCAAAATTTCAATAGAACAGTCTGTTGACCGGTGAGGCGGGAGCTCATCCGAGGCCTTCTCACTCACCACTTCCTTTAAATCCCAATACTCTTTTGGAATTTTCTCCTCCCCTTTCACGGGTTCGGTACCTGTGGAAGCTATTTCAATCGGAATCTGAAGCTTCGGCTGAGATCTCCCTTCTTTTTCCGGTCGTTGCTTGGTGCGTATGCGCAACAACCCCTTTCTCCAATTAACCTGGGGGTTCCATTTCCAGAGCCAGGGCAATCCTAGTATTAATGGTTACTCCATCCCAGGGACCACAATAAAGCGCAGTCTCATCGTGGTTTCCCATGATCATTTCTGTAGGTTCCGTGATAAAGCGTGCAGGGCAACCTCCAGCCACTGATCCATCTAATTGGGCAAAGGAAATGGGCACCTTTAAAGGTTTTAGTTTTAAGTCCATTTTCTCCACTACTTCCGTGTTGATTATACACCTTGTGCACCCAGAATCTAATAGGGCTAGCATTTCCCCTTCAACCCCTGAATTTGGTACCCTCAACTTCACCGGAATGATCATAGGTCCCAGGCTTGGACTTACCAGGAAGTCGTCTTCCGAGTCGAAATCATCCTCAGTGGTAACTGGGGAGTCTGACTCTTCTTCCACGGGAGGGGCGACCTCTGCCATCTGTTTCGACTTGAGGCTTCGCTGGGGATTTTTCAGGTTTTTTCCCTTCCTTTGGTGCGCCCTTTGGTTCCAGCTTGACTTTGCAGTTTACAGCCCGGTGACCTTCCTTTCCGCATCGAAAACAGGCAAAGGGGATGGGTCTTGCTGTCACTCCTCCTCTCTGAGGTTTGGGAATCTCTTGAGGATGTGGGGGGGAAGGTTTGCTCCACCCAGAACCTCCCCGCCGTTAAATCAATTCCCACTTCTGCCAGCAAGTACCACATCTGCAAGTCATTTGGGTCTCTTCTAGCAATGCATCTCTGGTGCACATCTTCATTTAAACCATCTTTAAACAGTTCTATCAGGGCTTCCTGGGACCAGCCTCGGATATGACGTGCTAACTGTCTAAATTCTTGGGTGTAGTCAGCCACTGACCTCCGCCCCTGATTTACAGTCTTTATCCTTATCTGGGCCTTGCGCTCTCCCAATGGGTCCTCAAATCTAGTTTGCAGTGCAGTCATGAACAGGTTATAATTCATCAACTGGGAAGCATTATCATTATGCAGGGTCACCATCCATTCTGCAGCTGTTCCCTCCAGAGCCCTGGTAACACATCTCACTTTGGCTGCTTCTGAGGGAAAATCCTCCCCGTATTCTTCCATATAGCTCCAAACTTGGGCTAGGAAAAATCCCAAGGTTTTGGGATCTCCCCCGTATCTTACTTCTTATGGAGGCAGCCTAGGAGCTCTACGCCTTCTAGGAATTACACCTCCCGCTGAGGGCCCCGGGGCTGCTGCTGGATCGGGTTGATTTAAGGGAGAGGGGGCTGCTCTGCTTCTTCTAGCTGGGACTACTCCCCCTTCCCCTTCATACCTTTGTGAAGCTTGGAGTTGTTCAAAGGATTCATCAAGGAGTCTCCTGGCTTGATTCAGTGAGAGTTCTCTCTTTTCCTTCTCTTGCCATGGCTCCTCTTTTCCACGCCGGTGGATGATGGTGATCCCAGGGGGGGGGTCCTTTTCTGGATCTTTCCAGCCAACCCCCACCGACCATCTGGGCTTCACAGCTGGATCCTCTTCCAGATTGAGCTCTGCTAACGATTGGGCTTCCTGGACCAGCAAATAATCTTGCCCTCCAATGGCTCCCAGATCTTCCTGGTCACTAGTTGAAGATGACATGATGTTCAGGCCCCCTCAGAAGAAAATTGGACGTTTTCTCCGGGTGGGCTGGTAGAGTCAGATTCAGAATAATGTCAGGCGATGCTCCATTCAAAATCCAAGAAAGAAATACTTAGACTCTTTAATTTAGAGAAAAGTTATCTTTTACTGAAAGTGAAGTGGTAGCAACCAGAGAATTCTGAATCTGAGGAATTAGGCGCGTAAATCACATATACAAAGTGATGGAAGTGTTCCCACCCCCAATAGTTCAAATGGAACTTCCAATTAGAAATTGTGAATATGATCATGTGGGCATCTTCAGGTGATGATGAGGCCTCTGTCCATTGATGATGAGGCCTCTGTCCGTTGACCTTGGCATACTTTGATAACAGGTTGCAGTTGCGCAGAGAAAAGAAAGCTAAGCGAGAAATGGAAACCTAACTCTGATGTATGCTTCCCCCCCCTTCATTTACACAACAGAAAAATTTAACACCTCCAGCTCACTTCCCAGATTCATCCCACTCTCCCCTCCCCCTGTTTCTTATGACAGCCGAAAGATGCAAAGCGATAGTAGAAGGTCTTGAAGGCTGCCAAGAGGAACAAGAAGGGAAGGGCTCTCTTGGTTCAGTTTTTCAATTCTTAGAAATGGCGATCTTTACCTACGAGAAACTACAAGAAAAGACTACACAACAAGAAGATTGGGACAAAGAAGCCATCTTTAAGAAACAAGTAACTTTACTTGGGGAAGAAAGGGGAAAGAGGGGAAAGAGAATGAAGAATTTGAGATCTAAAAAAACAACCAAAAAAGGGAAAAATAAGGTGAAAAATGGATATAACGTGAGAAAGCAACAGAAAAAGGGAATACAGAAAAGGGAAATTGAGGTGGAGAGACAAGGGGGTAAAAAGGGCAGAGAGAAAAAGCAAAGGAGGAGGGAAGAGAAGAGAAGCTACAAGGATGTGAAGCAAGATGTAAAGAACATGACTTATTTTGAGATAAGAGAAGCTACAAGGGTGTGAAGCAAGATGTAAAGAACATGACTTATTTTGAGATAATGGGTAAAATATAATTGAAAAAGGGATTCTGCAAAGGTACATATGATTGTATTGTTATATTTGTATTTAGAAATATATTAGAAAATTGGAAACAATGTATGATTTAGTGAAACATTTCTGAAAAAAATAAATAGAATGAATTAAATGAGAGAATTAATTTAGAAAGGAATGGGAACATTTTAATGACATAATGTTTTAAAATGGAAGTGAAGCGAGGGGGAAGTAATCATGGAAAGTTTAGAAATGTTCCCAAAGAAGTATGATACCTGTCTGAAAAGTAATGTGTTAAATGTTTAAAATTTAAATGAATATTAACATTAATGATAGAATTGAATTGGTATGGATCCTTGTTTTCATTATATATTTATACTTTTCTTTTTCTTTTTAAAATGTAGTGTCTAGCTTTAATGTACTACGCAGAATCCGAATGGAAGTTATGTTTTATATTAAGTGTTATAATTTTAGGGGAAAGATATAAAGGCGTCATTCTCCAATTAGTGACTACAGGAGGAATTTTGTTTAAGGAGAAAAGATAATAGATAACTGAAATAGGACAGACAAAGAATATAAATATAATGATCTGATTTAAGATGAAACAAATAAAATAAAATTAAGAAAGTTAAAAGAGGGGAGGAGCCATATAGAAAATGTAGAATGGCAATAAGATATGGAATGGTATATAAAAATGAGCATGAATTTGAATTGGTGTCTGTACAAAGAGATGTAACCCAGGATCAGGCTGCTTTCAGAAAAGAGTTTTTATGTTTTCATATTCTGTGTTGTGTTTGTCTATGTTTGTTTCTAAAAATCAAAAAAAATTCAAAAAAAAAAAGACTTGACAAACAAAGATAATTCACACTTTGCTTCCAGCAAGGTGCTGTGCGCAAATGCCCTTTTAAAATCCTGTTTTCCCAGCTGCAGCTAATGAAGGGAATCAGGACCCTTTTCTCCCCTATAACCCCTGTAACTCACATTGCTCCCTTCTCCATTCCTCCCTGCATGCTCTAGGATGAAGAAGGGCTGGCCGTGGGTTTTCCTCTGAATGCCCAGCCTGACTGTGCCCTTCCCCAGTTTCTTCCACAGCCACCTGAGCCACACTCCCACTCCCTGTCAGCTGCTTGACCTCACCCTCGGAATCAGATTCCAACAGGAGCATGACAAACATCATGGTTACAGCTTGGGTGTGATTCCAATACAGAATTAATGACATGGATTTTCTTAAGTGTAGAAGCCCTCTCATTACAACACTCAAAACATTTGAAACACAGCTAAGCAGAATTTGGAATATGAAGAAAGACATTTTGCTGCAACATGACAACATTGTGCTTCATATTTCATGAATCATCCAAGAGATGCCTGTGCTATCCCATATGCCACATAGACCAGACTTGCCAGGGACCTTCCATCTTTCTCCAAAACTTAAGGTGCATCTTTGCTTGGCTCATATGAAAAGGTGGAAAAGACTGTTAGGAGCTGGTGAAGAAACCAAATGTGGAGTTCTTTCATGATGGCCCTTAGAAGCTTGTCTATCACTGAGAAAAGTGAATAGTGAATAATGTTGATAATGTAGAGAAGTAAAACGGAACAAAAGAGCTAATTTCAAGGATTATTTTCCTGTTTCATTTATTAAAATATCCCCATTTAAACTAAAACAATGGAAGTGAATATATTAAGTTTCATTCAAACTTTGTATTTGAATTTGGGAAAATTAGTTCCTAATATAACATCATCCAGCAGAACATAATTGTGTAATTTATTGAAATAATATTAATCACATAAAAACCCCATGTGTTGTATATAACCTCAGAAATTGTATTAAGAAATGCAGAAAGTGATGACTCTGTTGAATAGAAATATGTGTGATGAATATTTAATTTACTTTGCTTCTGGAACCTTTAACATTAATTTATTGCTAAAATAGAATTTTAAGCATGGAAGCAAAGTCTTCAAACACATAAAATATGGTGCAACTACATACTGCTGATGAGTGGGTCTAAAGTTTGGTTGTTGGAATGCTGTGTTCATACAAGGTAAGGCACAGCTGTGTGCACTTGTGAATGATACTAAAGGCAGAATAACAATTTTAAAACATTTCTTGTGATTTGGTACTCTGTGGGGATTTTGAAAACAAAAACACAAAGCTTTAAAAAATTGCATTAAAGACATAAAATGCGAGGGAGTAAGCAGTGTAAGCATTGTGCCAGATGGAAGGACCAGCCACCCCTTACCTTCATTGTGGCCTTGTGCAGATTTGTCTTCCAATCACAGCAATGGAATTTTTATGAAGTGGTTATAATTCTGGCTTGCTTATCTTTAGGCTTGGAGAAAACTATCTTCCATCTAAAATTCCCTTCTGATTTTCAGGAAGAGCTTAACGGTCACACAGCATGGCCTTTATAATACTTGCAAGATGGTTTTTGTAGTACTATTGCACTAGCTAACTAACATGAGTTTTCTTGTATTTTCATGTCCCATGTTGCTTACTTGGATTGCATAAGAGTTGCCTATGTATAATAACTTATAAAAAACAGTGAAGTTAATTGTAGGGAAGCCTTTCTTTTGGGGTATCAGTTAAAGCTCCCCTTCTTTTTAAAGTTTCATTTTACACAGTTACTCACACCTACCAAATGTTTTGTGTTCGAACATGAAGAATATCAAGAAAAGGCAAAGTGGGATGGGGGAGAGGAGTTGAACTCAGAAAGAAAATTAAGATATTGGTCACATCAATTTCCTTTTTCAAATCTGCCTAATGACCATTTTCCTGGCCCCTCAGCTTGCAAGTATCCATGGGGAATATAAGAAGTGAATCAAATAAAAGGAGGGTTTGCAGCCACACCTATAGCTTCATACCTGAAGGAAGGAGAAATGGAGGGGTGGATGCTATGACAGTAAATATTTTGCATTGGTACAATAAATCTATTTGGAAAAGATGTTAAAGAATTTGAAAGCTAATGTCCTTGAACAATGATATGTATTTTGGAAATTGCTATGGATAAAGATTGGTCTGCCATTTGAATATTGAATTCCTCTTTTGTTTGGGCTTTGGGCATTGAGAGCACCTTTGGATGCTTTCCCACTGTGAGAAATCTCTTCTTCCTCCAACTTCTATCTCGACTTTCAGGATTGTGGCTGAAAACCTCTAAATGTCCCAGTGTGTGGTCATTTTTATTATATCTCTCTCGATATATGTTACCAATATATATTTCAAAAATCAATAACAAAATAAAATACATTTTGGTCTTCATCTTAAACCATATTTGGTAAATAAGGTAAACTTCACTCTTTTAGGATTTGGTTTATATTCTATAATGCTTGAGTCATGTTTAATGTTGCAGTTTAAAGAAAAAAAAGTTTCTTTCCAACAACAGCAGCAACAACAACTTGTTACAATCTCCCCATGGTTGAAGCCATAGTAGCTTCCATACAGGCATGATGATGCTATATTTTTATTTCTAGTGCCTTTTAAAGAGTGTGAATCTTTTTCTCCAGATCCACATTGAAATAGGCTAAATGTGGAAGTTTAGTTTTTGTCGCAGGAGATCAATGATCTGAGAAGTTACTCAGAATTTAGCTTTAAGGGGAACAAATCTTTGGCTTCTGGTGAATATAATTTTCCAAATGGACTAAGTTTTATGACAAAATGTCTGAAATTCGATGCACAAAGTGCTTCATAATGTTATAATGAATGCTTGACACAAAGAGCTATGAGACTTGTAGCTGAATTCTGTTTTCTTAGCAATAAACTTTACTACTTGTAAAAAATATTGTCTAAGTACACGCCTTTTCTCCTCTGCACTAAAGTGATTTACTTTTTCCTTTCTAATAAGTGGTTTCCCCAAAGGACACCAAAGGCCTCCAAAAATGGTTTTCTTATTAATCATGTCAAATCAACTTGCAGTGCAATCCTTGATATATTTATTTAAAGATAAACCCTGCTAGATAAATAGGATTTAGTGAAATGAATGCATGATACAATTATTAAATTATCAATACACGTCTAGTAATTCTTATACATGCTATAGTAAACTGGGGATAGAGGAATATTTATCTTTGTTGGGCTTTGGTGCACTAACTTAATATAGTACCATTAATAGAACTTAATATAGTACCACAATAGAACTATTTCTAATTGTCTGTGCTCTTCCTTTTATCTGGTGGTCTTGGCAGGATAAGTATTCCAAATTAAACAATTTCAACAATAGTAATAATATCATAACATTGTAGTAATATTGGCTTAGGTCTTGGCTTAGGTCTATGCTGAATCTAATAAATATACACCATCCTTCCTTCTCTTTCTTCTAGATTTTACCCACCAAACAAATGCTGTCTTTTCTTTCTTTAGAGGACAACTATGTAATACCAGATCTCTTTCCAATTATAACAGATTCAATTAAAAAAAAAAGATGGATGGGCAGGAGTGTGTTAGAAGCCTTCTCAGAATATATAATACAGTCCAGTGTTTCAAAATCACAAATTGCACAGTGCTGGACCTAAAGTAAGGTTGCAAGCACCCATATTTAAAACACGCTTCTTGGTAGCCTCAAAATAAAAGTGAAATAAAAAAAGAATGCATGAAACTGGAGTGCCTACAAGCATGCTTTGCAGAGAAAAAATAGGGTTTTAAGATTTTAATGCTAAGATTAGCATGGCTAGGCGAATCTATGCAATCAGGCAAAGAATTGCATCAGATTCTACCTCTCTCTTTTATACTGTTGTGGGAAATAAGTTATGGATTCCTTCACTCCTACTCTCACTTTTCTAAATTACATATGGTCCAGTTACAGTCCCATTGTTAGGGAGACTTCATTGTTAAGAGGAAGGGGAAAAAATGTACAACATTCTACTATCTTCCACCAGGGGTTTTCTATAGAAATAAGATGCAGGAACATGTTGGAAGAAATGCCCTCTGGGTTCAGTTCCAAGTGGGAAGAAAGACATTGGAAACGTGGAGGCTGCTTGGAAGAATAGTTTAATGGTGAAGCAGGACCATCAAGCACGTGTGATTCTGGGTAGATGACCACATGGAAGAGAGAGAAAGAGATTTATACCCTCTCTTGGGCTTTGAATTTGAGCTTCCTGTTCCTATGGCAAGGGTCCTATTGGAACCATTCCTATTGGTTGCAGTCAGACTCCCATGGGGCTCTGCAGTCATAGATTAGGTTGTCAGTTGAATCTTTCTGGGTGAGGCAATGGAGGGCAGTTTCCTATTGTGGCTGAATGACTTTGCCCTGAAGGATAATCCCATCATCCTGGAGCTGAGTCTTTTGTTTTGGATATAGACTGGCCCAGTTTTTTATCTTGTAGATAAACTGGCACCAAAATATCTGCTGGAGGTAGGGAGCTGGGCTCTTTTGTTTCTGTTTCCTTTAAGATTTTTATTTCTCTTTTAGGGGAAATATTTTGCCTTTTTAATATTTCCTAAAATATTTCATTCTTCTAGGAGAGGGGTGGGCACTAACTTTCTACAAACATATATCCAAAGATACTGATTCCAACTCATTTCCCATGAGATGCATCAGCAGGAATTAATTACCATTTTATGTTTTGAATATTTGTAGTGCAGCAGAGGCTGTAGCAGTTATTTGAGCCCAAGAAAAAGAAAGAAAATATAATATATAAATGCCACTATTTGGTTTTCGCACTGGTATCACTGTGGCACTGAATACAGGAACAGAGAGAATCTATTCTGAGGAAAATGGAAGGGAGCATCAGAGGATCCATTCTTTCTCTTATAGGAGACAGTTAAAACATTGCTGTATTCAAGGCTGGCTGTTCCATTCCCTTTACTTGAATATAAGGGGGCAAAGGGTACAGAAGACCATGCAGAATTATGGATTTTTGTTGCATTTAGGAATGTGATGAATTAATTCAGCCAAGCAAAGCAAAAAGACGATCATTTTAATAAGGGTACACAGTTGTTCTGTATAAAATGGTATACTCCAAACTATGCAATCTGATTGGCTAAGAAACTAAGCATTGGATTGGTTCACTAGGAACCAATCCAAAAAAGCCGCTGAAAGGCAACAAAGTTAAATAGCTGCCATTGGCTACAAGCTGGCAGGCAAGCCTGTATAAAAAGGCTGCCGCAGCTTCAGCCAAACTGTTCCGTTACTGTTGCTTACTTGAATAAAGACTTTGTTGTTGGAACCCGGTCTACCTCACGTTTTTTCCCGGATGGAACACTGGCTACGAGGATGGGATCGTCTTAAACGCGAGACCAAGCCCGCGGCAGAAAGAATTCCAGCCTAAAATAATGGCTGGGAATAACGCGCCACCCGCACCCTTCAATCCCAACGAAGAGGATTGGAAGTCATACGTAGACCATTTCCTGATGTTCTTAGAGAGCAATGAGATGGAAGAGATCTCAGACCAGCGGAAGAGGGCTGTCTTCCTAACGCATTGTGGACCAACCATTTTTAAAATGGCCAAAGCATTGGCGAAGCCCAGAGATGTGAAACAAATGACCTGGTCTGAACTTCACCGAATGTTAAAGGCCCACTACACACAAGTAGTGTCAAATCTCATCAAGTGGCACAAGTTCTACAAAAGGGATCAGAAGGAAGGCGAAACCATTGCTGACTTCGTGGCAGCTCTCCAACAACTGGGGGGAGCTTGCGAATTCCTGAACTTAGACGAAGCCATGAGCGATCGAGTTGTCTTAGGTCTGAGAGACTCTAACTTACAAAGTAAGCAACTAAATAAACCCAATATTACAGTGGCTGAAGCAATCACAGAAGCCACTGCTGCAGAAGCCGTGAAAAAGTCAGCGGCCACGATGAAATTAATGAACTCCAATACTGATGCGATGACCCTACCCAGGGGAAAGAAGCAAGCTCCCACCACAACTCATCATGAAGAATTGGACAGTCCATCTGAAATGGAAGATGAGGATGATGAGGTCCATCGCCTGTACGCCAACAAAAAAAGGCGCAAAAAAAGAAATTGGCAGGAATGCGCTGGCTGCGGGGGAAACCACCCTCGAGCTGATTGCAGATTCCTTGATGCCATATGCCGAGCTTGCAAGAAGAGGGGACACATCAAAAAAGTCTGCAGGGATTGAAAAAATAACAGCCCAAACAGACGCAGTAACTCCTCACTACCAGCGGAAGCAAAGCAAGCCGAAAAGAAATGGGAGCGCAACAGACGAACCAGCAACTGAGAAAAGACCCATCAAACTGTCACTATTGGAAGCGCCCAGACAGAAAGCGGAAGAAAAGTCAAAATTGTTGTAAAAATTGAAGGAAGCCCCTGCGAGATGGAAGTCAATTCAGGATCCTTCCTGTCAATGGTGTCTTGGAACATAGTCAGATGGCTGGTTCCAAACATCAAATTAAAAGAACTTCAGAAACAAAAATTAACTGTAAAAGACTACCAAGAAAACTGAATCCCTGTGGTAGGTCTAGGACATTTCCGAGTCACATACAAGCAGCACGCTGAAGTCCTGCCCCTAACCATAGTTGACCGGGACCGCCCCAGCCTCCTGGGGATCGAATGGTTCGCACCATTGGGCATCGGAATGACTGGGGTGAGCCGAGTAGCCGCAACCGACTGGGAAGAGAGCCTGATACAAGAGTTTCAGGATGTCTTTGACGGCACCTTAGGCAGGTACCGGGGGACCCCAATTTCCTTTAGTTTAGACCCTCAGGTAGCACCTAGAAGATTAATAGCCAGACGAGTCCCCTTTGCTTTAAAGGCCAAAATTGATGAACAATTAAATATATTAATTGAGCAAGGGGAACCAATTGACCATGCTAGATGGGAGACACCAATAGTAACACCTGTTAAACCTGATGGGTTGGTACGCATCTGTGGAGGCTACAAGGCTACCCTGAACCATGCGTTGCAGCAAAGCGCATACCCTGTACCAATCGTGCAACATTTACTGCACTCGCTAGGGGAGGAATTTTTTTTGCCAAGCTCGATTTAGCCCAGGCATATCAACAGCTTCCAGTAGACCCAATAATGACCAAAGCACAGACAATAGTAACTCACAGAGGGCCATTCAAATGTAACAGACTTCAATTTGGAGTGAGCGTTGCCCCAGGCGTTTTCCAAAGCCTCCTGGAATGCCTACTAAATGGAATTAAAGGGGTCGTGCCATGATGACGTCCTAATTTCGGCTAAAAACATGACCCAATTAGAGAAAAGACTGAAAGAAGTACTAACAAAATTTAGAGAATCCGGCCTGAAAGTCAAAAAAGAAAAATGCTGTTTAATGACTGATCGCGTCGAATTTTTGGGGTATTTAATTGACGGTGAGGGTATACACCCTACAAAAAAAAAAGTCAAGGCTATGAGAGACGCACCACAGCCAAAACCCAAAATGGAATTACAAGCATTTTTGGGTCTAATAAACTTCTATAACATATAACTCCCTCACAAGGCAACGATAGCTGAACCGTTACACCATTTATTGGATAAGAAAACTAGTTGGACTTGGGGGCATAGAGAACAAAAAGCATTCCAAGGCATAAAAAATCTATTAACCTCAAACACTGTTCTTATTCAGTTTAGTAACACACTTCCATTGACGGTCACTTGTGACGCCTCACCGTTTGGATCGGTGCCATCCTGAGCCACCAACTGCCTGACAGAAGAGAGGCACCTGTTGCCTTTTACTCGAAAACACTTTCTAAAGCAGAATGCAACTATAGTCAACTAGACAGAGAAGCCCTGGCAATTGTCGCCGGAGTTAAACGTTTTCACGAGTATTAAATAAGCAAAATGAACAAAGTAAACTGCATTAAGTGTCTTAAGAAAAGATAAACTTTCTTAGCTAAACTTTATGACTGTATTAAATAAGCAAAATGAACCAAGTAAAGTGTCTTAAGCAAAGGTAAACTTAATAAGTAAACAACAGTCTCTGACACTATTCTCAGTCACTCTGAGAATTGGAGTGGTTCACTAGGAACCAATCCAAAAGAGCTGCTGAAAGGCGGCAAAGTTAAATAGCTGCCATTGGCTACAAGCCGGCAGGCAAGCCTGTATAAAAAGGCTGCCGCAGCTTCAGCCAAACTGTTCCGTTACTGTTGCTTACTTGAATAAAGACTTTGTTGTTGGAACCCGGTCTACCTCACGTTTTTTCCCGGATGGAACAATAGTGTATTTGCATATATTAGGAAGCTGAGGTTCAAGCCGGCTTACTCTCCTCTAGCAAAATAAACAATTTACATATAGTGTACATTCATCTAGGAGAAGAACTCTTGGCTAAGCAGTTAAAATCCACAGCCATTTCCATAAAGAAACAGGAAACTATCTGATTTTATGAAGCAAACCTATTTTTTGAAGATTGAAATAAACACAACTTAATTTTTGTTGAACAATGAAAAAATTGACCCTTTCCTGGTACACAACTATCTTGCTTCCAGAGTCATAGAATTATGAACTGGGTACTTAAAAGGTGTTCCAATTCTTTACTCAGTTCAGTGTAGCAATCCACTGAACTATCCCTGACAAGTGGCCAGCCCAATTTGAAAACCTCAGGTAAGGAAGTATCCATCACTATTATAGGATAACTCTTGTGCTCTTTAATCATCATTACTGGCTGGAAATTCTAATAATTGGTCTGAATGCCCTTCCTTTTTAATATTTTGAAACATCTCTTACTATCCGTTTTTGTAGGATATCGTCAACCTATACATAACAACTTTTTAGATATTTGTAAATATTTGTTTTTCAGGGTAAATATGCCAGGTCCTTTACTGTTCTTTATTTTCTTTAAGGACTCTTTAAGAACAATGGAACTATTAATTTCTGATCTGAATTTTGAACTCGCTTCTAGCAATAAAATATTCATCTTATATTGGCCTTTATAGCTACTTTCTCATGTTCAGCCAGAGGGACTTTAATATTTTTAGATTTTTCTCATATGTTGTAGTATCATGGTTGAGCCTGTAAAGGCCCGGTCCCACTGCACTTATGGATGCAAAGAGGATGTAAAACATTAAAAAAAGCTTGCCATCCATTGTAAAACGCTATGCATCCATTGTGTACTCATTGCATACATGTTTCATATGCTCTATCCGTCGAGCATCTGTCCACTGCAATTTCATCTGCACAAGAAGTTTTGAGCTGCACAAAACTTTGTGAACGGATGAACTTTCCACCACGTACGATGTACATCCGCGACATATATGGGCAATAACGTTCTATGTCCGTTATCATCCGTTAAACGTCCGCTGTATCCTCTCTGCATCCTCTGGCCATCCCCTCAACTCACATCCGCTGCAGCTGAAAACAGAAAGAGGGAGGAAACAAAAGATACATGGAACGTCTACACAGCGTTAGTAGCACGGAAATAGAAAGGATGTAAGTGTATGCATCTCATATATAAAGTATTCAAAACGGACAAACATTTGTATCTGGGATGTATCTCGTATATTTAGGATGTCTGCAGTATGTCTAGAGTATGTAGAAGGCCTCATAGCAGACAACCAATATTTTCTATAAAAAGGGGGAGAAAATCATCTGGATCGCTGGGATGGTGGACCATACAGTCCCACTATGGTTGCACTGGAGGTTTATCTATCCCACAACTATCCTTATGTATTCCACAAGCATGCAAAGGCTTAACCATTTTTTCAAAGTTTTCACCAACACTTTATTAAGTAAAAAAAATGAACAAAGTAAACTAAGTGTCAAAGTAAACTAAGCAAAGATAAACTTTATTAACTTTCTTAGGTAAACTTTATGACTTTATTAAATAAGCAAAATGAACAAAGTAAACTGCATTAAGTGTCTTAAGAAAAGATAAACTTTCTTAGCTAAACTTTATGACTGTATTAAATAAGCAAAATGAACCAAGTAAAGTGTCTTAAGCAAAGGTAAACTTAATAAGTAAACAACAGTCTCTGACACTATTCTCAGTCACTCTGAGTCATGTCCATGGTCTCAGCTGTTAAGCAGGCAGGGACTGTGGAGTTGGTTGTGGCTTGAGTGCTGGTCTGAGGCACCATTGGGGTGCTTGGTCCCGAGGGTACAACAGGTGGTGGTGTGTTCAGGAAGCTATCCGAGAGCTGACTCAGTCCCGTGAGGTTGAGAGGCCCTTCATCAAGGACTTGAGATGTCAGGCCCAAGACTGATGACAGATTGTCCATTGATGGGCTTGGCTGTGGGGTGGAGGAAGGAGGAGTGTAGTGGGGCTGTCTGGTCTGCAGCTGGGTGAGGACTGGCATCTGTGGCATCCAGTGAACCTAGGCCTGGACTAGGAAGTTCTGCTTCTGCTGTGGAAGTCCTGGTAGTCGTAGCCTTGGTAGGTGAGGGGCTGTTGAAAGCCATGGAAGGGCTGTGATATTGCCTGGGGTGGAGGAGCAGACCTGGTCTGGGTAGGAGCAGCTTCAGCTGGGCCTTGAGGGTTGTGCAGAAGTGCTGTGATCTTCTGCTTCATCACCTGGTACTGGGCCTCGGGCAGGTCCCTCAGGGTCTGGCTCACATAGGTGATGAAGGGCTTCCGGCCCGAGGATGCTTTGTCCAAGTGGACCAGCTGAGAGAGAAGTTCTGTGCTGGTCTTCATTGTGTCCCTGATCTCCAACAGCACACTGTGGTCCTGTCCCTCCAGTCTGCCTCTCTGCCTGCATCCTCTGGAGCTGGGGGTGGGGTGGGGGTGGATTGGCCTCTGGTGGCTGCTGCTTCTTCCTCCATTTGTGACAGAGGATCCTCCAAGTCCTCCGGCATGGGGAGTGCAGCTGTCGGGGGGGGGTGTCTCTGCCATGGGGCCCTCTGAAGACACTTGCCTGGACAGGGTAGCTGGCTCCTGGCTGGAAGAGGACTGGCTGTCTGTGGGCTGTCTGAGGGAGAGGGGTCTCAGAAGGGCTGCTCCTCGATGGTGGTTCTCACCCCCCAGGAAACTGCACCTGGCCATGACATACATCTCCCGGTCAGTGAGCTTGACAGCGGCCTGCCCGGATTTCTTCAGGTGTAGCTTGCCATACCAGGTGTGCATGTGCTTCCACCAACCAAGGAGTACTTCTGCAGTGTACCCCAGGCTCTCTGCCTTGTCTCTCCAAGCTGCCTGCTTCTTCTTGGTGTCCCGATACAGTTTGTGGCCCTTTCTCCAGAGGTACTCGTTCTCCCTCAGCCATTCCAGCACCTCATCCGCATGCTCCTAGGAAATGGTGTACTTTTTCCTCTCTCCCTTCTCCTTCCCTTGCCTCTTCCTCCCTCTGGCAGGGGCTTCAGCAGGGCCTTCAGAGGCTTGAGCAGCAGGGCCTTCAGCAGCAGGGCTTTGAGGGACTTGGGGCTGGTCCACTACAGCAGCAGCAGCTTCAGAGTCAGTGCCAGGGGATGGGATGCTGGTTCTGGCCTTCTTCACCAGGCCAGGGCTTGAACAAGTAGGCACGGGCTTCCTCTTCTTGCCTGACTGATGAACCATGGTGTTCCTGCAAGATGTATCTGGCAGCATGACTTTCCCCTGTATGCTGAATGCGTGCGTGCTGCATGTTTTTATATCCACGGAGCTGATGCAATTCATATTCCCTGCATGCGCAGTGAACGCTTTGCATCTGATATACATCCGTGCGGCATCCCCTTTTTTTCCTATAGGCGTCCGTGATGCATCCGCTTCATCCACTATGCATCCGCCCTTTGCGCTATACATCCACTTCGAAATTCTCCCCCGGAACCCTTTCGGAGGTGTCATCCACTTCCATCTGCTTTCATACGCTAGGCTTCCTATGAACATCCGTTTAACATCCCCACTACATACTACCCAAGTCCGTTCTTTTCTGTTCTTTTCTGTTCTGTTTATGCAAATTTTCACCACTTTTTGGAGCGGATGACAACAGATGGAGCCACCCCCAAAATTTTGCTCATCCGCTGTGTCCTTTATGCATACATTTTGCATCTGTCAGCCAGTGGGACCGGGCCTAAGATAAAATGCTGCAGTTTTCAAACTTACTTCCTTCAAATTCCTGTACATGCTCATTTCTTGCTGCCAGCTCTCTTCCAGGGAATATTTTACCTATTGCTTCTCTTTTAACCTGGGGGATGATAAAGGTGGAATTTTTACAACTATGTTGGTTCTGGTAAGTCAAAAGAAAAAACAAAATCTGTAGAATGATTTGCTGGTTCTGTCGCAGCAAGCTGGGTAGCTGGTAAAATTACCTCCCCTCCCACCTCTCTCTGTCTCTCTGTCTCTCTGTCTCTCCCTCCCTCCCTCCCTCCCTCCCTCCCTCTCTTTCTTACCTTTTTGGAGACACAGTGCTGGAGATGGAAAAAAAGTAACTTCAAAGAATATATAGCATATTAAAACAGCCTTCAGAAAAAAAGAAGGAAAATATAAGGCTCTTTGCAGACAGTGATAGTGATCTGCCATTTAGAGGAACCTCAATTGTAAAGAAATTTCAGATGACATGATTACAGTGGGGCAGTGATTAGAATGCAGTATTTCAGGTTGACTCTGTCCACTGCCAGGAGTTTGATTCTGGCTGGCTGAAGGTTGACCCTGTTCTATATGTAAAGTGGGTGACTCCAAATCTGCAAACCTGATTGGTCAAATAAACTAAGGATTGGATTGGTTCACTAGGAACCAATCCAAAGAGCTGCTGAAAGGCAGCAAATTTAAGCAACTGCTATTGGCTGCAAGCAGGCAAGCCAGCCTGTATAAAAGGCTGGCCTCGGCTTCAGCCAAGTGTTCCTATTTACTGACTAGTTAAAGAATAAAGTATTTGTTGTTGGAACCCCGTCTACCTCGTGTGTTTTCCAAACAAAACACTGGCGACAAAGGTGGGATCGTCCTAAACGAAAAAACCTGCATGCGGTGATAAGAAGTCCAGATGACAACCAAGATGCCTGGAAACAACGCACCGCCCGCACCCTTCAATCCCAACGAAGAGGATTGGGATTCCTATGCAGATCGCTTCCAAATGTATTTGGAGAGCAATGAAATGGAAGACATTTCAGAGCAACGCAAGAGAGCTGTGTTCCTGACTCATTGCAGGCCAACGGTTTTCAAGATGGTAAAGGCCCTTGCGAAACCCCGAGACGTTAAACAACTAACGTGGCCAGAATTGCAAAGAATCCTCAAAGCACACTACGCTCTGTTGGTGTCAAACTTAATAAAGTGACACGAATTTTACCGCAGAGACCAGAGAGAGGGAGAGACCGTCGCCGATTTCATTGCTGCCCTTAGACAACTAGGGGGTGAGTGTGATTTTTTGAACATTGACGAAGCAATGAGGGATCGCGTGGTGTTGGGTCTCAGAGACTCGACCACACAGAGTAAATTACTCAACAAGCCCAACATCACCGTAACCGAAGCCATCGCGGAAGCCACAGCCGCTGAAGCCGTGAAAAAATCTGCCGTAGCCATGAAAAAGATGAACACACACAGCGAAGAAACACCAACCAAAGACAGAAAGCAGCCTGCCACCACAACCCACTACGAAGAGTCGGGCGAAACAATTGAATTGAGCGAAGAAGACGACGAAGTCCACCGTTTGCTCACGAACAGAAAAGAGCGCAAAAGAAGGAATTGGCGGGAGTGCGCTGGCTGTGGAGGAAATCATCCCCGAGCCGAATGCAGATTTCTCGATGCCACCTGCCGGCATTGCAAAAAACGAGGGCACATCAAGAAAGTCTGCAGGAACAAAAAATGCTACAGCCCAATGAGACGCAGAAATTCCCCAACACGAGCTGAGCCTAAACGAGCTGAGAGAAACTGGCAACAAGAGAAGCGAGCCAATACACACCAAACTGTTATTATAAAGAGCGCTCAGACGGAAAGCGGGAAGAAAATTAAAGTCATTGTAAAAATCGAAGGAAAACACTGCAAGATGGAAGTGGACTTGGGGCCCTTCCTCTCCATGGTATCGTGGGACACAATAAGACAGCTAGTCCCAGGTATCAAACCCAAAGAATTAAAGAAGCAACACCTAACTCTCAAGGACTATCAGGGAAACCAAATCCCTGTAGTCGGCATGGGACAATTCCGAGTCGCCTACAAACAACACGTCAAGGTGCTACCGCTGACCATAGTCGACCAAGACAGACCAAGCCTCCTGGGCATCGAATGGTTCGCGCCATTGGGCATCGGGATGACCGGGATCGATCGAGTGACTACAACCGGTTGGGAAGACGACCTCATTCGAGAATTCCAGGACGTTTTTGACGGCTCACTTGGCAAGTATTGGGGAAATCCCATTTCTTTCAGTCTAAACCCCCAAATAGCCCCACGAAGAATAAAAGCCAGGCGAGTTCCTTTTGCACTAAAGGCAAAAATAGAGGAACAGCTGGACAAATTAATAGCCCAAGGGGTGTTAGAACCTGTGGACCATGCCAAGTAGGAAACACCTATAGTCACACCGGTCAAACCCGACGGGTCCGTTAGAATCTGTGGTGACTATAAGGCTACCCTGAACCACGCATTACAACCAAGCGCATACCCGGTGCCTGTAGTCCAGCACTTGCTTCACTCCCTGGGAAAATGAAAAGTTTTTGCTAAACTTGACTTAGCACAAGCCTATCAACAGCTCCCAGTGGACCCAGAAACTGCTGAAGCACAGACTATAGTCACACACAAGGGCGCATTCAAATGTCACCGACTCCAATTTGGAGTGAGTGTGGCCCCAGGCGTCTTCCAGAGTCTAATGGAACGCCTCCTAAATGGCATACAAGGAGTCGTACCATATTTTGACGACATCCTGATCTCAGCCAAAGATGAAACCCAATTAAAAAACAGACTCAAAGAAGTACTAACTAAATTCAGGGAATCTGGCCTCAAAGTAAAAAGAGAAAAGTGTTGCCTAATTAAGAATAGCGTCGAATTCCTGGGCTATTTAATAGACGGAGAGGGTATACACCCTACAGACAAAAAGATTAAAGCGATTAAAAACGCACCAGAACCAAAAAACAAGACCGAATTACAAGCCTTTTTAGGACTAATTAACTTCTATAATGTATTCCTGCCAAATAAGGCCACTATAGCAGAACCATTGCACCGTCTTTTAGACAAAAAAGCAATTTGGACTTGGGGCTACAGAGAAAAGCAAGCCTTCCAAAAAATTAAAAGCTTGCTAACATCCTCAAACGTTCTCATTCAATTTAGCAACACACTGCCCTTAAGAGTGACCTGCGACGTCTCCCCATTCGGAGTAGGTGCCATCCTAAGCCACCAACTACCAGATGGCAGAGAAGCGCCCGTCGCATATTATTTGAGGACTTTATCTAAAACCGAGCGGAATTACAGCTAATTGGACAGAGAGGCACTAGCAATTGTCGCAGGAGTGAAACGTTTCCACTAGTACCTATACGGGCGGACTTTTCAAATTATAACAGACCACAAACCGCTAATAGGAATTTTGGCGGGAAACAAACCTACACCAAATATCCTCTCCCCAAGAATGACGAGATGGTCAGAGTTCCTAGCAACCTACTCATACACTCTGACACACCAATCGGGGAAACAGATTTCACACGCGGACGCTTTAAGCAGAGCACCCTTGCCAGCGACTGAAGAAGACCCGGCACCAGCGATGACAGCACTACAAATAGAGACTTGCCCCGATCTACCCATATCAGCATATGATGTTGCCAGAGCCACCGCAAAAGACTCTTTGACTGCCCGTGTTCTTAACTGGGTAGGTAAAGGCTGGCCGGAAAATCAAAAAACTGAAAACTTTAAACCTTTCCGGACCAGACAAACTGAACTTTCTATTCAAAAAGGGTGTTTACTGTGGGGTGATCGGGTGGTTATTCCTAACAAACTACAACCTGGGGTACTTAGTATGCTACATGAAGGTCACCCGGGGATTGTAATAATGAAAAGCCTTGCCAGAAGTTATGTCTGGTGGCCGGGTATTGATAGGGACATAGAATACTGGGTAACCTCGTATAACAAATGTCAAAAAATTAGACCATCCCCACCCAAAGCACCCATTAGAGATTGGGAAATTCCACGGGGCCCCTGGTCACGAATCCACATCGATTTCGCTGGTCCAACTAAAGGACATACCTTTCTGATTGTTGTGGACGCCTATTCTAACTGGTTAGAAGTAAAAATTATGCCATCAACAACAACTGAATTAGTAATAAAACAACTGGACAGCCTTTTTGCCACCCATGGCATTCCGGACGTCCTTGTGTCCGATAATGGACCACAACTAACCAGCCTACACTTTGAACAATACCTAGCCTCCCTAGGTATTAGACATGCCCTAACCGCGCCGGCCCATCCGGCTGCAAACGGTAGGGCAGAGAGAATGGTCCGATTTACAAAGGAAGGGTTAGAAAAAATGGACACTGGAGATGTACAGCAAAAAATTAACCGATTGCTCACACTCCAGCACATAACACCCAGTACCACAACCAACAAGTCCCCAGCAGAACTACTCATGGGGAGAAAACTAAGGTCACACCTTGATAGACTGCACCCAGAATTCATGCCAGAAAACCCCCCCGACTCCTCTACACGGTTTAGAAAATTTGGAATTGGCAATTTAGTCTACGCCAAAAACTTCACTGGGGACCCAGCATGGCTACCAGGACAAATTACCCAAATAACAGGCCCCAAATCCTACCGGTTAACAGTAGATGATGGCAGGGAATGGAAGCGGCACATAGACCAGCTTCGATCCCGAAATATAGAAAGAACCACAGACATACAACCATTTGTAGAAAAAACCGTCGAATTGCCAACTAAGGTGGGGGGGGGAATCGCAAGAATTAAATAAAGAACCGTTAAAAAATAAAACCAATGAAACACATGAACAAAAAGAGCAAATAAAAGACTCACTGTTTGGAGAGACTTGCGTGAAGAGCCCATCGGAAGGGGCCAGCCAGGCCAGCTCGACCTGCCCGGAGGAAACGGGAGGGAGCGGCAAAACCGCCAGCCTAAGAGACTCAGGCGGCGGTAAAATGGCTGACTCACCCTTCCAGACGGTTCCAAGGAGAAGAACAGACGACACAGCAGCCCCATCCGATCCGGTCGAAGTCTTCACTAAGAATGAACCGCGCAAGTCAAGTCGAGTCCGGAAAAACCCCACCTACCTGCGAGACTACGTCACCACGTAGGACTGAACTAAGAGGGGAGGGGTGTTCTATATGTAAAGTGGGTGACTCCAAATCTGCAAACCTGATTGGTCAAATAAACTAAGGATTGGATTGGTTCACTAGGAACCAATCCAAAGAGCTGCTGAAAGGCGGCAAATTTAGGCAACTGCCATTGGCTGCAAGCAGGCAAGCCAGCCTATATAAAAGGCTGGCCTCGGCTTCAGCCAAGTGTTCCTATTTACTGACTAGTTAAAGAATAAAGTATTTGTTGTTGGAACCCGGTCCACCTCGTGTGTTTTCCGAACAAAACAGACCCCATCTTTCCATCCTTCTGAGGTTGGTAAAATGAGGACCCTGATTGTTGTGGTCAATATGCTGACTCTGTAAACTGTGTAAAGAGGGCTGTAAAGCACTGTGAAATGATATATAAGTCTAAGTGCTATTTCTATTGTAGAGATGAAATAAATATTGGAAATACTACACATAGTGACAGAATTAAACTTATTGCATATTTTCCCCTATCTGTTTCTTAGGGTAACCCCACTTGCTCTGGCATCTGCCTCTCCCCAGATTCCTCTAGTTTTTTTAAAATCAGAGGCTGAAGGTATTCTTTTTTCCTGCCTTGGTTCATCTTCTTTTGACTCATTTTACACAAACATTTCCCTCTGTATTCTGTTCTCTTTATCATGTATTAATATGTTGCAAGCTTTGGACTGATGTAAAAAACGCAAGTACTCCTTGATTTATGACTGTTTGTTCAGCAACCATTCAAAATTATAATGGTACTGAGCAAAGGGACTTGTAATCTATGCCTGAAGTTATGAATGTTGCAAAGTCAGGTGAATAAAATCCACATAGTTGAATTTTACCAGTTGCTTAACAACCCATGAAGCCCACCTGCAGTTACAACCACAGCTACAACTGCTCCCACTCAGCAATCCTATTCTCATGATCTTTGGAATCCTCCTTTTCCAAATCAGACAATTTGGGAGGCTTTTCAAATACTGCAAGAGTCGATTACATTCTTGTGATCCTTGAGAAGAGCTTATGAAGGATTGTGGGAGGCAGTCTTGATAGAAAGGTTGCACCTTGGGTTAAACTGGGTCTGTCTATCAGCATTTGAAGGTTAAATGAGGTGCTTTGTGTGCATTAGTGGGCCGAATAGCTGGGTGAGGCCTCCTGGATCATGGCAAGTTTCCACACGTGGGTGGGCACTGTAGCCATTTGCTTAACAACCTCACTTAATGACCCCAACTGGAGATGCCAGGATTGCTGTCATTGAGCAAAGCAGACATGAGGGTGTCTTACTTAATGACTCTTCTCTCACCAAACCATTACCTAGGGTGAAAGGGACTGAAATATTTTTAAGTTTTCTATTTAAGTTTAATATTTTTTAAATCTAGAATGTTCAGATGGTATTTGGAAGCAGACAGACAGCTCCCTAATTCACTGATGTACAGTATAAGAAGAATGAAATGGATGTACAGCACAACCAAACAGGCAAGATCCGGTTATTATCACAATCATTAACAAAAGTAGTTTTAGCTTTCCTGTAGATTTGGATTCTTGGTTTGATCTATATAATGAGGCTGATAGCTGAGAAAAAAACCCTGAAAGGCTCCATTCAATACTTTCACTGAGGTCAATGCAGAGCTATTTTCAAGACCCCTTTAGGTATGCTTGCTTATCAAGTTGTAAATCAATTGCTGTACCCTGTAGTAGCACTTACATATCTTGCCCATAAAGAAATAATGAGAAATTTTATTGAACATTTTACTGAGATAATTTACTGAGCTATATATCCACTGTATTTGCTCAATCTTCCAAACTAATAATTCTTTAATAGATAAATGACTCATAATGAGATGAGTAAAGGACTGAAGTGTTTTTTAATGAATGTACAACAATTTTACAAACCACAATATCTGGAGATTAAACTGTTTAGGCCACATTTACTTTCCTGCGTTAGACTCTAGGAAAATTGATGCTGTCAGTTTCAGAACAGACTGTATATATAATGCATTGGTTAAAAATATGATATTATAAATCTGTTACTTTGTTTTATTTAGATGATTTTTGAGCTTTGATGAAAGAGATTGGATGAAAAAGCTTCAGTTTCTCTTATGATAAATGATCGACTCTTACCTCCATCTTTTTTCTTCTAATAGCTAGGATTAGAAATAGCCTACTGTCATAAATGAAATTGGAAAAGTTAGATTTAAGCTTGGGCTTTTGAATAATTTGCTCTGTAATCTAAAATTCTGAATTTCAGACTACATGATACTGTTATGTAGATTCCAGGAACAACACCATTTATGCGGTGACCAAATTTCCAATAAGAGCCAGAGGCATGTTTTAGATGCCCCGTAAGTACGTTGTAGATTGTTTTAAATGTATTTATGACAACTTTGTTGTATATATTTTAGTAATTGCTATGATTGATTCTGAAAAATATATTGATATTTAACCCAAAGCTGGCATTGTGTTGGATGCACACACCACGCATATCAACTCATAAAATATTTCGATGGTCTTTTGATTTAATTGGGGTAACTGCCAGAATCCTGTCAACATGGGTGAAAAGCTTACAGTAGAAGAATTATAATAATGGTGGAAAACAGATTCCACTCCAACCTTGCAATGAAAGGAAGTCTATTTATGCTGATTTCCTATACATAGAAACCAACAAATGTCTTCTCCAGCATGAAGGGAAGTATAGCACTTCTTCTCTTCACTGTTACTGTAGAAGCCAGAACAGCTTCTGTCTAGTCAGAGCATTAGGTATGAGTGATCTCCATGGCCCTTTTAATTTTCACCTCATAAATCTTTTCTCCCAAGGAATCTGCTCCAACTTTTTGTTTTTTTGATAGGCCATGACATTGAACAGGGAAAGAAAAGTTCCTTCAGTATGTATTTAAATGGCAAATACATTCAGATAAGTTTACATTGCCAGCTACCATGCTGCTTGGGAACATAGAATTCGAGGCCCATTAGTAGAAAGCTGCTGCAGATTTAGGTGTAATTGTGCTTACACATCTAAGGTAGAAATTATTTTGTGGCACAAAGAGGAGATATTTAGTACCCTTTTAAAGAAATAACTACATTTCTTTGTTTTGTTTGAATTCAACTAAATTTCCCTTTGAGATAAGACACCTATTTCAATACAAAAACAAATAACCTGTGATGTTTTCAGTTTCATCCAACCCCCCTTCATATTCCTTTTCCAAATGTATTAAAATTGTATCGGTGCTCTCTGTTAGCAATGCTGGGTCTCTTCAAAGATAATTTCACAAATTATTTTGTGAAATAATTTGAAATCACAAATTCTATGGGTCTTCAAATTATTCTGCTGGTAATGTCCTCCACATGAATACATGTATAATCTTGTCAGATACTGCAGTTTTCAAACTGATTTAATTTAATTGGTTACTTATCTGAAAGCATTCTGAAAAGACCTATTTACCTCTCAGGAATGTTTCAAAGTCCAATTGATCCATTTGTTTCTCTTGGAGATGCTCATAAAATGTTGAACTGACAGGCAATGAATTCAAGTTTTTCCTTGGGTCCTTCTCTAAACAGTATCAAGTGATTTGTCTAAATAAATGAAAAGTTTGACTTCTATGGCTAGCACTCTGAAGAGTGTCCCAATTTTGCCTGGATTTATGTCATTAATTATTTCATTCTAAGATGTCCTCTTTAAATTATTGTTACCTGGCCAAACTCCTTTATTCATATGACTTTAATGATGGCACAAAAACAGAAATATAATCTGTTGTATTTGGCTTCTATGCATGGTTTCTGCTTAAAGATAAACTATGCAATAACAAATAACAAGCAGTTGGATTCAGCCATATGTTCTGTGAAACTTTGCTGGTGCTGAAGAAAGTTGCAAGCATTCATAGTCATATTATCTTCCCCAGAATGAAAGTACCTTAATGTTTGAGGAACCTCTGGGCAGGATTGGAGAAAATCACTGTTTCTTTCACCTGTTAGGAATCCTTTGCTGGATATTGGCATCTTGTGTTCTTTGAAGACTTGTTCCTTTTACTAAGAGTCATCTTTCAGGGGTGGGATTCTACTGGTTCTGTCTGGCTCTGTAAAACTGGTAGCTCAGAAGAGCAGCAGACATAGAACCGATTCTATGTCTGCTGCTGTTTTGGCCCATCCGCCCGCCCAGGCTCTTAATTGACTTTTATTTCCTGCTTTTTTAACCTCAGCTGCTGTGAGAGGCAGGAAAAAAGTGCTTTTTCAAATGCTGCTTCCCTGCACGCAGCACTGCTCAGCTGTCCAGGCAGCAAGCTGACAAAGATTTACATGGATGCAGCATGCAAGGAAGCACATCGTAAATCACCAAATTGGTAGTTAACCCTGTCAGATCCCACCTCTGATCTTGCTGTGTTTTTGTTACCATAAGAACAGACTTGGTTAAAAAACTTAGTAAGAATGTTAAGTTGCCTATCCGACCATTTATATTCTGCAAGATCACAAAGTTCATTGATAATTTACTACTTCACTTTTTGATGGTAGAGGGACATAGTTGTCAAATGTTTTTCTTATTTACAATTAACAGAAATATTTAAAGTAGATGAAATATTTTATGATATTTCACAGTGAAAAGAATTTGAAAGGGAATTAAGTACAAATGACAAATATTTAATTTTTATTTTTATTTATTTTATATTCTTTATCTTGCCTTTATTATTTTTTAAAAAACTCAAAGTGTGGTGAACATACTATTGAAAGGTTTCAAAATGCCTTTCCTTCGAGGATTCAATTTTCACGCTGGGAGAGCTCTGGCGCAAGGATACAGACAACTGCTTGAAAGCTGGATCTTTTTATTTTTCAGGAAGGCAGGGGACAGCAAGAAGTCTGCGTTCCTGGGCTAGCTAGCTTCTTATGGTAAGTCTCTGTTTTTTTATACCCTTTTCTCCCTTTGTGAGTTGATTTTGTGTGAATGTTTGTATATGTGCTTAATGTTTCAAATCCTGTTTGAGTTTTGTCTTTATTTCTGCCGGAGGGCAAACTCCGCAGGATGGTTAGATTGTATTATCGGTTTTTTTTCTGATCTCTTTTAGCTTTATAATGTTCTTTTTTTCATATTTGTCTTGTGGCAATCTCCTGTCTCTTTTTATATTTTTTATAATTTATATTTTTTTGTGTGTCTTTTGTCTGTTTGTTTTGCTTATTTGGTATGCCCTGTCTTTGTAAGGGTTTCCTGTTCTTATTTGTCTAGTTTTCTTAATTACTTAGGCTTTTGTCTATAGGGATTCTTTAATACCTTTTATTTGATTCCTTTTCCTGTGTAAGTTTGTTTTATGGCTGGCCCGATGTTCCCCTTTGGGCTTTTCCTGTTTGAGTGACACTTCTGTCTGCGTGAAGTTACCTTTCCACAATACTTAATATTATTTCCGCCTCCGATTTTCCTTTACAATTGATTACCACTGTTCTACTATGTTTGCCTAAATAGTCGACACGGCACTATTGCACTAATGCATGATCAAAATACACAGGAGTACCAGACTACAATAGGTTCTGAAATTGGGTTCCATGAAACTTAAAGGACTTGAAAGGATCTGAAGAATTAAGAAACTTTTTTTTTTTTTTTGCAAAGGATTAAGGATAAAAATCAGGATGTACCTAGGTGTCCTCTCAAGTATGTCCATAGCAATGTTCTATGGTGGATCAGAAAGGGTATATTAGCTGATCCTTTTGATCAGGGGTTTGGGGAACTATTAATTTTAAGAATCAAATTTCATAGGTTTAAAAAATTTGAAAACACCTGTTCCAAATACTTTAATTCTGTGGTTTTTACTGTTTTAGAACAAAAACAGCAGTCTCTCCTTTTTTTCCAGATAGAATATGGAGAAATTTGGAAGTTGACATCTGTTATTTATCTTTTTAAAAAAGGAGGGAAGGAAAAGTGTTACTTATGACAGAATTTCCTTTGCTATTTAAAAATATAATTCAACAAAGTTTATTATGAGTGGCAGAGACAAAGGGGCAGAGGAATAAGACTTCAGATCACATACAGAGTCTCATGGCCATAGACAGATATTGCTAAACTATGATGCAGCATGTGTATCACTGTGATCTATATTTGCATGGCCACCCAAGCATTCCTTCTGCAGTTCCTGATTATTGGATGTCTTTCTTTTGGCTGATGTTATCAAACAGTGGTTTTTGATCTAAAACCATTGTTTCAGGCAAACCGTAATTAAACTTATTTGCAATTTGGGGTTTGGATGAAATATCTGAGAATAATTGAAAATAAAAGCAGGTATTTTCAGTCCAGCATTCTCGTGGAGTGGAAAAGGAGACTAGCATAGACAGATATTGCTAAACTATGATGCAGCATGTGTATCATTGTGATCTATATTTGCAAAGGGTAGTATGTTGTCCAGTGTTCTGATAATTTTTTTTAAAAGTTCTTGATTGCTCATAGAATCTGTATATCTTATGTAAATGATTGGATTCTAAGGGTCATTTATGCCATTCTATTCCAATAACTTGTATAGTTAACATTTATAATAAATATTTGGGCTGCACTTCCCTAGAGATATGTCTGATTGTAATGAACAAAGAGCAATTTGAAAAGCCCTATGTCAACCATGTCACATTTACATAGTGTTATGTATAATTAGAATGATTTGGTGGAAGAAATACATATTAAAATATACATAGTTTTAGGTATGTTTAGAAACATACTCAAATTAAGTTACATCTGAAATAAAAAGTTCTTGATTTATTATAAATTCTTTTTTTGTTATATAACCCAAATCCAAACTCTTGCATTGCATCTGGGAATTTCACAAAATCTGTTTTCAAATAAGTTCAATTACTATGGTGCAGAAAGAAAGCAACCGAATCTTAGGACAAATTGAATGCAAGACTGATCTAAGTAAATTGCATTACTTTTCCCGACCTTAAAATTGTCTAGGGCTATAATGATTTAGAATGAATGTTACATTGTCTTACAAAAGTTCAGAGGACTCCCAAGTGTTATGTTTGTGCTTTAGCCTTTCTGTAGTACTTTAATAATGCCATAGACTATAAATGCACATTGTTTTGTCTCCTCACAGGGCAGAAAGAAAAGTAATTGTTCCAACTTTTTAAGCGGGGAAATGAGGCTGAAGACCTTTCCAGAAAATAAAGTCCAATTTCTATGAACATGAAATGGGCTAATTATACTGAGGTGAGAAAGCATG
Organism: Laticauda colubrina; assembly: GCA_015471245.1. Taxonomy (NCBI): domain Eukaryota; kingdom Metazoa; phylum Chordata; class Lepidosauria; order Squamata; family Elapidae; genus Laticauda; species Laticauda colubrina. Next base: position 105,821,039 of record BLBF01000003.1, on the reverse strand, counting down.
TAGAAAAAAACAATATATGTAGAACTAGTGACTCCACTTCACACCATGCTTAAGAATCAGGATACAAATACAGGTAGTCCTCAACTTACAACAGGTCATTTAGTGACCATTCTAAGTTACAACACTGAAAAAAGTGCCATAACCATTTTTCAGACTTACGACTGTCGCAGCATCCCCATGGTCACCTGATTTACATTTGGACGCTTGATAGTGGTTCATATTTATGATGGTTTCAGTGTCCTGGGGTCATGTGATCCTCTTTTGTGATCTTCTGACAAGCAAAGTCAATGGGGAAGCCAGGTTCACTTAACAACACTGTTACTAATTTAATAAGTGAAGTGATTCACTTAACACATGTGGCAGGAAATATCATAAAAATGGGGTAAGACTGACTTAACAAATTTCTCACTTGGCATCATAAAGTTTGGGCTTGATTGTGGTCATAGGTTGAGGACTACCTGTACCTATGGTATGAGAGGACACTATAACTGGCACAACAAACTTATGCACACTACATCTAAACACAGTGTCTGGATAGCTGTCTGCTAGTGGTTCATAGAATGGCATTGCATGTAAGATAACATATTTCTACATTAGCAGAAAGTAGGAAATTACTCCCTATAAAGGGTTGGTATTCATTCTGTCTATCTAATATAGCAAGGGTTCATCTTTATTTAAGAAAATGGTAGTGGTTGTATACAAATCCACATGAAAACTTATATCTAGTTTTGTAAGAAGATATGGAGGAAGTTGTTGCATTCTTTTCTTATTTTTACATACATTTTTTACATAATTTTTTTTTTAAATATGGCACTGTCTTCTTTTGGATTCACAATTTTTAAAGATGATTTTATTTCAAGGTCCTAGCAGCACCATGGCCAAGAAAACTTTGATTGTTATGATTCAACAATTGATCAGATTTATTAAAAGCAAAAAGGGATCAGGAAATAGGACCTGTGTCCTTTAAACACAGTTTGTTAATAAGTAGATGGAGCCTCTTTCATTTGAGTGATCCTCTTTCAACTCCCTTCTTGATGCATGGGAAGTGTTGATATCAAATTTGCTTGATAAGGAATGATAGTATAGATGTTCCAGCTATACAACTTTTTACAAATCTTCTACCTCCCCCTTGATATCCAAACTCAGAGAATTATACTGTTAATTTCATTAATTGATTTAGTTAATTTTCCCTGCCAAGTAAAAAGAAAAAAAAACTTAGTAAATATGATGTATATATCCTGCATAGAAATGTTGCTTCTTTAGTATAGATTTTATTGTGGAAAATATTGGATAAATTCCAACATTTTTTTCTGGAAACTGACAGGCCTTATATCATCATTTCTCAAGTTTGGCAATGTTAACATACAGTATGTGAATTTCAACTTCTACAATTTCCTAGCCAGCATGGCTAGCTGGGGAATTCTGAAAGTCCATACATCCTACAAGTTGCCATCCTTGAGAAACACTGCTTTAAATGAATAAAGGCATTCATTCCTTTACATCTGAGAGAAATGTGCATGTTGTTCCATCTGGAAAGAAGCACCTGAGACCGGGTTCCAAACAACAACTATTTTATTTAAACTCACAAGGCAAAAGATAAGGAACATAGCCCAAGCCGCGGCAGCTCTTTATATAGCGGCTTGCCTGCCGGCTTAAGGCCAATGACACTTGTTTAACTCTTCCTGCCGTTTGGTGGCTTCCCAGATTGGTTCTTAGTGAACCAATCCGTAAGTGGCCTTTTCGGCCAATCAGAATGAGGGACTTGGAACCTACCAAGTTCCATACAGAACACATGTAATAAGATCTTAGGACCACATTTGGTATTGGGGGAGAAACTGACAGCAATAACAATAACAACAACAACAATCCATTTTCCTTTTTTTTTCATTTTCCAAAATTATTTTTCTATCTGTGCATGTCTATGACAAGGGCTTAGAATGATGGCTGATATATTCATTGTAAACTCTCATCCTTTCTTGAGGTAGATTGGAAATATTATTTATTGAGGAACTGGGAAAAGAAGCACAGAGAAAGTCTGCTCTGCTTGTTGTTGAGCACAATAATTTATTTATTTATTTACTGAAAATATTTGCATAACCGTCCAAATTCTGAGAACCTCACAATCAAGAATGAAATGATACAAGCACAATAAAAACCAAAACTAATAAAAGCAATAATCAAAACAACAGAAAAACCTGCTGGAAGTGTAAAAGTAAAGAGGGGACTTTTTATGGTAGACATGATAAAGCAAAAAATAAAAATTGGAGTATAAGTCATATTCTAATATAGAACATTTTGGAAATGGAGATAAAAATGAAACCAGAACTTTTCACTTTGGGCTTTATGGAAAAACAACTGGAGAAAAAAAAAACTTTGTTATTATTTATGTTGACAGCAGTAGAACAATTGTTTGCACAACAATAGAAGTATACTTCGATTCCTACTATGGATGAATGGTTGCAGAAGTTGATGGTGTTGGCTGAAATGGTAAAATTGACCATTTTAGATTACAGAAAAGAACATATTGTAAGTACTTTTGTTTCCACATAGAGACTGCTTCTGAACTTCATACTTGATGTGGAAAAGAATGAAACTCTCCCTTTGGGTTTCACCAAATGGACTGATAGATCTGTATAGAAATGGCTTGTTCATCATTATTATTATAGAAAAGCAAAAAGTTGTGATTTGATATTAATGCCTTATTTTACTATAACAGAGAGAGTTGGAAGTAATGTTTCTTTTTCTTTTTCATCTTTCCGCACTTTTCTTTCCCCTTTTCCTGCCCCACTGCTTTTCTAATTTGTTTGTATTTTGTATTTTATAAATGTTAATAGAGAAAACAACAGAAAAACCTGGTATCACAGTGAACCCCTGATTCTTGTAACATCATGGATTGACTGGTATAAATGCTATGGTTAGCTATTCTTCATGTAGCATGGATCCAGGTTATCAGAAGAACTGGCTCATCCCAATAGGATGAACTCACCCCACCTAGGACAGCTGAAGGGGTATGCTGTGAACCTTGTCTTTCAAGGAATTTTGACTGGTGGGGGTCAGGAGTAGATCTTTTTCTGCTGTGCAGCCATCCTTTGATCTCAAGATGGGATCTGCACTCACCTTACTTATGAAATGGCTTGATGGCCTGCAAGAAAACTATCAAGCTCAGAGAGCACCAAGATGCCTCATTATAAAACTGAGCTACAAATGTTCTCCTTTAAGCCCATGTCCCACTGCACATTTGGATGCAAAGAGGATGTAAAACGGACAAAAAAGCTTGCCATCCGTTGGAAAACACGATGCATCCGTTGTGTACTCACTGCGTACGTGTTTCATACGCTCTATCTGTCAAACATCCATCTACTGCTATTTCATCCGCTCAAAAGGTTTTGAGCTGCACAAAACTTTTTGAGTGGATGAACTTTCTGCCGCGTACAATCTACATCCGTGACACATACGGGCAACAAACGTTCTACGTCTGTTGTCATCCGTTACACGTCTGCTGTATCCTTTTGACATCCTCTGGGCATCCCCGCAACTCACATCTGCTGCAGCTGAAAGCGGAAAGAGGGAGGAAGTGAAAGGTACACGGAACGTCCACACAGCGTTAGTAGCATGGAAATAGAAAGGATGTAAGTGGATTCATCTCATATATAAAGCATTAAAATGGACAAAATGTTCGCATATGGGACGTATCTCAGATATTTAGGATGTCTGGAGTATGCCTAGAGTATGTGGAAGGACACCTAGCGGAAAACCGACATTTCCTATAAAAAGGGGGAGGAAATCACCTGGATCTCACTATCAGTCCAGCAGCCGTGGTGTACAGACCTCTTCACTCTTGCTCTTGCTCTTCCACATCATCCATTGATTTCCACCATGGATCATCACGCACTCCTTATGGTAGCTGCCATCATTCAACACCAGAACCAAGCCCTCTTCAGACTGTTTCACCTTTTCTACACAAGGAGAAGAAGGAGACATCCAAGAGCTGTGTGGGTCCGAAGATGGATCGCGAGAAGAGTGGAGTTTGGACTGTATGACAAGCTGATGGTGGAGCTGAGGAATGAAGACACTCGTGCATTCCAGCACTTCATGAGTATGCCACCAGCCATGTTTGACGAAATTGTGGAGCGTCTGAGACCCAGGTTGACCAAGCCGAGCACCAACTTCCATCCCAGCCTGGACCCTGGACTGAAGGTGGCACTGACTCTGCGCCACCTGGCCTCTGGAACCATGTACAGAAACATGCAGTATGCCTGGAGGTTGCCACACAACACCATCAGCAAAGTGGTCAGGCCATCATCGAAGAATACGTGGAGGAGCTCCTCAAGTGTCCCATCACTGAACAAGGCTGGAGGAAACTTGTAGAACAGTGGTATCAGAGGTGGAACTTTCCCCATACTATTGGAGCCATAAATGGGAAGCACGTGGCCTGCAAAGTTCCAGCCAACTCAGGGTCCTCTTATGACAACTACAAGGGCTTCTTCAGTATCATCCTCTTTGCCATGGTTGATGCTGACTACAAGTTCATGTACATCGATGCTTCAGGCAACGGGTCAGCTTCAGATAGCCAGGTATACAACGCCAGTCATCTCAAGGATGGGCTGGAACGCAATCTCATCATGGGTTTTCCAGATCCAGAACCCCTACCCAATGACACACAAGATGTGCCCTACTTCATCATGGGTGATGATGCCTTCTCCCTCAGAACCTACCTCATGAAGATTTACAGTTCCAGATACCTCACCCGTGAAGAGAGGATCTTCAACTACAGGCTGTCCAGGGCAAGACGGGTGGTGGAGAATGCCTTTGGCATCCTGGCCAACAGGTTCCAGGTACTTCTCACCACCATGCAGCATCACCCAGGGACTGTGAGGAGCATCGTGGAAGCTTGCTGCATCCTTCAAAATCTCATGCACACCCGCTACCCAGTGTTGCAGAACAGGCTTGTGGACCGTCAACAAGGCAATGGGGACATGGAGTCTGGTGAATGGAGGCAAGGACGAAACCTGATAGACACTGTGGATGTACAAGGCCCCAACAGAGCTTCACGTGAAGGGAAGAAGCAGCGCAACCTCCTGAAACACTGGTGCAACTCCCCAGCTGGAGCAGTGGAGTGGCAAGACAAGATGGTGGATGCTTCCTTGAGCCTGTCTCATCACACTGATGAGATTGTGCCATGTATGTTGAGTGGCCCTACAATGAATAGGGCATTAATAAAGAGCTTTGTTTATTTTGAAATGTGTTGATCAATGAATAAATTGTTATTGATAATAAAGGGCCATATGTGTGGCAGCTGGGAGGTTGGACCATACAGTCCCACTATGCTTGCACTGGAGGTTTATGTATTCCACAACTATCCTTACCCATCCCACAGCTATCCTTACCCATCCCACAACTATCCTTACCTATCGCACAAGCATGCAAAGGCTTAACCCTTTTTTCAAAGTTTTCACCAACACTTTATTAAGTAAAAAAAATGAACCAAGTGTGTGAAGCAAAGATAACCTTTATTAACAACTGTCTTAAGTAAACTGTATGACTTTATTAAAAAAGCAAAATGACCCAAGTAAAGTGTCTTTAAACAAAGATAAGTTGAACAGGTAACAACTCAGTCTCTGGCACTATTCTCAGTCACTTTGAGTCATGTCCATGGTCTCAGCTGTCGAGCGGCCAGGGACTGTGGAGGTGGCTGTTGCTGGAGTGCTGGTCTGAGGTGCCATTGGGGTGCCTGGCCCTGAGAGTACAATGGGGATGGTGTGTTCAGGAAGCTCTCAGAGAGCTGACTCAGTCCCGTGAAGTTGAGAGGCCCTTCCTCAAGGACCTGGGATGTCAGGCACCATACTGAAGACAGATTTTCTGTGGAGGGGCTTGGCTGTGGGGTGGAGGAAGGAGGAGTGTAGTGGGGTTGTCTGGTGAGGTGAGGCATCTGTGGCGTGTGATGTACCTGGGCCTGGACTGGGAAGGGATGCCTCTGCTGTGGTTAGTCCTGGTAGTCGTAGCCTTGGTAGGTGAGGGGCTGTTGAAAGCCGTGGAAGGGCTGTGACATTGCCTGGGGTGGAGGAGCAGACCTGGAGTGGGTCGGAGCAGGTTCAGCTGGGTCTGGAGGGTGGTGCAGCAGTGCTGTGATTTTCTCCTTCATCACCTGGTACTGGGCCTCGGGCAGGTCCATGAGGGTCTGGCTCACGTACGTGATGAAGGGCTTGCGGTTAGAGGATGGCATATTGCTGTGGACCAGCTGAGAGAGAAGATCTGTGCTGGTCTTGATGGTGTCCCTGACCTCCAGCAGGACAGTGTGGCTCTGGCCCTCCAGGGAGTAGGTGTGGATTGGTCTTTGGCTGCTGCTTCTTGCTCCATTTGATACAGGGGATCCTCCACGTCCTCTGGCATGGGGAGTGCAGCTGTCGGGGGGGTCTCTGCCACGGAGCCCTCCAAAGACTGGACACGGTTGCTGTCTCATGGCTGGAAGAGGAGTGGCTGTCTGTGGGCTGTCTGAGGGAGAGGGTTGAAAGAGGGGCTGCTCCTCAGTGGCAGATCTCACCCTCCAGGAAGCCGCACTTGGCCATGACGTACATCTCCCGGTCAGTGAGCTTGACAGCGGCCTGCCCAGATTTCTTCAGGTGCAGCTTGCCATACCAGGTGTGCATGTGCTTTCCCCATCCCAGGAGTATGTCTGAAGTGTAGCCCAGCCTCTCTGCCTTGTTTCTCCACACTGCCTGATTCCTCTTGGTGTCGCGATAGAGCCTGTGGCCCTTTCTCCACAGGTACTCGTTTTCCCTCAGCCATTTCAGCACCTCCTCCTCATGGTCCTTGGAAATGGAGTACTGTTTCCTCTTCCCCTTCTCCTTGCCTTGCTTCTTCCTCCCTCTGGCAGGGGCTTCAGGGCCTTCAGCAGCAGGGCTTTGAGGGCCTTGGGGCTGGTCCATCACAGCAGCAGCAGCAGCAGCAGCAGCAGCAGCAGCAGCAGGAGAAGCACCAGCAGCACCAGCAGCAGCAGCAGGAGAAGCACCAGCAGCACCAGCAGGAGAAGCACCAGCAGCACCAGCAGCACCAGCAGGAGAAGCACCAGCAGCACCAGCAGGAGAAGCACCACCAGCAGCAACACCAGGAGCACCACCACCAACAGCAGAAGCACCAGCAGCTTCAGAGTCAGCGCCAGGGGGTGGGATGGTGGTTCTGTCCTTCTTGCCAGGGCTGGCAGGAGTAGGCACAGGCTTTCTCTTCTTCCCTGACTGTCGAACCATTGTGTTCTTTCAAGATGTCTCTGGCAGCAGGTCTTTTCTCTGAATGCTGACTGCTTGCGAGCTGCATCCTTTGATATCCATGGAGCTGATGCAATTCATCCTCCCCGCATGTGCAGTGACTGCTTTGCATCCGCTACGCATCCGCTATGCATCCTATAGGCATCCGTGATGCATCTGCATCATCCGCTATGCATCCGTTCCTTCCGCTACGCATCTGCTTCGCTATTCTCCCCCAGAAGCCCTGCGGATGTGTCATCCGCTTCCATCCTCTTCCATCCGCTAGGCTTCCTGTGAACATCCGTTTAACATCCTCGCTATGTACTACCCCCGTCCGTTCCTTTCCGTTGTTTTCCGTTCTGTTTATGCAAATTTGGGGCACTTTTGAGAGCGGATAACAATAGATGGAGCCATCCCCAAAATTTTGCTCTTTCGCTGTGTTCTTTTTGCATACGTTTTGCATATGTTTTGCATCCATCGGCCAGTGTGACCTAGCCTTTATTGGGATTAGTCGAACCCTGCACCTCCTCCCCATGGACACTTTACTCTCTTTTGTTCCCTCATGAGTATTTTTAAACTGAATTTAAACTGAATTTCTAACTTCAAGATTCTTATTTAAAACAATATTATTGTTTTAATATTTTATTGTTTCATGTAGCATTTTCATTGTATTACTGGAAGATGCCTAGAGTTGCTTTGGGGAGATGGGTAGTATAGAAATCAATCAATCCATCAAACAAAGAAACATAATGTCTTCCACAACACTTATATAAAAGAAATATTTCATTTTGATGATCAATAATGCTAATCTTTGGAAGACAATCAAGTCCAAGGTTCATTCTTACAAACTTACAGGAACTAAAACAAAAGGACAGATAATGGCAACATTTTTTTTTCATCAACTGATGGTAACCGGAGGATGATATGATGTGAAGTGAGATTCATACATATCCTCCTCTAGACATTTTATTAATTGCTAGCAATTGCAAGCAAATTTATTTGCAGAAACCATTTGATAAATAGTAAGTTACAGCCATCTGAGTGACAATTACAGTTAAAAAAGTAATCCATATATTTTATTAGAAGCATGAAGAGCAATCAAAATAATTTAAAGGTAATATTAAAAATGCTGCTCAACAGTAGAAAACAGAATCAACAGGTTGAGATTTAAAACACCTTTCTTAAATAAATTATGTAATTATTCACTCTGTTGCAGTTTTTAATTTTGTCAGCGTAATGAACTGTAGAATATTTTATCAAGTGTCTAACACCTGGCATCAGACTGCATTTATTTTTAATCGATTGCTTGCCAGCCATTTTATGGTCTCAGTTACTTTCTGCCACCTTACTTTCTTGCTGGATCTCCTTTGTATTTTGTCTTAAATTCTTCTCACCCCTTCTGACTTCAACTTGTCTTGCTGATGTCTACGGTTCTTTTCAATTAAAACGTGAGAGGAATATCATGCTCATCTTTCCTTGACTCCCAGACTCCCTTTCTAAATGTCTGCATGCAATTACATCATTGTGAGTAGAATTGTGGAACTAGACATTTTTATGGTGGGGTAATGTTCAGGTCTGTGTAAGTTGGCAACAGAGTGGAATATATTCACCTGGGAAAGGAACATATTGCTTTGTACAGATTAAATTCTTTGGTCTTTGTTTTGCAGTATGCCAGATGATGGAGTTTGTTCCCTTTGGATTCAAGATACATGATTCAATTAATCTAGCTACAATATATTAGGTTTTTTTTATTCAAAGTGCCAGAAGCCATTGCCTTTTGTATGTTTTGTGACTTTCCTATTGTCCTTTTTTCTCGTTATAGTTTGCCTGTTCAGGCAGAGCAGTCCCTGCAAAGTTTATCTCTGTATGCATTCAAACCCTCAGTATTTATGAGGTACCTCATTTGTGGAACAGAAAGCTGTTAGTAAGAGCCAAATTAGAGATACAAATTAACAAGAGTTGGAAGGTACCTTGTAGGTCATCTAGTCCAACCCCCACCCAAGCAGGAGACCCGACATCATTACTGACAAACAGCAGTCCAATCTCTTTCATGAAAGCTTCCAGTGATTGAGCTCTCACAACTTCTGAAGACAACCAGTTCCATAAATTGCACTATCAAGTTTTGTAGATGTTAAAGTAGGCCGGCAACTCTTTTCTGTGAGCAGAAATGGACAACATCAGCCTTTGCTCATCTCTCTGCCATATGTTTTTATGGAAAATTACTGGTCATATAAATGTGTGAAAGAGAAAAGAAATGAAATAAAAAAGTATAACATAACAAGAACCCCAGAAGCTTAAAAAAAAGGGGGGGGGAGGTTTGCAGCAAAGCATAAATGTAACATCTTGGGACTGTTTGGTGTTGATTGTGACTAGGAGACAGAAAAAAGAGAAATTGAGATAAACAGAGACTTTTGGCAAGGACCACAACAGAAAACTTTGACTTTTAACAAAATAAAGAATAACTCAACAGATTAAAATAAATGGAAGAAATAAGCAAAGAAGTTAAATTGGAACTGCAAATTGTGAGTGGAATGTTAAAAGAAAGAATGGGACTATTGGATATACTGGCAGACAAAGTAATGGCAATGCAGTTTGCAGAAGAACAAAGAATATTTAAACAGGAGGAGTTAAAGGAAAAGGAAAGCAACCCAGATGATCATGGAGAACAAGAGCCACTGCCAAAAGACATAAAAGTACCTAAAACTAAGATATTGATGATAGAGGCAACAAATAAAAGAGAAAATGCTCCCAAAATTAAGCAGAAGAAGAAACCATACAAGAAGAAACTTCAAAAAAGAGAACAGAGAGGGGCGGGGAAAAAATGGCTGGTAGGCAGAGAAAATAAAAATAATATTAGAAGGGAAAAAGAGGAAAGACTGGGAAAATCCAGAAAAGGGAAAGCTGGCTAGAATTAAAAGAAATGACAAGACCGAGAGATTTAGAGATAAGGGTTAGGGATAGTATAAAAGCGGGATACTACATAGGAATGTATATTGGTATTTTTGCTTTTTTTGCTTTTTTTGCTTTTTATTAGATATACAGATTGGGGAGATTTGAAGTTAAAAACTTACTATGAATGATATTAGAAAAACAGAATATGGCAAATTGGGGGAAAGTATGATTGCAAAGTATGAATTATAGGTTATGGAAGCAAAAAGGGAAACTTAACTTTCTGTTTTTCTCTTCTTTTTTGGTGTATACATGAATTGACCATACAAAGGATATGAGAAAACAGAAAATATGACAAATTAGAAGGGATTATATTGGAATATAAAATATCTATAATGAGAGCATTATCTTAAGATTAAAAGTAGAGGAATGAAAATTTATCAAATTACACAGGCAAATTTTGGCTAAATGGAAATAAAGAAAAAACGTGATTACTATATAATTATATATGAGAAAAGTGAAGATAGAGTGAGAGACATTAAGAAGTTACTCTTGTTAATCCTTTCTTTTTTACATATATATATTTAAAAACAAGCAATTGATTATTTAAATGATAATAGAAAAGCAGAGAACATGGCAAACTGGGAGAAAATATGCTATTATGAATAAAATATGTGAATTATACAAATTTTATAGATTAAATCTGGTTAAATGGAAACAAAAAGTGAAACTTAATTTCCGTCTTTCTTTTCTTTGGTGTACACATGAAATAGAAAATGTAATTGATTATATAAAGGAAATGAGAAAAGAGAAAATATGATAAATTAGAAGGGATTATATTGAAATATAAAGTACTTATAATGAGAGTATTTTATTATGATTAAAAGTAGGGGAATGAAAATTTATTAAAAGTATATAGGTAAAGCTTGGCTAAGTGGAAATAAAGAAAAAATATGAAATGGTTATATGTCTCTGGCATAAATATAAGATAAAATGTAAATTGGGGGTATATCATGTGGATCCCAAATATATTTGTTTCATTTTATTTTTATTCTCTTTTGATTGTTTAATATATATTGGTCTAGAGAAAGCTAAGAATGATAATGATGTATAATGTAAAATAAAATAGCTGGTAAGCTGAAAATGGAAATAATAGAGGATAAAGAACTGAAAATATATGTGAGGATGAAATGATATTGATATTGAGCTAATGAAGTGAAATATGAAATGAAAACTTATCTAAAGATTAGTGGAATGGATGTGAACTTGATGTGATGTTAAACAAGATAGTTGGAAATGTAATTATGACTATGCATAAATGTAATCTGGAATCACGTTGCTCACATGAAGAGATGTGTAAAAAAAAAAAAAACTTTTATTAAGAAAATGAGCTAAGGTGCTGATATCTAAAAGTATCCAATACCTTTCTTTTCATTATTGGTGGTAAAATAGCACAATGGCTAGCAGTTTTGCTGTGGAAGAAATGTGTGGTTATCAGGCAGAAACTTTTTTTAAAAAATGTTAAACTTCTTTCAATGAGCCAGCTTTCTTTAACTGGCTGAAGGCTTTTTAAAGTAAGAAATTAAATGCAGCGTCCACCATTTCTTCATTTCTCCAGCCTCTTGTAGCAATCTCAAGTGATTAGAGGTGGATAAAACAGTGAGATTTTATTGTGTTTTTCTAAGATTCAGAGCTAGCTAAGGAAAGTTAGCCAGTGAAGGAACAAAAATGGTATTTGAAAACCAAAAGTTCTTACTGGCTTTGCAGAATTGGCAAGAAAGATCTTTGTATCTCTGTGTGTATCTGTGTGTCTATGTCTACACACACACACACACACGCACACACACACACATTTATATAAGTATGTGGGTATGTATTCATATGTATGTATGTATGTATGTATATTAAAAACACCTCCCTACATGGATATGAAGGAAAGTGATTGGCAATTGCTTTTCTGGGACAAAAAAGCGGGAGGACACAGCAGCAGGATAATTATCTGGTGGGAAGGTGTGGTAGCCCACAATTCCAACGGACTTTTTTTGCAACCTGTTGCAAATCTGTATTAGTCTAGACATGATTTATTTTAGCAGGTTTAATCTTCAGTGGTTGTAAGCACAGAACAGGAACAGTTTAAATGATAAGTGTAAATATGATCTAAAAAACATCTAAGAAACAAGTGGAGAGTACATAAAGAGGTGTACATATGCATGTGGGCGTGTAGGGTTATCGGAGGGCATGTAGGATTATCACAGGGTTCTGACATACTTTGCCTCTGAGCACAAGAAATCAGATTCCTATGTTTGCTCCAGGTAAGTTAATCACAGATCAAAAACAGGAAAATTCTTGAGTTCTAGATAGTCTCCTGCTTTTCAGTGCAGCATTGGAATAGGCAGCTATATTTAATAATAACAATAACAATAACAATAACAGTAACAGTAACAGTAACAATAACAATAACAATAACAACAACAAAACAACAACAACAACAACAGCAACAGCAACAACAGCAACAACAACAACAACAACAACAACAACAATAATAATAATAATAATAATAATAATAATAATAATAATAATAATAATAATAATACTCTCATACCAAGAGTGAAAGCAAATAAGTAGTAGAGTCTATAGAATGGATGAGCAGTATTTTTTTTTAAATTTTCCTACAAGTTTTTTTTTTTCAAATTTCCCTGAAAGTAACTTATCAGAAGAAAAGTTGTACTTTAGTGACTCACCTTTGAGGATGGTTTAACATTTGCATGCTTTTTGTTATGTTTAAAAAAGAAGAGATAAAATTAAATATATGTCCTTCCCATGAGAATGGTATTGAATGACAACCTAAAGCTTCTTTTCCTTAGTATTTCTCATATTCTAGTGACTTCAAAGTTATACTCTAAGAATGCCAATGTATGAAAAAAATCTGGCCAAACTGAATTTTCAAGTGATGTACTTTATATATTTTAATATTTCATTATCCCACTAGTTAGTCATTTGGTTGTCCCAAAGGTGCTTTTTCAAGAGGCAACTGGACTTTCTTGTTTTTCTTTGAAGACATTTTGTTTCTCATCCAAGAAGCTTCTTCAACTCTGATTGGATGGTAGGGAATAGAAGGATTTATGCTCCTTTCAGACAGCTGTTCATTTGCATTCTTTTAGAGAGTAGTTGAAGTGATTTTGAGGTTTATCTGTATCATCAGGGTCACCTGAGTGGCGCAAATTGGTGTGGAGCCTTCTTGGAACTGTTGAATCTACTGTGTTGTAGATTGGAGATGGATGATGTCGTATCGCTCCCCCTCTTGAGAGAGGGCTGTTCAATTTTGACAAAGATGGCCTCTTTCAAACCAGCCCAAAATGTGGTCTCAGAAGCTGTTTGGCAGCAAAGTATAGTTTAAAAGGCCTTTTTGATCAAATTCTTACTTCATTGTTGTTATTGAAAATCCAATTGCGACTTCCGGTTTGAGCTTCTTCGGTGACAGACCGAAACCTCGTCTCTCTGAGGCTTTGATCCGTGCTCGCTGCCGGAGCGCCCCTAGCCGGCTGGTTTCAGGGGTAAGCCACTCTGTATAGGTGGTGAAGAGGGGGGAGACTGCCTGCAGGGTTGAGGAGAGCCACATCTCTCCTCCCCAGCTGGCCATTACTCCCTTTTCTGAAGGCGGTTGCAGCAGTGGTCAGAAATGGCCACCACAAAGAAGAACTTGACCGGAAAAGAATGTGCAGGAGGAAGATAAGAAGAGAAAGTTTTGGTTGACCGGGTCAAATAGCAAAAGCAAAAAATAAGGTACCCTGGAATTGAAACTGTTAAAAAACAATAACATTGTTCCCTAAGAAGATTTTTAAGCTGCGAAGGAGGGAGGAAAGAGAAAAGATTTGGTTTTCTCCTTTTCCTGTACTGACAGGAGACTTAAGCAAGAAATTGGAAAAAAATCAGTTTTGACATCAATAGGCATTTAATGCTGAAAATAAAAAGTCAAAGGGATAATAAAGATTTCTGGATAATTAAAAGCCTTTGAAAACAGGAAAGGAGAGAAAAAGAATAAAAGGGTAGGATCTGGAAGGGGGGGAGACTGCCTGGAATTAAAGAATGAAACTGAAATTAAAAGGAACTCACAGTGAAACTTTAACAAGATTCCTCAAAGATACATTTTAATGGAAATTTGGTGATAAAATAGTAGAACCCCAGGAAGAGAAAGTGAAAAAGAAGTAAGTAGAAACAGCCTTGAATTATTTGGATTACTTGGTGATTTTTGGTTTTTGCATCTGGATGACTAAAATTAACTGGGTAGTTGTTTAAAAGTTTTTAAAATGGTATCACTCTTAGAAGAACTGAAAATGGAACTTAAAAAATGGAAAGAAGATGCACAAGAAGAGAGAAGTTCTTTTGGCTTCATGTTTCAATTCTTAGAAATGGAGATCTGGAACTATGAGAAGCAACAAGAAACGCTTGCAGAACAAGAAGATTGGGACAAAGAAGAAGCCATCTTTAATGATCAAATAATTTTAAATGGGGGGGGGAAGAAAAGGGGGGAAAGAGAGTGAAAGGTTTAAGACTAAAAAAAACAACCAAAAAGAAGGACAATTTGAAAGATAAGTATAATATTAGAAAGCAACAGAAGAGGGGATTACAGATGAAAGAGTTAGAAGTAGAGAGACGAGGGGGTAAAAAGGGGAAGGAGAAGAAGAGGGAGAAGAAGGCAAGGAAAAGAAGTTGTAAAAGACAGAAACAAGAAATGGAGAAACAGGGTAAAGATATAAGGATTGTTACCATAAGTGTGTTTAGAGATAATGGGTGAAAATTTAATTGTACAGGGGATTCTGCAAAGGTACATAAGATAACATTGTTATGTTACAAACAGAAATAATTTCAGAAAATATGATGATGGCTAAAATATTTATTGTAATGTAGTTGAATGTTTGGTAATAAATAAATGAATTAAAATTATTGAGAGAATTAAAAGGGAACATTTTTAATTATTAGTAATGATTTATAAAAATATAAGTAAGAAATATGGGGAAAAAAAGAATTAACCATGGAAAGTTTATAAGTTATTTCCAAGGCAGTATGATATTCAATTGAAAAGAAATGTTAAAGATGTTAAGATTTTAATGCATGTTAATGATAGAATTGAATTGGAATGGAATGTGTGTTTTATTTACATATGTATGTATGTATGTATGTATGTATGTATGTATGTATGTTTCTTTTTAAGAATAAAGTGTCTATTTTAAGAATGTACCAAGAAGAATCCGATTGGAAGTTATGTATTATATTGAATGCTATAATCTTAAAGCTATACATTGAAGCTTAAATAAGAGTTTGAATGGATAAAATTAAAGGATATAAAGCCGTCATACTCTAATTGGTAACCACAAGGAAAAATTTGCTTAATAAGAAAAGATAATATGAAATTGTAACAGTACAGACAAAAGTATAAATATAATGGTTTGATTTGAATTGAGATGAGATAATTAAAACAAAGTTGAGAAAATTAAAAGAGGGGGAAAACTTTCTAGAAAATATAAAATGGTAATAAGATATGGAATAGAATATAAAAATGAGCATGAAATTGAGTTTTGTGTCTGTATGAAGAAGTGATAACCTGGGACCATGCTATTTTCAAAAAAGATGTTTTATTTGTATTTTGTCTTTGTGAAAACCCAAATATTTTTTTTTTCAGAAAAAAAAAAAAAAGAAAATCTAATTGCCATGTAGACTATGTTCAAATGAAGGATCAGTTTCAGTGTAAAACAAAATGATATTATATAATGAGAAACCACTTAAGTAAATATTTCTTTATCTGCGAATTTATTGACATGTTCCATACTCAGGTGAGCCTAGTCTTTTTCTGGAGATGGACTATCAATTCATGTAGACTAGAAGTCCTAAAAGAGATTGATCAATCAGATAAAGCCAGATTTTATCAAAACTTTTGCATTCTCCTTGCAAAAAAATTGCATCTCTACCCTGAGATTTGAGTACAAGGATTCCAGAAACCAGGATTTGAAAAATTTCTAACTAATCCCTTAAACTTTTAAAGATGCAAATATATGTTTAAGTTTTTTTGCTGGAAAGAAAGAGAATTTGTGTAATTAAGAAAAAAGAGCAAGTGTAAAAGAGGTGGGGCAAGATAATTCAGTTAAGAAAACACAGTGAAGAACAGACGTTTGGTATCAGAAATCTCTTCTAAATATATATTCAATGCGCACGTTGATATTTACCACACTGAAACTCAGATTCAGTACGAAATTTTGTGAATCTAAATAATCCTAGGATGACTGGTTCACATTTTCTTTGTAATATATCATTTCTTGAATTAGTGTGATATTTTTTGAAGTAAAATCACTGGAGGCAATCTAATTTAATTAATTTTAAAAGCCAAGTTGGCTGTATTTATGAAGAATAAAATATAATGAGTTTTATGCTCATCTTCCTGTAATGGTCCATTAGGGTCAGAAAGCTTTGCCAGTCTTTACACACTAAATATTTTGTGAATCTTTGTTTCTCGCATTAATACCAACATTAATGTCAGCAACAATTGGGAGAATGGGCTTCTCAATAGTTGCTACTGGATGGTAGGAACATATGCTTAACTTTTTTCAAGGATATAATAGATGGGAGTATGCAGACATTGTTTTGTGGAATAAGGCATAGAACATCTTCCAAGGAGTTGTTGGATCTGTTCATTCTCATTTGTAGTATAATGTAGATTGAATTTCAGAATTTACTCTATTTTCATGCTGCAATTACGGGCCGTGTTAGGGATCTTGTGTCTGATCTATTGCACATTGTTTAATGAAACTGTAATGGATTTTTGGTCACTATGGTTACTATGGATTTTGACCTTCCAATGGAATCTGAATATGAACATTTGCTACAGAACTGGACTCAATTGATCTCTACACATCTAATTCAAAATGGAACTTTCTGGAAGTTGCTAATAAAAGTGCATTCCCTTTTATTCTGACCTATTCTTCCAATAAATACTTGCACAAGTGTGATTATGATGTGAAATTCTGACTCAGGGAGCTGGAGAAGGGGCAGAAGGACAGCTGCATTAAGGAGCAGGAAGATCTTAGCCATGGTTTATTCATTGACTAAGCCGGAATCACATGCTAAACTCTAAACCAGAATGGTTGGGTTGATATGTTCAGCTTGTGTTTCTCAACCTTGGCAACTTGTGTGGACTTCAATTCCCACTCTGGCTTTGCTCTCCTAACTTTCTCAAAGTGCCACTGCTGTCTCATTCTTTTTGTCTGTCTGTCTGTCCGTCCATCCATCCATCCATCCATCCATCCATCCATCCATCCATCCATCCA